>JANAVB010022596.1:2719271-3287748 GCA_029216955.1 Iris pallida | reverse complement strand
CTGCTTCCATGATAGGTGACAAGTCACTTCCGAAGTCCTTCGGCCTTCTCACTCGCTTCGTTGACGGCTCAGCGAGATCTGGTTCCAACCGTTGTTTCAACAACATCTTCTTGGACCACATCTTCATTGAAGACCTGCGCACCCTCATTATTCTCCAGAACATCCGCAAGAACAATATTCTTGTGCCTTGCAAATTTGTCTTCAAAATATTCTGCGTCACGAGATTCAATGATATGATTTGACTCAATATCAAGAAATCTCCGAGCATCACTCTTCTCGGCATACCCCAAGAAGATCGTCTTAGTAGTCCTTGTCCCAAGCTTCTGAATCTTCAGATCTGGAAGCTTGACATATGCCAGACACCCCCACACTCGAATGACATTCAAGTTAGGTCTGACCTTGAACCAGAGTTCATGAGGAGTAGTACGTCTGAAGTTGCATGAGGCACTCTATTTAGAATAAAAGTGGCCGTCAATGCAGCTTCTCCCCAGTAGCACTTAGGAAGACCAGCAGTCAACAACATTGAGTTAATCATTTCTGTTAACGTTCTATTTTTTCTCTCTGCTACTCCGTTTGATTGAGGAGAGTACGGAGCCGTAGTCTCATTGACAATTCCATGTTCTTTGCAGAACGATGCGAATTCATGAGACCTGTACTCTCCACCTTGAACACTTATTATTCTTTTGAGTTGTTGTCCAGTCTGCCGCTCAGCTTCACTCTGAACTCCTTGAACTTCTCGAATGCTTCGTCTTTAGCCTTCAGCAAGTAGACGAGCGCATACTTTGAGAAGTCATCGATGAAGTTTATGAAATACTTCATCCCGGCCTTTGTAGAGAACTGTTTGAAGTCACAGATATCGGAGTGTACCAACTCCAGAAGATATGTACTTCGATTAACCCGAGGAAAGGGTTTCCTTGTGATCTTTGTTTGAGCACAAACTTCGCATTTCTCTACCTTACCCCCACACTTGGAGATAAGTCATAGACTAGACATTCTGTTTTTCGTTTACAATGAACATGTCCTAGCCTATTATGCCACAACTCAAGAGTATAAGCAGAAGGAGTGATTTCATTAATCACATTAATTACATTGGACTGATTTACAAGCTGAATTTTGAAATTCCTTCGGTATAAAAAGCTTTCCCGAAATATGTTCCCTTGATAGACATCACCATCTGGCCAGCATTGATGTCCATCCTGAGGCCTGCGTTACAGAGTAGGCCTCCTGAGAGGTTCTTGGCGATAGCAGGTACGTGCTTCACGCCTTGAAGCGTCAGAGACTTTCCCGAAGTTAGCTTCAACACCACCGTCCCGATCCCGAGCACTTCAGCTTGTGCCTGGTTCACTATCATAACCACTTCAGAAGTAGGTGTGTAGGTGGTGAACCACTCCTTACTGGAGCAGACATGGCAGGAGGCTCCAGTGTCTACCTACCAGTCAGAGTCAGTCCTTACCGCATCAACCTGCACAATCATAGCAACAACGTCAGTGATTATAGATACCTTATTAGGCTCTCCTTTGTCACGCCCCAGAACCAGAATACTAGAGAGCGGGGGAATGACTCAGCCAGCTACGTATTACGGGTAGATGAATACCGTATAATACGATCAATGCTGTCTAACCAGACGAGGGGTGCATACTACATAAAGTCTTACTATGGTCATTACACATCTAATGTCTCAATCATTCGAATAAGAAACAGAAATAGAGAACATGTAAGATAAAGCAGTAAGGCGTCCCAAACGCTCTGTCAAAATGTTCTTGATATCTGGCTTTACAAAACATAGCCAGATTGATGTAGCAAAAGTATACACAATTGTTATCAGCTGCAGTCTGACTTTAATTACAATTATGTAAAAGTAAGTACAAGACAATTCGACTAACATGTCGGTGCCAAACGGTAAGGTATTAAGTAGATAACAAAACGAGCGGGGAAGTAAGAAACCCACTCGAGTCCTCCTGCGATCATCCCTCTAGTGTTGACCATCCTGGAGGTAGAAGTAAGCTGGATCCTCGGGGACCGGCTCTAAATCTGGCCATGCAAAACCAGAGAGGTTAGACCTCTAATAGCAAGTACCACAAGGAAGCACGACATGAGAACTAAAACCAGTAATGTAAGAGAATAATACTAATAAATCTCTGCTTGCTATTAGGATTCACATCACATCACGACACTTCGAACCAACCTCCCAACCAAACAAGGACAGAAGTTGGCCCGTCATGTCCTGACATTCTGATCATCCCAGTTAGGTAACAGAGTAGTACAGTACACAAACAAATCATCTTGAACGGCCATTCAACTACTACGGCTTGCTACTGTAAGTCCCAAGTTATCTTGGAATAATGCAATTAGGGATTCCGTAGTTCTTACTATGTGCAAGCAAGGCTAGTCTATCCAGTCAATCATGTGCGCCATGCATGAATTAGACGAGTCCTAGCAGGACGCCCGTCAATATACAATATACAATAATAATAAAAGCAGATACTGTTCCTGTCCGTGTGGCAGTTTTACAGTATCTGTGGGAACCAGCCGGCCCGTCGGGTACTACTTGTCCCAAGGGGGCTGCCATGTAAGAACTCGGGAATCCATTCTCTCCATGCAATCATTATTTTATTTAACTTAATAGTCCCTACGTTGAGTGAAATCCTATGCCGTGGATCATGGATTCAAATGAGTACTTTCGTACGGGGTACGATATGCACAACTCTACAACGATACCAGTACGGTTAGGTTGCAGGTCTTACATAGCGTAATGCAACAATCAAATCTAACCACGGTAATCATGCATTGACCATAAAGTACACATGCTTCTTTTGTAGAAAATAAATAAGTAAATAAATAAATAAATAGATTGAAGCCTGCATGTGCATGTATGTCAATATTCGGGATCAACCAGTCGATTACAATAGTTCATAACATGAACGTGTCTCATTCATTTAATTCAATAAGACGACTAGCCAGTCTCTTAGTTCCAACTAGGAACGCATGATCAATTTAGTCAAGATAACCATTATTATCAATGGTGACAAGGCTGAAAGTCAATTAGTATTCAGTGGGGTCGAGTCTACAACTCTCATGGTTTAATTCCAGTCAATCGGGTATATAACTCAATTCATGACACATGGTACATCCCATGTAACAATCTATATTTAACAGAAATATCAACATATCATGATTTATCAAGTTTATGCCAAAAGGCGTAAGGATAAAATGGACGTTAAATATCTAATAAAATATCAATATACAGGGCTATAGAAGATCCAGGGTAAGTAGACTACGCTCATGTCAGCCTACGCTCAAGTCAGGCTACGCTCAAGTCAGCGTACGCTCAGGTCAAGTTAGCGTATGGACTCCATACGACTCCTAGTCACCCAAGTGAGCGTATGCAAGTCATACGCTCCCAAAAGGTAGCGTATGAACTCCATACGACTCCTGATCATTCAAGTCAGCGTATGCAAGTCATACGCTCCCAAAAGGTAGCGTATGAACTCCATACGACTCCTGACCATTCAAGTCAGCGTATGCAAGTCATACGGTCCCAAAAGGTAGCGTATGAACTCCATACGACTCCTGACCATTCAAGTCAGCGTATGCAAGTCATACGCTCCCAAAAGGTAGCGTATGAACTCCATACGACTCCTGACCATTCAAGTCAGCGTATCATACGCTCCCAAAAGGTAGCGTATGAACTCCATACGACTCCTGACCATTCAAGTCAGCGTATGCAAGTCATACGCTCCCAAAAGGTAGCGTATGGACTCCATACGACATACGCTTCCAAAAGGTAGTGTATGCAAGACACACGCTTCCTAAAAAGGCAGCGTATGGACTCCATACTGCGCTGCACTAAAGAGCGCGCACAGCTCAGTGACGCAAGCTAAAAAGCTAGTGTACACTGCTCACTGTCTTCTCCAAACAGCAAGAACTCCATGGTTGCACCCCAAAGCTTCAAAGGTCCATAACTTGGTCAAAACAAGTCCAAATCCAACTTTCCAAAGGTCAAAATTGGGTAGAATAAACTTCTCTACAACATGGAACCATCAAAATTTGCAAACAAAGAAGTTTGATAGATCAAAACCACCAAAATCCGAAAATAACTAATTTCTAGATCTACAAAAATTAAGACTTCGAAATGAAAAATGCCAAGTTCTAAACTCTTAGGATCACGAGAGGAAGATAAATGAACCATAAAAATATGGGTTCTCATGTGGAGCAAGTTGTACTTGCCTACGATTTGGTAGGTGGAGAGAGTAATGAAGAAGAAGAAGAGGAGTAATGGTGAGAATATGAGTTTATGAGGAGAGAGAAAGAGATGTAAGCTTTAAATAGAAAAGGGGTGGTAGGTGGGAGTTGGGCCGGGTCCAATGGGTCCAACCAAAGCCAACCCGAACCCAAATAAGCAAGACTAAGGCAGGGAATAAGAGCAGGAAATAAAGTGCAAAAATAAAATTACAGAAATATAATTGCAGGAAAAGTTAACATAAAATTTAAAGAGCAGATTAATTGATTAACATAAAATTAAAGGAATTTAAATACAGGATAATACATGATAAATATTAAATAAATATGATAAATACTAAATAAATACACATGAGTTGTACATGTATAAAAATACGCATTCTGGGAACGGGGGAGTGACATCTCTACCCTCCTTAAAAAATTCCGTCCTCGGAATTTCAAATCCAAGCAGGATAGAAACTCGGGGCTAAACTAATCTAAGTACAAGCAATTCAATCAAGCAATCATTTTACAATGTCCATAGCAAGTAACATATCTAATTTAACAATCTACGACATCAAGCAATTCTACCCATAAGGTGATAAGCATGAGGAATCAAGACAATCAGGTACACAAAAAAGATATACCTTATGAGTCAAACAGATATGGATACCGTGATCGGATATCATCCTCACGTTCTCACGTTGACTCTCCCAAAGAGTGATGACCCCAAGCAACCCGGACAAGGTTAATTGTTCGGTTCTTGAGTATCTTCTCTCTTCGGTCCAAGATGGACACAGGCTGCTCCTCGTAAGACAGGTCGGTACCAACAACCAGTTCTGAATGATCGAGGATATGGCTGGGGTCCGATACATACCTTCGCAATTGAGATACATAAACACGTCATGCACCTCTCGTAACGAAGGTGGAAGGGATAAACGATAAGCAATATCGTCTACCCTATCTAGAATAGCAAATGGGCCTACGTATCGCGGACTCAACTTCCCGCGAACGCCAAATCTAATGATCTCACGGGTAGGTAAGATCCGCAAGAACACGTGGTCCCCAACAGAAAACTCTAGCGGCCTACGATGCTGGTCCGCCCAATGACGATGCCGATCCTGCGCAACACGAAGTCGCTCTCTAATTCCCTTAATCACTTCAACCGTCTGGATAATCATTTCTGGGCCTAGCATCTTCCTTTCTCCGATATCATCCCATGCTAGCGACGATCTACACTTCTTACCATATAGTGCCTCAAATGTCGCCATCTGAATACTAGCATGATAACTTTGTTGTATGAGAACTCAATTAAGTGCAGGTGGCTTTCTCAAGATCCTCCAAAATCCAGAGTGCAAGCTCGCAACATATCTTCCAAAGTCTGAATTATTCTTTCTGATTGCCCATCCATCTGCGGATGGTAAGCCGTGCTAAATCTTAACTTGGTGTCCAAACTACAATGCAAGCTCTTCCAGAAATATGATGTAAAGCGGGTATCTCGGTCTGACACAATACTGACAGGGACACCATGCTGCCTGACTATCTGTTACATATACAACTCTGCCAACTTTTCTGTAGATTGCCCTACTCTGAAAGGAAGAAAATGTGCTACCTTTGTAAGCCGATCTACTATCACCCAAATAGCATCTTTACCACTTGGTGATCTCGGTAAACCGGTCACAAAGTCCATTGTGATATGTTCCCACTTCCATTCCGGAATAGGAAGCGGTTGTAATAATCCAGCTGGCCTCTGCTGTTCTGCCTTCACTTGCTGACATACCAAGCAACGGGAAACAAACCTAGCTATCTCCCTCTTCATTCCATTCCACCAGAAGTGCTGCTTGATATCTTGGTACATCTTGGTCCCTCCAGGATGTATAGAATACTGGGAACTGTGAGCTTCTACCATAACTTCCTGTCTGATATCTCCACTAGGCACACATAGACGTGACCCAAACCTAAGGGTACCATCTTTATGAATTTTCAACTCCTTTCTGTGCCCTGACTCACATTCTGCCCTAAGCTTCTGAATCCTTGGGTCTTGTGCCTGAGCTGCCTTGATCCTATCTACCAAGTCAGATTGGACTTGTAGACTTGTCAGAACTCCTACATCGCTAGAAAGTATAACCTCTATGCCCATCTCCTGAAGGTCTTCTAAGATATGCTTCTGCGTTGTCAACATAAATGCGCCGCCTCTCCTGCTGAGAGTGTCTGCCACTACATTAGCCTTGCCTGGATGATACTGAAGCTCCACGTCATAATCCTTGATCAACTCCAACCATCTTTTCTGCCTCATGTTCAGCTCCTTCTGAGTAAAGATGTACTTCAGACTTTTATGGTCTGTGTACATGTCCACTCGGTCACCATATAAGTAATGCCTCCACAGCTTCAAAGCAAATACTACTGTCGCCAACTCCAAATCATGAGTTGGGTAATTCTTCTCGTGGTCCCGAAGCTGCCTAGATGCATATGCTATCACCTTCCCGTGCTGCATGAGGACACATCCAAGTCCTTTACCTGACGCATCACAATATACAGTAAAACCTCCGGGTCCAACTGGCAATGTAAGAATGGGTGCTGATATCAACTTCTGCTTTAAATTCTCAAATGATGTCTGACATTCTGCCGACCAATCAAATGGCACATCCTTCCGGGTCAAGCGGGTCATGGGCGCTGAAAGCCTTGCAAAGTCTGACACAAATCTTCTGTAATATCCCGCCAATCCCAAGAAACTCCGTACATCAGCTACGGTCTTGGGTACTGGCCAACTCTCTACTGCTTCTACCTTCTTGGGATCCACTGCTACTCCAGCTGATACGATATGTCCCAAGAATGAAATGTGATCCGTCCAGAACTCACACTTGCTGAGCTTGGCATACAACTGGTTCTCTCTCAGAACCTGCAACACTTTTCTGAGGTGGTCTTCATGCTCTTCTTCACTAGCAGAGTATACGAGAATGTCGTCAAGAAAACAACGATAAACTGGTCTAAATACGGCATAAAGATGCGGTTCATCAAATCCATGAATATTGCTGGAGTATTGGTCAAACCAAACGGCATTACCAAGAATTATAATGCCCATACTTCGACCTGAATGCTGTCTTAGGAATATCTTTTTTCCGAACCCTCACCTGATGGTACCCTGAACGAAGATCTATCTTGGAGAAAACTCTGGCTTTGCTCAACTGATCAAATAAGTCGTCGATCCTGGGTAATGGGTACTTGTTCTTCACTGTTGCCGCGTTAAGCTTCCTGTAGTCGATACACAATCTGGATGAACCATCCTTCTTCCCCACAAGTACCACTGGTGCTTCCCATGGCGATACGCTAGCTTGGATGAACTTCTTCTCCTTCAGTTCCTCTATATGTTGATATACCTTGACCTGCTCCGAATCCGCCATTCTGTAAACCCGATCTGATATCGGTTTAGTCCCAGGTGCCAATTCTTACTGAACTCATATCTCTAACCGGTGGTAGACCTGGAAGTTGCTTCAGGAAACACGTCTAAAATTCTTCAACTACCTTCGGAACCTGAACTTCTTCCATTGCCGTTACTACTCCCTGCTCTTGCTGAGTTGCCTCTGATCTGACTAAGGTGAATCTTTTCATGTCTGGAATATCAAAGATACACTCCCACTACGACAATCTATTGTCGCATGACTGTCTTTCAGCCAGTCCATGCCTAAGATAACGTCAAAATTTCCAACAGAAAATTCTATCAACTGGGCGGGTAAAGAATGCCCGCAAACTACAACACTACACGCTAGAATAACTCTACTAACTCCTACGAGCCCATTGCCGGTGAGTATTCAACCTCCCTGGCAATGCCTCGAACTCCATTCCTAGCCGTGTCGTAAATTGTACAGATATAAATGAGTGCGATGCTCCCGAATCAAACAATGCTACTGCGGGATATGAGGCGACGAGAATGTTACCTGCCACAACATCTTCCGATGCTAATGCCTCTTCCAAGGACAGAGTGAATGCCTGTCCTCGACCTCCTTGCTGGTTCCCATGTTGCGGCCTAGCCTGGTGCTGCTGCTGGCCCCTTCCTTGATGATGCTGGGGTGGTCTATGCTGGTGTTGCTGCATCGGCGGTCCCTGTTGCCAAAACATCTGAGCCTGCGGTACTAACGGACGCTGTGCCAACGGCCTCACTGCTACCGCTGGTCCTCGATACTGCCCTGTCCCTGGTGCTGGCAGAGCAGGAAACTGCTGCACTGGTCCTCCTGACCTCGAATTCATGGAACATGTGGTAACCCGATGGTCTGGATTTCCACATATCAAACACTGCCCGTTCAATGTCCGACACACATCTCTAGTGTGTCCCATCTTCCCACAATAAGTGCAGCCCGCCGGGGGTTGCTGGTTCTTCTTCTGTTGCTATAGCTGTTGCTGCCTGGGTGGTGCTGGCCCCCGTATCGCCACATCGTGGATACGAATGCCAGGGGATGGTGCTGTTGTTCGGGTGCTGCTCCCCCTCCTCCTTCAATCTGACTGTGGGATCTTTTCTGACCCCCAGTCCTTACCGCAAGCCTCTGAATGGTGATCTCATGCCTGCGGTTGCCGTCAATATTTCGTCAAGAGTTTGGTAATTGTGCCCCTCTATCAATTGCAAGAGCTCAAGATGAAACCCTTGCTGGAACCTCATCGCCCTCTGGCGCTCCGTCGCCACCATCTCTGGGCAAACCTACTCAATCTGCAGAACTCCGCTGCGTACGCATCTACAGTCTTGCCAGCCTGTCTGAGGTTGATAAACTTCTGTTGTAGCTCAAACTGCGCCACAACTCCATAATACTTCGTCTTGAACCTTGCAGTAAAATCGTCCCAAGCCACAGGACGCCTGATGCCTACTTCCTCTGATTCCCACCAATCACGTGCGAGATCCTGAAGTAACAACTTTACTAGATCCACACGCTCTTCTGCCGGCACCTTAGCGGCTGTCAGAATAGCCTCAATGTCCTTAAGCCATGCATCTGCTGAGATGGCATCCTCCGTGCCCTCGAAACGACGGGGGTTGTACTTGCAAAATTGGGCTGACGCTCCTGAATCTGTCCTTGCCCCTCTTTCCAATGCCGTCTGTAATCCTTGGTTGAGTAGTACATTCTGCTCTTGTAACTAAGCGTGCATGCGCTGCTGGGCTAACATCTGGTGTTGCTGAGTAGCCATCCCCTCTCATGATCTCCAGAAGGGCTGGTGTATCCAATTCCACAGGGGTAGGTGGAACTATTGGTGGTGTTGGAACCTCCGGATACTGCGGTCCAACCGCTGGTTCCACTATCACCTCTTCTTGAATAGCCTCATGAAGTGGTTCTGACCCTTGTTGCTGACCAACCTGGTCAGGTTGTCCATGCTGCTGTCCATGTTGTTGCTGTCCAGCTCTGACAGATACGGACGAGGTGCCCCTAAGAAAAGGGACAAGAGAACAATCAAATGACCGGACATGAAGGATCAATGAAGTCAAGGGATACTGGAATGTCAAGCTGGAGTTGAGAATCAACAATCATGAGATCAAGGGGGAACATGTGTGATTGAGACATCCTATAAATCAAAACACCGCACAAGTCTGAAATCAGACCTGCATAGGCCACCACTAAAACCTTGTCACGCCCCAGAACCAGAATACTGGAGAGCGGGGAAATGACTCAGCCAGCTACGTATTACGGGTAGATGAATACCGTATAATACGATCAATGCTGTCTAACCAGACGAGGGGGTACATACTACATAAAGTCTTACTATGGTCATTACACATCTATTGTCTCAATCATTCGAATAAGAAACAGAAATAGAGAACATGTAAGATAAAGCAGTAAGGCGTCCCAAACGCTCTGTCAAAATGTTCTTGATATCTGGCTTTACAAAATATAGCCAGATTGATGTAGCAAAAGTATACACAATTATTATCAGCTGCAGTCTGACTTTAATTACAATTATGTAAAAGTAAGTACAAGACAATCCGACTAACATGTCGGTGCCAAACGGCAAGGTATTAAGTAGATAACAAAACGAGCGGGGAAGTAAGAAACCCACTCGAGTCCTCCTGCGATCATCCCTCTAGTGTTGACCATCCTGGAGGTAGAAGTAAGCTGGATCCTCGGGGACCGGCTCTAAATCTGGCCATGCAAAACCAGAGAGGTTAGACCTCTAATAGCAAGTACCACAAGGACACGACATGAGAACTAAAACCAGTAATGTAAGAGAATAATACTAATAAATCTCTGCTTGCTACTAGGATTCACATCACATCACGACACTTCGAACCAACCTCCCAACCAAACAAGGACAGAAGTTGGCCCGTCATGTCCTGACATTCTGATCATCCCAGTTAGGTAACAGAGTAGTACAGTACACAAACAAATCATCTTGAACGGCCATTCAACTACTACGGCTTGCTACTGTAAGTCCCAAGTTATCCTGGAATAATGCAATTAGGGATTCCGTAGTTCTTACTAGTGCAAGCAAGGCTAGTCTATCCAGTCAATCATGTGCGCCATGCATGAATTAGACGAGTCCTAGCAGGACGTACGTCAATATACAATATACAATAATAATAAAAGCAGATACTGTTCCCTGCCCGTGTGGCAGTTTTATAGTATCTGTGGGAACCAGCCGGCCCGTCGGGTACTACTTGTCCCAAGGGGGCTGCCATGTAAGAACTCGGGAATCCATTCTCTCCATGCCATCATTATTTTATTTAACTTAATAGTCCCTACGTTGAGTAAAATCCCATGCCGTGGATCATGGTCATTCAAATGAGTACTTTCGTACGGGGTACGATATGCACAACTCTACAATGATACCAGTACGGTTAGGTTGCAGGTTTTACATAGCGTAATGCAACAATCAAATCTAACCACGGTAATCATGTCTTGACCATAAAGTACACATGCTTCTTTTGTAGAAAATAAATAAGTAAATAAATAAATAAATAGATTGAAGCCTGCATGTGCATGTATGTCAATATTCGGGATCAGCCAGTCGATTACAATAGTTCATACATGAACGTGTCTCATTCATTTAATTCAATAAGACGACTAGCCAGTCTCTTAGTTCCAACTAGGAACGCATGATCAATTTAGTCAAGATAACCATTATTATCAATGGTGACAAGGCATGAAAGTCAATTAGTATTCAGTGGGGTCGAGTCTACAACTCTCAGGGTTTAATTCCAGTCAAACGGGGTATCTATAACTCAATTCATGACACATGGTACATCCCATGTAACAATCTATATTTAACAGAAATATCAACATATCATGATTTATCAAGTTTATGCCAAAAGGCGTAAGGATATAAAATAGACGTTAAATATCTAATAAAATATTAATATACAGGGCTATAGAAGATCCAGGGTAAGTAGGCTACGCTCATGTCAGCCTACGCTCAAGTCAGGCTACGCTCAAGTCAGCGTACGCTCAGGTCAAGCTAGCGTATGGACTCCATACGACTCCTAGTCACCCAAGGAGCGTATGCAAGTCATACGCTCCCAAAAGGTAGCGTATGAACTCCATACGACTCCTGACCATTCAAGTCAGCGTATGCAAGTCATACGCTCCCAAAAAGTAGCGTATGAACTCCATACAACTCCTGACCATTCAAGTCAGCGTATGCAAGTCATACGCTCCCAAAAGGTAGCGTATGAACTCCATACGACTCCTGACCATTCAAGTCAGCGTATGCAAGTCATACGCTCCCAAAAGGTAGCGTATGAACTCCATACGACTCCTGACCATTCAAGTCAGCGTATGCAAGTCATACGCTCCCAAAAGGTAGCGTATGAACTCCATACGACTCCTGACCATTCAAGTCAGCGTATGCAAGTCATACGCTCCCAAAAGGTAGCGTATGAACTCCATATAACTCCTGACCATTCAAGTCAGCGTATGCAAGTCATACGCTCCCAAAAGGTAGCGTATGGACTCATACGACATACGCTTCCAAAAGGTAGCGTATGCAAGACACACGCTTCCTAAAAAGGCAGCATATGGACTCCATACTGCGCTGCGCTAAAGAGCGCGCACAGCTCAGTGACGCAAGCTAAAAAGCTAGTGTATACTGCTCACTGTCTTCTCCAAACAGCAAGAACTCCATGGTTGCACACCAAAGCTTCAAAGGTCCATAACTTGGTCAAAACAAGTCCAAATCTAACTTTCCAAAGGTCAAAATTGGGTAGAATAAACTTCTCTACAACATGGAACCATCAAAATTTGCAAACAAAGAAGTTTGATAGATCAAAACCACCAAAATCCGAAAATAACTAATTTCTAGATCTATAAAAATTAAGACTTCGAATGAAAAATGCCAAGTTCTAAACTCTCTTAGGATCACGAGAGGAAGATAAATGAACCATAAAAACATGGGTTCTCATGTGGAGCAAGTTGTACTTGCCTACGGTTTGGTAGGTGGAGAGAGTAATGAAGAAGAAGAGGAGTAATGGTGAGAATGTGAGTTTATGAGGAGAGAGAAAGAGATGTAAGCTTTAAATAGAAAAGGGGTGGTAGGTGGGAGTTGGGCCGGGTCCAATGGGTCCAACCAAAGCCAACCCGAACCCAAATAAGCAAGACTAAGGCAGGGAATAAGAGCAGGAAATAAAGTGCAAAAATAAAATTACAGAAATATAATTGCAGGAAATAAATTAACATGAAAATTTAAAGAGCAGATTAATTGATTAACATGAAATTAAAGGAATTTAAATACAGGATAATACATGATAAATATTAAATAAATACATGATAAATACTAAATAAATATGCATGAGTTGTACATGTATAAAAATACGTATTCTGGGAACGAAGAGTGACATCCTTGCTCTGATTGCTTGGTCTTTGCTTTGCATTCACTTTTGAAGTGGCCCTTCTTGCCATACTTGAAACAAGGCATCTGAGACTTTGCCTTCTTTCGCTTGAAGGAAGTCCCCTTCACGTTCAGATTATTAGGGTCCTTCTTGCTGTGGGAAGCCGTCTGCTTTCCCCGTGGTTCCTTGGTATGAACCAGATTGGCGTTAGCCAATTGCTTGGACAGTACGTCCACCTTCAGTTGAGCCCACACCTGGTCCTCAACATAGATTTCCTGCAAGAGTTCTTCAAGACTGATCTCAAGCTTCTTCCTATGCATATTTGCATAGAACTTACTCCACCCAGCGGGAAGCTTTGAGACAATCCCTCCAACAACAAACTTATCGGGGCGGGGCATCGCCTCGTCTTCCAACTTCTGTCGCAGTTTCAGAAATTCTTTTACCTGCGGCAGCATGGACTTCTCGTCCTCAAAGAGCCATTTGTGATATTTTTCAACCACAAATATCTTGCTCATGTTTTTGTCTTCTTCGTACAGTTTCTCCAGAGACTCTCATATGTCTCTGGCAATTGTCTTCTTACTGTAGGATTCTGTTAGGGAATCCTCCATAGCATTCAGGATAAGCAGCCTGCAAATGCTATTTTCTCTTCTCCACTTGGCCTGAAGTTTAGTAGCTGCAGTGATTGCGGCAGCAGACCCAGTATCTGGAATGGTAGGTTCTCTTCAAGAAGAACGTGATCAACGTCTCTGAGTTGAAGAGTGAGATAAACCTTCCTCTCCAGACTTGATAATGCTCTCCATCAAACTTTTCTAACTTACAAAAGTCATTATTGAGGAATGAAGCATTAACGTTTTCCATCGTAGCAATAAAGCTTTGATGTAATCCACCTATCCAATTCACGTAGTCGATCACAAGGTCGTCTAGCCTTGCAACATGTCGCGCCCCGATCTCACGCAAGTCTGATTATCTACGGCGGACATGAATCACCATGTCAACATTCCCGCAGAATAATCGTCCTCATCGGGATGTAACTCTTGCGTTGCGTCTAGACTTGCTTATTTTCGATACGCGGATTGGGTCCTCAAGTTTTCTTATTCTTCAATCGCAAGTCCTAACAATCCTCGAATCCACCTTCGCTTCAAACCACAAGTCGAAGCAATCAAAATTACCATGCCATGATATTTTGAGTTCGACCATTCCCGCTGGACATGAATCACCATGCCAACGCTCACGCGGAACGATCGTCCCAAATCTGATGTGACGCATGTGCGAGACTGGAGTTGCGCTCGTGCAAGACAAGATCGTTGTCGTTGTGGTTATCACCGAACAACCAAGTCACTTTCCTCTCCATCCAATATTCATTTCTATCCAATCCCCAACATAGCATCATTCGAAACAATAACTTCTAACACGGTCATCATTCATCGAATTAGAGTATACCCGAGTTATCGTACATCGATCTTTGATACGCCTCAATACCATCGGTGAGGCACATAACCTGACGATCTTCCTTTTGCAACGAATTCCGAGTCGTGCAACTTAATTCCCTCAATTCACATTGTCGCGTGCTAACCCTTCATCGAGCAACATCAATTTTAATTCCTTAGTCATTCTCGTATCTTCAAATCAACGTTTTTTATGCACGCTATCTTTCGATCGTGCTATCTTCGATCTCGTCCATGGGTATTTCACCTTAACTCAAGTTTCAATCCATTCGACTAAATTCAAAATCGTATGCACGATCTTCTATATTTCCTCGACTAAGACCTTCTTTTGTTTCGTAATTCGTACTACGCATTCTTAATTTATCCGAACGATATCTCGTTTGAGACTGTCGAAGTCAAAACCAGCTAAGCGTTACTCATTCTAAGGCTTTGTGCGATATCATTGCTAGCCGACGTACTCGTTCTATCCGTATATCCTTTAGTCTCGCTCGAACAATTTCTATGTCGTCATACACCACTCAGGGTTCGAGCCACTCGACTAGTCGTCGACACTCATTCTTATTCTTCCTCGAAGCTATCACATACACCACTCGGGTTCAAGTCACTCTACAAATCCTCAAAAGGTCATTCGATTCCCAATTGATATGTTAAATTGCGCGTTCGTCCATTCCTCAAAGTCTAAGAACCATCTCTCGTGCTCGCTTTAACGTTGGTCAAATAGCGTCTCTATCAACATACGTTCTAAGTCTCACTTATTTCGAGCGATAATCGATCTCGCTCGCAACTCGTTTGCACCATAGAGTCTAGGTGCGCGATACTCGGCACAACTTAGCCAAAAAGGCTGCGTGCATAACTGTCACGCCCCAGAACCAGAATACTGGAGAGCGGGGGCAGACATAGCCAGCTACGTATAATGAAATGGGATCCACTCCACTATACGGTTACGGCTGTCTAGATATATGAGGGTTTATCTACAAGCCATCAGTCTCTTATGGTCAATAATAAGCCTAGTGTCTCAATCACAAGCAAGTAAATAGAGTTACAAGATGTAAGATCACCAAATATACAACAGTAAGGCGTCCCAAACGTTACATATTCAGCTGATCATGAAGCTAGTCATTACAAAATGTGAGGACTAGCAAGAGTTTAGTCATACATGATCAACCCTAGGTTGCCAATCATGTTATAGTCCGTAGGTAGACAGTAAGTAAAATGTACACGAGCTAACACTTGTTCGACGGCTAAACGTCTCAAAAGAATAATTTTACAATAGAGTGGGAGGACAAAAAGAAACCCACTCGTTGCCCTGGTTACGCCTGGTGTACACCATCGGGCTGGAAAACCGGTAGATCCTCTGGAGCTGCTCTGGTATCTGGCCATACAAAACCAGCTGGGTCAGACCCCAGAAAGAGCAAGTGCCACAAAGAAGGCTTCATTTAGGAACTAAAATCAGCAATTAGCACAAGAATATAATTACAAATAGAAGACAGTAACTAAGGAAAAGCATGACAAGTGATATACGATGAGATAACCATAGGACTATTCAGATAACTAGGTTACAACCCGTAAACCAAACAAGGACCGGGGTTGTAACCCTTCGTCTGAACAGAACTTGGCTTCTCCCACCATTTATCGGCAAGGTAAATATAAGAAGTCAGGACATGTAACAATCTTGTACAGGATTAAGGCAAGACTAGACTGATTGAACTCCATCCAACATTTCACGGCCAAGCAATAAGTACGGCTTGATACTTTAACTAACTAGGGTTATCACAGGCCTAGTTACTAGCAAGATGCAGTGAGATTGTTCCACAGCCACAAGCCCTGCAGACCATCCAGGCTATCCGGACGCAATTAGGGATTGAATTCAAGTGGGTACATCGTCCAGGAAATGCATGTACCCTTAGGTGACTTAGAGGGTGCAACACATGACAGTGTGCTGGAAATGTGCCCTACTCGACGGCAGGCTACAGATCCCAAGTGGGGCGCCCAGATAACGGGATTACATGTAGCTGGGGAAATCTCTTCATGACTACGGAATTATTCTAGTGGTTAGCCTTAGTCGATTTCAGTGGGAATCCCTGACCGTGGTACTCAGGGGTCCCCGTCCTAGATATGATACACGACAAGACGGGTTCATTTGTACAAGCACAATCGTCCACGGTGTCCAAGTTATTCAATCTTGTCATGTCGTGTTAGCCGTCGCAACAGCAATTCGAGAAATATATATATATCATGTCATGTCCACTGTCAGGAGTGCACCACGTCGGGCCACTATCAAGTCATGTTTATCATGTCAAGTTATCATGTCAAGTTAATTGTCAAGAGTGCACCACCACGGGTCACTGTCAGGTCATGTCATTGGCCAAGAAGGAGAGAAACTTGTACAATTAAAATAATAATATAATATAATATATATATTCTTGAAGCCGAGAAGAAGCTCTACAACTTTCATATTGGGAGTGGAAAGAAATTCTGACCACAATTCAGACAAATAAGACATTAAACAATCAAAGTGGACCCCATGCGGGTCAAAAATGGGAGAACATATATGCGGTCAAAGAGAGTGGGAGGCCACCCATGCGGCCAGCCCAAGCTTATGCGGACAGAAAAAATAGCGGAAGGGGGGGGGGCATACGGCCAAGAGTAAATGCTAACAAGAAATATTCATGCAGTCAGAAAAGACAGAAAGTGGAAAGACAATAAATGCGAGCTTCCACTTAAACAAAGGAAGGGCACGTGGCCAAATAATGAATTGATGACTGCCAGTAAAAGAGTGGCTCACGTGGCCACAATATTAGATAGTGGGGAAAGGGAGCCTATGCGGCTCACCTTAGATTCTATGCAAAACGAAAATGCAAATAATAATATTTAATGGCCAAAGGCCATGCGGCTCTGCATCAATGCTATAAATATCCATGCGGCTACAATTTAGCATTTGCAAGCAAATACAAATATAAAAGAGATTAAATAATACACCACTATATAAAGCTATGCGGCTCATATTAATGCAAGCATGAATGAATGCCATGCAAGCTAAAATTAGCAAGACCATGCGGCTGATTGTCTCCATGCTCCCATATGTGGCTGGCTTTCAAAGGGATGCATTAACCATGCATTAAGGAAATTCAACAATTCATTGAATTTAATGTATTGATAATGCATTAAATGCATTCTGATTAATGCTTGGATAATGCTTTAATTTAATGCTTTGTAAGAATGCATGCGGCTGGGCAAGCATTGTATTAATGCTTAAGAATGTATGCGGCTTGGACAAGGCATCGTATTAATGGTTAAGAATGTATGCGGCTAGCTCCAGGAAATTGCATTAAAAAAATGCATTTACTAAAGAATGCACTAAAAAGCATTCCTGAAGGCTTACGTAAGCATGCCTCTACAAATGCATTCATAGAATGATTTAAAGCATTTATAGCTTTAAGGCATTAAATAAGCATAATGCTTTATTTAAAGCATGAGACTTGCTGATGATAAATAAATAACTAAGCATGTTCATGCGGCTGACCCAAAAACATGCTACATATCAACTCATATGCGGCTGATGCTAAGCAAAAGCATTTTATAATGCATGGATTATTATGATACATGGAGCATTAATGCATGGAGCATTATAATGCTTTGAATTACATGCGGCTGGCCTATGATATAATGCATTATTATACTACATTATAATGCATGGATTAAGCACTCACTGATTTGTTATATGCGGCCAAGTTAAAATGTTATATGCGGCTCCACTTCTTCTTCCACGCAAGCACTGATGCATGCAACAAATATTTAAAAAAAAAACAAGCCCAATCACTTGCTCCCAAATGCGGCTCAACAAACACCCGTAGGTCAAATTTGGACCAAACAAAATTCTCTGCAACAGGAGATTATCAACTTAGCAAAATATGCAAGTTTAGTAGATCAAAACTCCCGAAAACTGAAAATACCACAAGGCTAGATCTACAAAATTTTAACCATGGAAATGAAAAAGGCTAAATACTAAAGTTGATTAAAAACACATGAGGAAGAAAATAGAACAATAAAATTGGAGTTCTTCCATGAAGCAAGATGCACTTGCCTAAGCTCTCCCTCTCTCCTGGTAGGTGAAGAGTAAAGATGGAGAAGAAGAAATGAGTAATGAGTAATAATGGAAGAGAGAGAGTGGGATTGATATTTATGGTGGGAGTGGTGGTAGGGGGAGTGGTTCTCCACATAAAACCAAACCAAGCCAAACCCACTAAACCAAACCAAACCAATGCAATCCCATGATGAACCATGCTAATGCAACATGCAAAAATAAAAATCCAAGGCTAACTAATTATGATAAACCAAAAATACGAGTCCGAAATACGTACACGTATTTCCAATACGTGATACGAACCACAGGCATTACAACTCTATCCACCTTAAAAGAATTCCGTCCTCGGAATTTAATCAAGAGGCTAGAGATTGCAAGGACAAGCTATACTAATCACAGGCAAGCTATACTAAGCAATCAATCATGTAATCATGTATGTAAGCAAGGAAATTGAAGGCACGAAAAAGAGGGAAGACATCCTGCTAGGAACCTCTCTGCCGGTTCTGGATCTGAGCTTGGACCTGGGCATACTGCTGGGGTCTCTGTAGCTGGAAGGCTAGAGCCTGAGGCGGCAATGGCCTCGGAGTTTGATACAATCCACCTATCTAATTCACGTAGTCGATCACAAGGTCGTCTAGCCTTGCAACATGTCGCGTCCCGATCTCACGCAAGTCTGATTATCCACGGCAGACATGAATCACCATGTCAACATTCCCGCAGAATAATCGTACTCATCGGGACGTAACTCTTGCGTTGCGTCTAGACTTGCTCATTTTTGATACGCGGATTGGGTCTACTCAATCCTCAAGTTTTCTCATTCTTCAATCGCAAGTCCTAACAATCCTCGAATCCACCTTCGCTTCAAACCACAAGTCGAAGCAATTAAAATTGCCATGCCATGATATTTTGAGTTCGACCATTCCCGCTGGACATGAATCACCATGCCAACGCTCACGCGGAACGATCGTCCCAAATCCGACGTGACGCATGTGCGAGGCTGGAGTCGCGCTTGCGCAAGACAAGATCGTTGTCGTTGTGGTTATCACCGAATAACCAAGTTATTTTCCTCTCCATCCAATATTCATTTCTATCCAATCCCCAACATAGCATCCTTCGAAACAATAACTTCTAACACGGTCATCATTCATCGAATTAGAGTACCCCCGAGTTATCGTACATCGATCTTTGATACACCTCAATACCATCGATGATGCACATAACCTGACGATCTTCCTTTTGCAACGAATTCCAAGTCGTGCAACTTAATTCCCTCAATTCACATTGTCGTGTGCTAACTCTTCATCGAGCAACATCAATTTCAATTCCTTAGTCATTCTCGTATCTTCAAATCAACGTTTTTCATGCACGCTATCTTCTGATCGTTCTATCTTCGATCTCGTCCATGGGTATTTCACCTTAACTCAAGTTTCAATCCATTCGACTAAATTCAAAATTGCATGCATGATCTTCTTTGTTTCCTCGACTAAGACCTCCTTTCGTTTCGTAATTCGTACTACGCATTCTTAATTCATCCAAACGATATCTCGTTTGAGACTGTCGAAGTCAAAACCAGCTAAGCGTTACTCATTCTAAGGCTTTGTACGATATCATCGCTAGCCGACGTACTCGTTCTATCCGTATATCCTTTAGTCTTGCTCGAACAATTTCTATGTCGTCATACACCACTCGAGGTTCGAGCCACTCAACTAGTCGTCGACACTCATTCTTATTCTTCCTCGAAACTATCACATATACCACTCGGGTTCAAGTCACTCTACAAATCCTCAAAAGGTCATTCGATTCCCAATTGATATGTTAAATTGCGCGCTCGTCCATTCCTCAAAGTCTAAGAACCATCTCTCGTGCTCGTTTTAACGTTGGTCAAATAACGTCTCTATCAACATACGTTCTAAGTCTCACTTATTCTCGTTCGAGCGAAAATCGATCTCGCTCGCAACTCGTTTGCACCATAGAGTCTAGGTGCGCGATACTCGGCACAACTTAGCCAAAAAGGCTGCGTGCATAACCATCCCGTTCGAACTATACTTCGGTCTCGTGTACTCGTTCGCTATTGTCAACGTAAGGTTATTCAAGCACGTCTTGCATTTTGCTAACTCTTAGCATCGGTTCCTTCCAACTTAAGTACGTTGTGGTTCGACACAAAGGCCTTCGCCTAGCGACCCCGTTCAACCGAGTACTTATACGAGCTTTTGAAAATATTAGACTTATTGTATGGAATATCCCAAGGCACAACGAGAGAGAGCGTACACTTCTTTTGTTTCAAAACTGAGCTTTCGAAACTGAAAAAATTGAAATAAAGTCCAAGGACGTAAAGCCGTGCTCTGATACCAATCTGTCACGCCCCGTTCCCGCAGGAGCGATCGTCCTCGCTAAGGCGTGATGCCGCACGGGCCAAGGTTGCGCCCGTGCAAGGCTAAGTCCAGAAACGGCCGATTTGAGCTAGGCCACAGAATCGCACAGAGTGTCCCCATTTGCAGCGGAAAGTAAATGAACACAAATTGAAATGAATTCAAACTCTTTATTAACTTTCAAGAAGTTTACAAGCGGCGCTAGGCCGAGTTTACAAGTCTCTCAAGCTCTCTCTCTCTGAAACATAAAAGGCGTGCCAAGTGGCTTACAAGATGGAATGATTCATGGCGATGTTCCGATACATTATGTCCTGTATATGGTGCACCAGCTCCTTGCAACGCTCCAAGGCTCCAGAGGTAGCTCCGCGCCTTAGCACGTTCGAGGAAAGCTCTGCACCCACCGACGTTTCCTGCTTCCTGCAAGCAGACTGTGGGGTTATCAGTACATTGTTATGCACTGGTGGGGAGGCTAGCTCGCCCACAATGCTATCATTACTGTCACTCCCCGTTCCCGGAATACGTATTTTTATACATGTACAACTCATATGTATTTATTTAATATTTATCATGTATTATCCTGTATTTAAATTCCTTTAATTTTATGTTAATTAATTATCTGCTCTTTAATTTTCATGTTAATTAATTTCTTGCAATTTTATTTCTGCATTTTATTTCTGCATTTTATTTCCTGCTGTTATTCTCTGCTTTAATCTTATTTTAGGTTTGGCCTAAGGATCGGTTTTTCTCGGGTTTATTGATGGTTCACATGAACCGAACCCACCTACCACCCCCCTTTGCTATTTAAAGCCCCCATCACCTTCTCTCTCCTCTTAACTCTTTCCTTCACCATTACTTCTTCTTCCTCCTCCTCATCACTTCTCCACCTACCAGCAGTAGCAGTAGACAAGTGCATTCTTGCTTCCACTTGAGAACCATGTTTTTATGGTTCATTTGTCTTCCTCTTGAGATTCTAAGAGAGTTTACTACTTAGCATTTTTGATTTCTTTGGCTCGTTTCTTCCAGATCTAAGTTGTTGTATTCGGTTGTCCATGGGTTTTGATCTCCCAACCTGGCGTGCTTTCGGAGATAGATAGTTCATGTGGTAGAACTGCTCGTTAGTCACGCTCACGTTCTTACGTGCCAGCGTGAGTTTTTAGTCACGCACACGTCTTTACGTGTTGGCATGAATTCTGAGTCACGCTCACGTTCTTACGTGTCAGTGTGGATTTTTAGTCACACTCACGTCTTTACGTGCGTGCGTGAATTTCTTATCACGTTCACTCTGTGCGTGCGTGTATTATTTTTCACGCTCACTCTGTGCGTGCGTGTATTATTTTTCACGCTCACTCTGTGCGTGCGTGTATTATTTTTCACGCTCACTCTGTGCGTGCATGTATTTCTTATCACGCACACCCTGTGCGGGCGTGTATTATTTTTCACGCTCACCCTGTGCGTGCGTGTATTATTTTTCACGCTCACTCTGTGCGTGCGTGAATTTCTTATCCAGCTTTTCACGCTCACGCTTGCCAGCGTGAATCATTTTATACGCTCACTCCTACCTACTAGACTTGGCGTACCTTTTTACGCGTACGCTTCTTGCGTGACTTGTTGGCCTTAGCATAGACTTGTTGGCGTGACTTCTTGACCTGGGTGTTTCTATTTGTCCTATAATTTATTCATTTAATGTTGGCATGATAATTCTCCTATTATATTCTTACGCCTTTTGCATGAACTCGATAATCTTAGCATGTTAATATTTTTAATACATATGGTTGTATAGAACGTGCCCTGTGTCTTGATTGATTGATGGATACCCAGTAAGACTGGAACTTGACCTTGAGAGTTATAGACTCGACCCATTTAATACTAAATGCCTTTCATGCCTTGTCACCATTGATGACGATGGTTATCTTGACTAAATTGATCATGCGTTCCTAGTGGAAACTAAGAGACTGGCCAGTCGTCTTATTGAATTGAATGAATGAGACACGTTCATGTTATGAACTATTGTAATCGATTGGCTGATCCCGAATATTGACAAACAGGCACATGCAGGCTTCAAACTATTTATTTATTTATTTATTTATTTTACAAAAGAAGTATGTGTACTTTATGGTCAAGGCATGATTACTCCGTGGTTAGATTTGATTGTTGCATTACGCTATGTAAGACCTGCAACCTAACCGCACTGGTATCGTTGTAGAGTTGTGCATATCGTACCCCGTACGAAAGTACTCATTTGAATGACCATGATCCACGGCATGGGATTTCACTCAAAGTAGAGACTATTAAGTTAAACAAAATAATAATTGCATAGAGAGAATGGATTTCCAAGTTCTTACATGGCAGTTCTCTTGGGACTAGTAGTGCCCGACAGGTCGGCTGGTTCCCACAGATACTGTAAACCTGCCACACGAGCAGGAAGCGGTATCTGCTTATATTATTATTGTATATTGTATATTGATGACGGGCGTCCCGCTGGGACTCGTCTAATTCATGATTGGCGTAATTGATTGACTGGATAGACTAGCCTTGCTCGTACATAGTAAGAACTAAGGAATCCCTATTTGCATAATTCCAGGATAACTTGGGACTCACAATAGCAAGCCGTAGGGATTGATTGGCCGTTCAAGATGATTTGTTTGTGTATTGTACCTACTCTGTTGCCTAACTGAGATGATCAGAATGTCAGGACATGACGGGCCAACTTATGTCCTTGTTTGGTTGGGAGGTTGGTTCGAAGTATCGTGATGTTATGTGAATCCTAGTGGAAAGCAGAGATCTATTATTATATTCTCTTACTTACTGGTTTAATCCTTCATATCGTCCTTCCTTGTGGTACTTGCTATTAGAGGTCTAACCTCTCTGGTTTTGCATGGCCAGATTTAGAGCCGGTTCCCGAGGACTCAGCTTACTTCCACCTCCAAGATGGTCAATACTAGGGGAATGATCGCAGGAGGACTCGAGTGGGTCCCTTACTTCACCGCTCGTTTTGCTATTTACTTTATACTTAGCCGTTTGGCACCGACATGTTAGTCGGATTGTCTTGTACTTACTTTTTGTCACGCCCCAGAACCAGAATACTGAAGAGCGGGAGTGCACATAGCCAGCTACGTATATCGAAATGGCATCCACCTCGCTATACGGTCACGGCTGTCTAGATATGTGAGGGTTTTCTACAAGCCAACAGTCTCTTATGGTCATGAACAAGCCTAGTGTCTCAATCACCACAAGTAAGTAAAGTCGCAAGATGTATAATCATTAAATATACAATAAAAGGCGTCCCAAATATTACATATCAGCTGATCATGAAGCTAGTCGTACAAAATGCTAGGACTAGCAAGAGTTAAGTCATACATGATCAACCCTAGGATTTGTTAATCATGTTTACAGCCCGTAGGCAGACAATAAGTAAAAGTGCATCGAGCTAACAGGTGCTCGTCGGCTAAACGCCTCAAAAGAATAATTTTTACAACAGAGTGAGCGAAACAAAATAGAAAACCCACTCGTAGTCCGGGTTCCTTCTAGTTGCCACCATCGGGCTGGAGGTTCAGTAGATCCTCGGGTGCTGCTCCGAAATCTGGCCACACAAAACCAGCTGGGTCAAACCCCAGAAGAGCAAGTGCCACAAAGGAGGCCACGAAATAAGAACAAAAGCCAGCATATCAGATCATAAGAAACTAATTACATAATAAAGACAATTATTAAGAAGAAACCTGGCAGGTGATATACGATGAGATAACCATGGGACTCTTCAGATAACCAGGTTACAACTCGTAAACCAAACAAGGACCGGGGTTGTAACCCTTCGTCTGAACGGAACTTGGTTTCTTCCACCATTTATCGGCAAGATAAAAATACAAGAAATCAGGATCTGTAATTAATCATGATTAAGGTAAAGCACGAGTAATCATGTCATGTCATAACCTTGTACAGGATCAGGGCAAGACAAGCGGGAATAGACTCCATCCAATCAATCACGGCCAAGCAAGTACTACGGCTTACTACTTAACTAACTAGGGTTATCACAAGCCTAATTACTAACAAGATGCAAGTGAGAATTTCCCAGTCCCAAGCCCTGCAGACTATCCAGTTATCCTTCCGCGGGTTAAGAGTATAGGTGGGTACATCGTCCGGGAGACAAATGTACCCTTAGGTGACTTAGAGGGTGCAATACACGACGGTGTACTGGAAATGTGCTCTACTCGTCGGCAAGCTACAAGTCCAATTAAAGCGCCCAGATAACGAGATTGCCTGTGACTGGAAATTCTCCATGAACTAGTTAGATCTAGTCATTAGCCTAATCCATATTCAGTATGAATCCCTGACCGTGGGAACCAGGGAGTCACGTCCTAGACATGATACAAGACAAGACAAGCGGATTGCACAAGCAAGCAAGCAGGAACACCCACGGTGTCAAGTAGATTATACGAGTCAAGTTAGCCGTCGCAACAGCATCAAGTCAAGTCAGGTTACAAGTTACAAGTCAAGTCAAGTACAAGTCAAGTCAAGTCAGGTCAGGTACATGTCAAGAGTGCGCCGCCACGGGCCACTATCAAGTTATCAAGTATCAAGATTAATCATGTCAGGGTATTTGTCAGGAGCGCGCCACGACGGGCCACTATCATGTCAGGTTGGTCATGTCAGGAGTGCACCACTACGGGTCACTGTTGTGTTAAGCTAGTGCCTTGTCATACTATGCCATGTACAATAGTCATTCCAAACATATAAGTAAAATCAAGTTCATGACAAAAGGCGTAAGGATATAAAATGAGCGTAAAATATCTAATAAAATATCAATATACAGGACTATAGAAGAGCCAAGCTTAAACCAAATATCCATGATTGGACAAATTGCGCAAGGGTCTCTGGGGTCGGGTTGCGCAGGAGTCAAGTACGCCAGGAGCCAACTGCGCAGAGGTGAGCTGCGCAGGATATCAACTGCGCAGGAGTGGATGGCGCAGCAGATGGATTGAGCTGGATCAGGTTGCGCAAGAATGGATGGCGCATGGATGGATTGCGCAGAAGTGGACTGCGCATAAGCCGACTGCGCATGAACGGACTGCGCATGAGCAGACTGCGCATGAGCAGACTGCGCGTGAACAGACTGCGCATGTGCAGACTGCGCATGAATCCATGCGCAGTCGGGTTGAGCGCAGTTTGCCAAGGGGCAAGCTGCGCGGTCGGCGCTGCGCTAAAGAGCGCAGGCCGAGAGAGGGGATGCGCAGTCCAGCACTGCGCTAAAGAGCGCAGGCTGCAGGCTGCTACTCCAGGCCGAGAAGAACACCATGAACACCAAAAATTCTAATTCTCATATTCTTGTCAAATCAAAGCCAAATCTAGATTTTCAAAGTTCTAACTTGAGTAAAATTGAATTCTCTTCCACATGGAAGCATCAAAACCCACAAAATCTCAACTAAAATAGATCAAAACCACGTAAATTCGAAAATAGAGAAACTTAGATCTAGAACAATGGAGACTCCAAATCACAAAATGCCAAGTTCTAAAGTTAATCTCCATGGCCTAATCTAGCTAATGGACAAATAAAAAGTGGTTCTCATGTGGTGGCAAGGTGCACTTGCCTATGGGTGTTGGTGAGTTGTGTAGAGGAAGGAAGAAGAAGGAGATGGAGAAGTAAATGAAAAATAAAAGGAGAGAGAAAAGTTAGGTGGGATTTAATGGAGGTGGGTTGTGTTGTGTTGAGGGTGGAGTGTAGGTTAAAGTGCTCCTCTCATGATAAACCAAACCAAACCAAACCCTCTCCACAAAATAAAACCAAGCCAAGTCAAAACCCACTTTACGAGAAAACCCAATCCACAAGTCGAGAAAATAAAATACGTGCCAAAATCAATTACGAGTACAAAAACAAAATACAGGAAATGGGGGTGACACTTTTACATAATTGTAATTAAGTCAGATTGCAGCTGATAACAATTGTGTATACCTTGCTTCATCATCTGGCTATGTTTTATAAAGCCAGATATTAAGAACATTTTGATTGAGCGTTTGGGACGCCTTACTCCTTTATCTCATATGTTCTCTATTACTGTTTCTTGCTTGAATGATTGAGACAATAGATGTGAAGTGACCATAGTAAGACTATTATGTAGTATGCACCCCCTCGTCTGGTTAGACAGCATTGATCGTATTATACGGTATTCTTCTACCCGTAATACGCAGCTGGCTGAGTCATTTCCCCGCTCTCCAGTATTCTGGTTCTGGGGCGTGACAAGATTTTAGTGGTGGCCCATGCAGGTCTGATTTTAGACTTGTGGGGTGTTTTGATTTATAGGATGTCTCAATCACACGTGTTCCCCCTTGATCTCATGATTCATTATTCTCAACCCTTGCTTGACATTCCGGTATCCTTTGACTTCATTGATCCTTTATGTCCGGTTGTTTGATTGTTCTCTTGTCCCTTTTCTTAGGGGCACTTCGTCCGCATCGATCAGAGCTGGGCAGCAACAACAAGGGCAACATGGGCAATATGACCAGGTTGGTCAGCAACAAGGGCCAGTCTCACCTCAGGAGACTATCCAAGAAGAAGTGATAGTAGAACCAGCAGCTGAACTGCGGTATCCGAAAGTTCCAACGCCACCCATAGTTGCGCCTACCCCTGTGGAAGTGGACACACCAGCCCTTCTAGAGATCATGAGAGGAATGATGGCTACTCAGCAACATCAGATGTTGGCCCAGCAGCGCATACACACTCAGCTACAAGAGCAGAATGTGTTGCTCAACCAAGGATTGCAGACGGCTTTAGAAAGAGGAGTGAGGACTGATTCAGGAGCATCAGCCAGGTTTTGCAAGTACAACCCCCACCGTTTCGAGGGCACAGAGGATGCCATCTCAGCAGATGCATGGCTTAAGGATATGGAGGCTATTCTGACAGCAGCTAAGGTACCGACAGAAGAACGTGTGGATCTAGTGAAGTTGTTACTTTAGGATCTCGCACGTGATTGGTAGGAGTCAGAGGAAGTGGGCATCAGACGTCATGTGGCTTGGGACGATTTCACTGTAAGATTCAAGACCAAGTACTATGGAGTTGTGGCACGGTTTGAGCTACAACAGTAGTTTATCAACCTCAGGCAGGCCGGCAAGACTGTAGATGCTTATGCAGCAGAGTTCTGCAGATTGAGTAGGTTCGCCCCAGAGATGGTAGCAACAGAGAGCCAGAGGGCCATGAGGTTTCAGCAAGGGTTTTATCTTGAACTCTTGCAATTGATAGAGGGGCACAATTACCAAACTTTTGACGATGTATTGACGGCAACTCGAAGGCATGAGATCACCATTCAGAGGCTTGCGACAAGGACTGGGGGTCAGAAGAGGTCCCACAGTCAGATTGAAGGAGGAGGGAGAGCAGCGCCCCGAACAACAGCACCATCCACTGGCATTCGTTTCCACGATGTGGCAATACGAGGACCAGCACCACCCAGGCAGCAGCAACAGCAACAGAGGAAGAACCAGCAACCCCCGACGGGCTATACTTATTGTGGGAAGATGGGACACACTAGAGATGTGTGTCGGATATTGAATGGACTGTGTCTGATATGTGGAAATCCAGTCCATCGGGTTACCACATGTTCCATAAATTCGAGGTCAGGAGGACCAGGGTAACAGTTTCTTGCTCTGCCAGCACCAGGGGCAGGCCAGCATCGAGGACCAGCGGTGGCAGTAAGGCCGTTGGCCCAGCGTCCGTTAATGCCGCAGGCTCAGATGTTTCGGCAGCAGGGGCGGCCGATGCAGCAACACCAGTATAGACCACCCCAGCATCATCAAGGAAGGGGCCAGCAACAACATCAGGCTAGGCCGCAGCATGGGAACCAGCAAGGAGGTCGAGGGCAAGCATTCACTCTGTCCTTGGAGGAGGCATTGGCATCGGGAGATGTTGTGGCAGGTAACATTCTCGTCGCCTCATATCCCGCAGTAGCATTGTTTGATTCGGGAGCATCCCATTCATTTATATCTGCACAATTTGTGACACGACTAGGAATGGAGTTCGAGGCATTGCCAGGGAGGTTGAATATACTCACTGGTAATGGGCTCGTAGGAGTTAGTAGAGTTATTTTAGCATGTAGCATTGTAGGTTGCGGGCGTTCTTTACCCGCCCGGTTGATAGAATTTCCTGTTGGAAATTTCGACGTTATCTTAGGCATGGACTGGCTGAAAGACAGTCATGAGACAATAGATTGTCGTAGAGGGAGTGTATCTTTTGATATTCCGGGCATGGAGAGATTCACCTTAGTCAGATCAGAGGTAACTCAACCAGAGCAGGGAGTAATAACGACAATGGAAGAAGTTCAGATTCCGAAGGTAGTTGAAGAGTTTCTAGACGTATTTCCTGAAGAACTTCCAGATCTACCACCGGTTAGGGATATTGAGTTCAGTATAGAATTGGCACCAGGAACTAAACCGATATCAGATCGAGTTTACAGAATAGCGGATTCAGAGCAGGCCAAGGTATATCAGCACATAGAGGAACTGAAGGAGAAGAAGTTCATCCAAGCTAGCGTGTCACCGTGGGCAGCACCAGTGGTACTTGTAGGAAAGAAGGATGGGTCATCCAGATTGTGCATTGACTACAGGAAGCTTAACGTGGCAACAGTGAAGAACAAGTATCCACTACCCAGGATCGACGACTTATTTGATCAGTTGAGCAAAGCTAGAGTTTTCTCCAAGATAGATCTTCATTCAGGGTACCATCAGGTGAGGGTTCGGAAGGAAGATATTCCCAAGACAGCATTCAGGTCGAAGTATGGGCATTATGAATTCTTAGTAATGCCGTTTGGTTTGACCAATGCTCCAGCAATATTCATGGATTTGATGAATCGCATCTTTATGCCATACTTAGACCAGTTTGTCGTTGTGTTTCTTGACGACATTCTCGTATACTCTGCTAGTGAAGAGGAGCATGAATACCACCTCAGGAAAGTGTTACAGGTTCTGAGAGAGAACCAGTTGTATGCCAAGCTCAGCAAGTGTGAGTTTTGGTCGGATCACATTTCATTTTTGGGTTACATCATATCAGGAACTGGAGTAGCAGTACATCCCAAGATGGTAGAAGCAGTAGAGAGTTGGCCAGTACCCAAGACCGTAGCAGATGTGCGGAGTTTCTTGGGATTGGTAGGATATTACAGAAGGTTTGTGTCAGACTTTGTAAGGCTTTCAGCACCCATGACCCGCTTGACCCGGAAGGATGTGCCATTCGTTTGGTCGGTAGAATGTCTGGCATCATTTGAGAATTTAAAGTAGAAGTTGATATCAGCACCTATTCTTATATTACCAGTTGGACCCGGAGGTTTTACGGTATATTGTGATGCGTCAGGTAAAGGACTTGGATGTGTCCTTATGCAACATGGAAAGGTGATAGCATATGCATCTAGGCAGCTTCGGGACCACGAGAAGAATTACCCAACTCATGATTTGGAGTTGGCGGCAGTAGTGTTTGCTCTGAAGCTATGGAGGCATTACTTGTATGGTGACCGAGTGGACATGTACACAAACCATAAAAGTCTGAAGTACATTTTTACTCAGAAGGAACTAAACATGAGGCAGAGAAGATGGCTGGAGTTGATCAAGGATTATGATGTGGAGCTTTAGTATCACCCAGACAAGGCTAATGTGGTAGCAGATGCTCTTAGCAGGAGAGGCGGCACATTTATGTTAACAACACAGAGGTATATCTTAGAAGACCTTCAGAAGATGGGCATCGAGGTTATACTTTCTAGTGATGTAGGAGTTCTAGCAAGTCTGCAAGTTCAATCCGACTTGGTAGGCAGGATCAAGGCAGCTCAGGCACAAGACCCAAGGATTCAGAAGCTTAGGGCAGAATGTGAGTCAGGACTCAGGAAGGAGATAAGAATTCATGAAGATGGTACACTTAGGTTTGGATCACGTCTATGTGTGCCTAGTGGAGATATCAGACAGAAGGTTATGGCAGAAGCTCACAGTTCTCAGTATTCTATTCACCCTGGAGGGACCAAGATGTACCAAGATATCAAGCAGCATTTCTGGTGGAACGGGATGAAGAGGGAGATAGCAAGATTTGTTTCCCGTTGCTTGGTATGTCAGCAAGTGAAGGCAGAACAGCAGAGGCCAGCTGGATTATTGCAACTGCTTCCTATCCCAGAATAGAAATGGGAGCATATTACAATAGACTTTGTGACCGGTTTATCGAGATCACCAAGTGGTAAGGACGCTATTTGGGTAATAGTGGATCGGCTTACAAAGGTAGCACACTTTCTTCCTTTCAGAGTAGGGCAATCTACAAAAAAGTTGGCAGAATTGTATATGCAACAGATAGTCAGGCAGCATGGAGTCCCTGTCAGTATTGTGTCGGATCGAGATACCCGCTTTACATCACATTTCTGGAAGAGCTTACATCATAGTCTGGGTACCAAGTTAAGATTTAGCACGGCTTACCATCCGCAGACGGATGGGCAATCAGAAAGAACAATTCAGACTTTAGAAGACATGTTGCGAGCTTGCACTCTAGATTTTGGAGGATCTTGGGAGAGCCACCTACACTTGGTCGATTTCTCATACAATAATAGTTATCAAGCCAGTATCCAGATGACGCCATTGGAAGCATTATATGGTAAGAAGTGCAGGTCACCGCTTGCATGGGATGATATCGGAGAGAGAAAGATGTTAGACCCAGAAATGATTGTCCAGACAGTTGAAGTGGTTAAGGGAATTAGAGAACGACTTCGGGTTGCGCAGGACCGGCATCGTCATTGGGCGGACCAGCATCGTAGGCCGTTAGAGTTCTCTGTTGGGGACCACGTATTCTTGCGGATCTCACCTACTCGTGGGGTCATTAGATTTGGCATTCGCAGGAAATTGAGTCCGCGGTACGTGGGCCCATTTGTTATTCTTGATCGGATAAACGATGTTGCTTATCGTTTATCACTCCCACCTTCGTTACGAGAGGTGCATGACGTGTTTTATGTATCTCAATTACGTAAGTATGTATCGGACCCAAGCCATGTCTTCGATCATTCTGAGCTGGTTGTTGGTACCAACCTGTCTTACGAGGAACAGCCTGTGTCCATTTTGGACCGAAGAGAGAAGATACTCAAGAACCGAACAATTAGTCTTGTCCGTGTTGCTTGGGGTCATCACTCCTTGGGAGAGTCAACGTGGGAACGTGAGGATGATATCCGATCACGGTATCCACACCTGTTTGACTCACAAGGTATATCTCTTTCTGTATACCTTGATTGTCCTGATTCTTTATGCTTATCACCTCATGGGTAGAGCTACTTGATATCGTAGAATGATGAATTTACATATATAGTACTTGCTTTTGATATGGTAAAAACGATTGCTTAATCACTAGAATTGCTTGTATTAGTTTAGCTCGGATATTTCTATCCTGCTTGGATTTGAAATTCCGAGGACGGAATTTTTCTAAGGTGGGTAGAGATGTCACTCTCCGTTCCCGGAATGCATATTTTTATACATGTACAACTCATATATATTTATTTAATATTTATCATGTATTATCCTGTATTTAAATTCCTTTAATTTTATGTTAATTAATTATCTGCTCTTTAATTTTCATGTTAATTAATTTCCTGCAATTTTATTTATATATTTTATTTCTGTATTTTATTTCCTGCTGTTATTCTCTGCTTTAGTCTTATTTTAGGTTTGGCCAAAGGATCGGTTTTTCTCGAGTTTATTGATGGTTCACATGAACCGAACCCACCTACCACCCCCCTTTGCTATTTAAAGCCCCCATCTCCTTCTCTCTCCTCTTAACTCTTTCCTTCACCATTACTTCTTCTTCTTCCTCCTCATCACTTCTCCACCTACCAGCAGTAGCAGTAGGCAAGTGCATTCTTGCTTCCACTTGAGAACCATGTTTTTATGGTTCATTTGTCTTCCTCTTGAGATTCTAAGAGAGTTTACTACTTAGCATTTTTGATTTCTTTGGCTCGTTTCTTCCAGATCTAAGTTGTTGTATTCGGTTGTCCATGGGTTTTGATCTCCCAACCTGGCGTGCTTTCGGAGATAGATAGTTCATGTGGCAGAACTGCTCGTTAGTCACGCTCACGTTCTTACGTGCCAGCGTGAGTTTTTAGTCACGCACACGTCTTTACGTGTTGGCGTTAATTCTGAGTCACGCTCACGTTCTTACGTGTCAGCGTGGATTTTTAGTCACACTCACGTCTTTACGTGCGTGCGTGAATTTCTTATCATGTTCACTCTATGCGTGCGTGTATTATTTTTCACGCTCACTCTGTGCGTGCGTGTATTATTTTTCACGCTCACTCTGTGCGTGCGTGTATTATTTTTCACGCTCACTCTATGCGTGCGTGTATTTCTTATCACGCTCACCCTGTGCGGACGTGTATTATTTTTCACGCTCACCCTGTGCGTGCGTGTATTATTTTTCACGCTCACTCTGTGCGTACATGAATTTTTTATCCAGCTTTACACACTCACGCTTGCCAGCGTGAATCATTTTATACGCTCACTCCTACCTACTAGACTTGGCGTACCTTTTTACGCGTACGCTTCTTGCGTGACTTGTTGGCCTTAGCATAGACTTGTTGGCGTGACTTCTTGACCTGGGTGTTTCTATTTGTCCTATAATTTATTCATTTAATGTTGGCATGATAATTCTCATATTATATCCTTACGCCTTTTGTATGAACTCGATAATCTTAGCATGTTAATATTTTTAATACATATGGTTGTATAGAACGTGCCCTGTGTCTTGATTGATTGATGGATACCCAGTAAGACTGGAACTTGACCTTGAGAGTTATAGACTCGACCCATTTAATACTAAATGACTTTCATGCCTTGTCACCATTGATGACGATGGTTATCTTGACTAAATTGATCATGCATTTCTAGTGGGAACTAAGAGACTGGCCAGTCGTCTTATTGAATTGAATGAATGAGACACGTTCATGTTATGAACTATTGTAATCGATTGGCTGATCCCGAATATTGACATACAGGCACATGCAGGCTTCAAACTATTTATTTATTTATTTTACAAAAGAAGTATGTGTACTTTATGGTCAAGGCATGATTACTTCGTGGTTAGATTTGATTGTTGCATTACGCTATGTAAGACCTGCAACCTAACCGCACTGGTATCGTTGTAGAGTTGTACATATCGTACCCCGTACGAAAGTACTCATTTGAATGACCATGATCCACGGCATGGGATTTCACTCAACGTAGAGACTATTAAGTTAAACAAAATAATAATTGCATGGAGAGAATGGATTCTCGAGTTCTTACATGGCAGCCCTCTTGGGACTAGTAGTGCCCGACAGGCCGGCTGGTTCCCACAGATACTGTAAACCTGCCACACGGGCAGGGAGCGGTATCTGCTTATATTATTATTGTATATTATATATTGATGACGGGCGTCCCGCTGGGACTCGTCTAATTCATGATTGGCGCAATTGATTGACTGGATAGACTAGCCTTGCTCGCACATAGTAAGAACTAAGGAATCCCTATTTGCATAATTCCAGGATAACTTGGGACTCACAATAGCAAGCTGTAGGGGTTGATTGGCCGTTCAAGATGATTTGTTTGTGTACTGTACCTACTCTGTTGCCTAACTGAGATGATCAGAATGTCAGGACATGACGGGCCAACTTCTGTCCTTGTTTGGTTGGGAGGTTGGTTCGAAGTGTCGTGATGTTATGTGAATCCTAGTGAAAAGCAGAGATCTATTATTATATTCTCTTACTTACTGGTTTAATCCTTCATATCATCCTTTCTTGTGGTACTTGCTATTAGAGGTATAACCTCTCTGGTTTTGTATGGCCAGATTTAGAGCCGGTTCCCGAGGACTCAGCTTACTTCCACCTCCAAGATGGTCAATACTAGAGGAATGATCGCAGGAGGACTCGAGTGGGTCCCTTACTTCACCGCTCGTTTTGCTATTTACTTTATACTTAGCCTTTTGGCACCGACATGTTAGTCGGATTGTCTTGTACTTACTTTTACATAATTATAATTAAGTCAGACTGCAGCTGATAACAATTGTGTATACCTTGCTTCATCATCTGGCTATGTTTTGTAAAGCCAGATATCAAGAACATTTTGACTGAGCGTTTGGGACGCCTTACTCCTTTATCTCATATGTTCTCTATTACTGTTTCTTGCTTGAATGATTGAGACAATAGATGTGAAGTGACCATAGTAAGACTATTATGTAGTATGCACCCCCTCGTCTGGTTAGACAGCATTGATCGTATTATACGGTATTCTTCTACCCGTAATACGTAGCTGGCTGAGTCATTCCCCCGCTCTCCAGTATTCTGGTTCTGGGGCGTGACAATTACCAAACATGTTCTATTTATTTTTGTGCACCGTCTATCATTCATTGTCTTTCTAATCTTGCCTTAGGATCATTTACATGGCATATTTCATAGCCTATCTCGTGTTGCCGAATACAAGTGTCGCATGGAAATACATGCATGACTTACCCATACTTACCGTCTGGCCTTCCCTGTCCAAAGTAAACCAAGTTAGTCAATAATTCATATGAAACAACTTAATGTAGTTCGCGTAACATTCAGTGTTCAAGGGCGTGTCCCTGCCTCAGGTTCTAGCGCATCGTAGGCGTGTTTTCCAACTCGTTTGCTCGAAGTACTCTCGATCATTTTGTATGTTATATTCAAGCCTATTCAGAAGGTGCTTTGCTCAGTTAACTTAGACTACTTTGATTTCAATGCAAGGACTTGCACGTGGATTGCCACCAGCAAAGCCCACTTAAATCTATATGCACCGATCGCTGGCATGTCAGCCATTTTGGACATTTTTCCCTGTGGCATTCTCATCTATCAAGCGTGATGGCTTGTACACCTTGATAGACTATTGAATAATCGACCCTATGTTTGGTTATGTGCCCAAGCCCGCACACCTGTCCGCCCGTAGGCCATGATTCCGTCTAGGCCGGCCACGAAATCGTCGTTCGCTGCCCTTGCAATCCCGTTTCACTCGTGCACGAGCCGTCCACGACCATTTCGTATTTTATTGTCATTTTAACTTAACGGCTGTCTCCGAGCCGTAGGCTAACCCTTAGCCACAATGCGTTATCGACCAGGTTGGCGTCCGTGCAGCGCGGGTAGCGAGCCCCGTTGTACGTGTCCGTCACACCTGTCGCTAACCATTCCTTTCTTTCTTATCTTTTATTCATCCTTTCTTTTCTTTCTTTCACTCGTCCGTTCATTCGTTGATTCATTCACATACTCGTTCGTTCATTTGTTGATTCATTCATTCACTTATTCGTTTATTCTTTCATTCATACGTTCTGCAACTCCTCGTGCGGGAGTCGCCTTGGCGACCATCGGTCCCATAGTCTTTCAATGTTGCTATACTCTACTCGGAACGACTATATTGATAGTCTTTCCGTTTCATTATTGTAACCCATTCATTCTTTCATTGTTGGACGCATAAGGAACATAAACGTAAGCTTGTGCCTTAGCACGAACGTGGAGCGCGGTGCGAGAGTTCTCACATTTTCCATGTTCTTTTCCATATTCTATACAAGAATACAAGATGGGATTATTCCCTTAGCTAGATGCGTTGAGTCATTTATTCAAGCCTATTCAGAAGGTGCTTTGCTCAGTTAACTTAGACTACTTAGATTTCAATGCAAGGACTTACACGTGGATTGCCACCAGCAAAGCCCACTTAAATCTATATACACCGGTCGCTGGCATGTCAACCATTTTGGACATTTTCCCCTGTGGCATTCTCATCTATCAAGTGTGATGGCTGGTACACCTTGATAGACTATTGAATAACCGGCCCTACGTTTGGTTATGTGCCCAAGCCCGCACACCTGTCCGCCCGTAGGCCATGATTTCGTCTAGGCCGGCCACGAAATCGTCGTTCGCTGCCCTTGGAATCCATTTTCACTTGTGCACGAGCCGTCCACGGCCATTTCGTATTTTATTGTCATTTTAATTTAACGGCTGTCTCCGAGCCGTAGGCTAACCCTTAGCCACAATGCGTTATCGACCAGGTTGGCGTCCGTGCAGCGCGGGTAGCGAGCCCCGTTGCACGTGCCCGTCACACCTGTCGCTAACCATTCCTTTCTTTCTTATCTTTTATTCATCCTTTCTTTTCTTTCTTTCACTCGTCCGTTCATTCGTTGATTCATTCACATACTCGTTCGTTCATTTGTTGATTCATTCATTCACTTATTCGTTTATTCTTTCATTCATACGTTCTGCAACTCCTCGTGCGGGAGTCGCCTTAGCGACCATCGGTTCCATAGTCTTTCAATGTTGCTATACTCTACTCGGAACGACTATATTGATAGTCTTTCCGTTTCATTGTTGTAACCCATTCATTCTTTCATTGTTGGACGCATAAGGAACATAAACGTAAGCTTGTTCCTTAGCACGAGCGTGGAGCGCGGTGCGAGAGTTCTCACATTTTTCATGTTCTTTTCCATATTCTATACAAGCATACAAGATGGGATTATTCCCTTAGCTAGGTGCGTTGAGTCATTTATTAGCATGCGCGGGATTATCGCCTAGCGATTCTCGTGATAGTGTCCGTATTGTTATGTGTCTAGGCTAAGCAAAGACGGGTTCATCGGAGCCACCCACCTTAGCGATGTTTGCATCGGCCGAGCGATACTCCGAGCGCGCCTTTGAAAGTCTAAGTCTGGATTCATCTTGACGGCCAATGTAAGCCTTGCATCGATTCTTCATCAGGCCGATGCCAACTCTTCGGGTCGACGGCTCGTTTGAGTCGTTGTACTTGCCGTTTGAATCGGCGTTCCGCTAGGGCGGAGCGGGTCATTACACACACCCTCCCTCTCTACCCCATCGGATGCTCCCTCCTGCGCCACTTCCTTAGGGCACCCTTTGGGTTTCCCCCTCCCGCACTCCTTCCTTATGTCACCCTCCGGGTTGCCTCCTCCTGCTCTCCCTTCTCCCGCCGCTCCCCCGACTACCCCCACCCCTGCCCCCCCCCCCCCCCCTCCATTTCATCGCCAACCCTCGACTCCCGCCCCCGACTGCCCCAACCCGTGCCCCCCCCCCCCATCCCACCGTCCGCCCTCAACTGTCCCCTCCCGTGCCTCCCCTCCTCCCGCCGCGCGCTGCTAGCTGCTGTCATTGCCGTTGTCGTCCACCCGAACCCCTCCTCTCTTTGCTGATGTTGTGTGCCGCCGTCATCGCCGAAGTGAGAGAGGACATCGCCGAAGTGAGAGGGATATCGCGGAGTAGTTTCGAGAAGGAAAAAAAAATACGGTATGAAGTTGAAAATTTTCAATAATTAATGATATCAAATTGTTGAGTAGAATTTTTTTGAATATCAAATTTAAAAAAACAGCAATAGTTGAACATATCAAATTGTAAATTAGTCAAATTTAAATTCAGTTAGAAGTTTGGAAGCAAACCCTTCCGAGAAGAACAAATTAAAAAAAAGCCAGATTGTATAAGAGAAAAGGGAAGGGGGTTGGCAGTAAAGTTTGAACTAATAAGTGTTTGACTTGCTTTCCGGGATTTGCGGCAGGATCCGAGGATGTGATTGCTAGTGACGTGTGGTGATCCTGGCCATCCGATGAACGTAGTCGGCAGAATGATGGTACGTGTCTACATGTGGGGGGAGATTCCATGTGGATTTTGGTGGGAGGGATAGGGATGGCTTAGATGACGCTGACCCAATAACGAAAAAAAACAAAGAGAGGAAGAAATAGATTTGGGATCAGTAGTGTGGAGATGAAGGACACATTGCCACGTGTTTTTTTTTTTTTTCTTTAAAGAAATTGTAATCAATTCTGCTATTTGGCACGCGCGTGTCCAATTTGTGCGCTCACGCGGCCGAGGATGCTAGGGAGGGATGGCCGGAACGGTATTTGGGATGTGGGGAGACGTCGGTGTTCTCTGATGACGGCGACGACGACAGAGCAGAAATCAAAGGACGCCGGAGCAGTAGGAGGAGAGTGTCGGCGTCGACGGAGGAGCATCCGGAGGATAGCCAGATCAGGAGAGGGGAAGAGGAAGTCTGCAGTGGTGGAGGAGAGATGGTGGCGGCAGCTCCGACGTCCTCGGCCGCACACGTGCACCGGCTGTGCACGCACGCGTGCCAAACATGATTTTCGAATTGTAATTACCACGAAAGTTTTTTAAGATGTCCACAAATTTTTATGACGACTGCTAAATTATTCTTAATTTATTATAAATTAATTTGTAAAAGGTAATAAATTATTGATACTTTTGCTAAACTATTTCGACAACTCGGAGACATTGTAGAAGCTCCTTCGCAGATTCAATTTTCTTCTTCTTTAAAGAGAGAATGTAATTGTGAAGAATGTTTTTACAATGTCTATATAGTTTTAAAATGGATTATACCGAACTCAGCTGGCTCTTGTGGTCAGCGGAAAGATGTATTATCTTCTAGCTAGGCAGATGGCCTCACGGAGGATGTGTGAGTGCGTGTGTGAAAATTGGGGACAATGTGCACAAAAGACATGCAACGCAATGTACACAAAATTTCGTCGTGCATTACAAAAAAAAAATGGGTTATCAAAATTGAATTGTACACTTTACGGATTGAAATAATCCGGTCGGATGTGATTTTGGTCAGTCAGAGATAGGTGAATAATGAAGTATGCTCTTGCATGTTTATCAAAAAATTATATTCTGGATTTACGATTGTAAAAGTCAATATCGATTACATCAATCTCATCGGAACTCTTGAAGGGCTTGAGAGAACTGCCTCGCACATGAAGTTCGTGTTTGAGCTGAAAGATCTATAAAAAAATAAAAAAAAAACAAAAAAAACAAAAAAAAAACAAACTCAACTCTGCTTAAGTATGTAACTTGAGCAGTGTACCAATAGTATTTTGATTTCTAATCGAATTACATTGATAAAACATTATATCAGACTTAACATGAACAAACATCCCTCAAGTATTTGCAATATTAGCAACAAAAAAAAACCCATGAACTCATCTAAATCCGTTCCTAAATGATAGAATCTCCTGATAAAATATAGGTGACAAGCCAACCTTATATTCTACTTCAACCTAGAAAAGTATAGTAGTTAATAGATATGCTTTAAATATTTTTTATATTATTTTGATTGTGACATTTTAACTTGGCAGTCTACTTCGCCTATTCTATGTTTTGTAGGAAACATACAGTTTTTTTTTTTTAGTTTTTTTTAAATAAATTACTTTTAGTATTGGGAATAATATGAAGGTGAAGTAGTAGTACTCTGGTTCATACATATTCCTCATTTGTTTTATTTAATTGTTTCATTGTGTTCAAATTTCATCAAACAAATCATGGTCGGTGGATTTGATTCTTCCTTAGGATTTTTAGTTTGACAAAGAAATCTTAACAAATAATTCACAAGCGGATGCTAGCAATAAATGATTTGATAGACATAGCTGTTAGATATTATACATTTTTCATGATGGTCAATGAAGATTCACTAGCTATTGCCCATACTTAATTCAATAAGGACAATGATAGAGCCACAGAGGGACACCTCCTCAAATTCTCTTTCTATGATTCTTATATTAGTATATTTTTCATATTTTTATTATCTATAGATAAGTTAGTTCAAGCTAGTGGTTTTGCAATTTCTAGATTTTATATAAGAATATGGTTTTAATATGACAACTGATAAGTACTGGTTAAAGTTATTAATGTACTTTCGAAGTGTTTTGATAAAATTAGAGTAATTAAAATTCTTAAATTGGAACCCATAGAACCCATCAAGGATGCCAATAGCCAAGTCCCATGAGTTTCTTGAAACCAAAATCCCACTAGCCTAGTCCCATGAATTTCCTGGGATTTTAGTTGGATTATGACTGACATATTTCATTCGCTCGGTTTGGGAAGTAAATTTGTAGGGTGCAAGCTGAGATAAGAGTTGATTGAAGAAAGATCATTCTAACATTTTCATTGTCAAATTTACTCATTTTTATAGACATACAATTTTTAATTGTCCAACACTCTGAATTATAAATAAAAGATCAATATTAGAGTCATAAATTGTTCTCTAAAGTTCAACTAAATAATGCAATAAAAAGTACTCTGAGAATGTTTATTCATTTCACATGGGATTTTTTTCTTTCCATATAAGCCTCCTAGTTAAGTCTTAGCCATTTCAACATAAATCTTCTGAAATTTATTATTTGAAAGCATATCCCTATAATTATACATGATGTTATACATAAACCGCTTGGATTGTTAGGGGACATTAAATTGATATATTTTTTATATTATAGACAATTATGCTCCCATATATACTTTCTTCTCTTTACTTATACTAGTCATGTTCACGTACTTTTACACATATCTAAAAAAATATAAGTTGATATTTTTTTTAATATTATAGGCCGTTATGCCCCATCTTCTTTATTCTTCTCTTACTTGTACTAGTACTGTTTTGCACGTACAAAATTTATTTTTCTAATATTATTAAAATTAATAAAATTGAAATTGAAATTATATTAAAATAGTGTAAATATGATTTAAATATTTTTTTTTTATTGAGATTGGTATAGAACATATTTTTAAAAGTTTGGATATATGTGATTTAAATATTATTTAAATATTGAATAAATTTTAATTATGATATTTTTATAGATATGTTTATAGATTTTCTATATGTTTAGGTAATCAAAAAGATTTTAGGTTTTATTTTCTTACTTAGATGAGGATATAATTGATAGTTAGAAAAAATTTATAATTTTTTTCATAATTAAGTGAGGATATACATATGACTTATACGACAATCGTGTTCAACCATTTTTACAATAGTAGAGATTGCACCCAACATTTCTCATCTTCATAAATTTTTTCCAAATCTCAATCTAGATTGTTGCTTCTCCATTTCTCCTCCTTCAAACCCACACACTTTTCTCATCTCTTTTTTTTTTTTTTTACCTTCAACCAACTTTTCTCCCCTCCCCATCTCTACTCCCTTTTACTTTCTTTGCCTTTCTCCCCCTTTAAATCAAGCTTCTATATAACACATGTCAAATACATCTCTTAGTCACCCCATTTCATAAAAAAATTGTTTTTGGCATCAAATAACTAAAAGCAAATGAAGAAATTGAACAGTAAATCAGTTTTTAAGATTAGAATTATGACTTTTTTTTCCAAGGATGAAGAAGAAGGTTTAATGAAGGATTATGAAGGATTTAAGGGAAGTATGTTTGTTGTCAAGTCTACCAAACCCCATGATTAGACAAGAATTTTGGTAAGTACAGTTAATGATAACCATAAGGTTTGTTAACTTAACATGGATAGAACCTAACAAGGAGTTTTGCTTAATAACATATCTAATATAGGGATCTATTTTCAAATAATAAGATTTGGAGTATGTTGAAATGGGTAAGAGTTGGGGGACTTTGTATTTTTAAAAAAAAATCCATTTCAACTCTCTCTTCTACTACTACTACTACTATGAAGACACTTTAAAATTACTCAAAATGAGTCGTCTAAGCTATATAATTTCATAATTAAGAAAAAAAAATTATTTTCTAGACCTTAACAAATCGTATATAAATTCTAAAATTTTGGTTATTATCTATCTACATGGTCTTATCTAACTAAAAATATATCCAAAATTTTAAAAATATATCTATAGCAAATTATAATTCAAATAAATACTATGTTAATTCATATTATCTAACTAAACATATATCAAAAGTAAAAAGACATATCTATAACAAATCCTAATTAAAATATATACAAATTATATTTGAACTATTGTAATTAATTTAAATTTCTAATTTTTTTTTAACAATATCAGAATAAATTTTTGTAACAGTCATATTGCATAACAACAATTTTGTGTGTGTGACAAAACTATACTTGTATAAAGAACACACAACACAGGTACACGTGACTAGTCATGTTTAAATAACGTAAACAAATTTGTACCTTTCTTAACATTTTGTTGTCATCTTTCCTTCTCTTTGTATTTGTCTTTTTCAAACTGCATATCCCTTCCATTAACAACTATTTGGAGGACGAAGCTAATTTCCAGTTATTGAAACATTAACTAAAATTAAGCTCACTTTCTTAGTGTATATACAATATATATCCTTCCACCTTTTCCTGCATCTGATAATATTTCTAAATTATGTGGGTCATGATCATCGTTCTACATCTATTCAATTATTCAAGGCTAAACCATTTAATTAATCCAGAGCTTGACAGATCGATTGATCAATCACATCAAACAAGTCAAAAATGATACAAAAATCAATCCTAGAAATGATTATTCATGTACATGAAATGGAATTAATGAAGTATGGCCATCTAGCAACAAATGAGTGAGGTGATGATTCAGATCCCTGGTCCAGATGATTACTCCTCATTTTAAACTTAAAAAATAGAATAAAGAAAAAGTTATTTAGTATCATAATAGTGGATATGAGAGTTTGAATTTCGAAATTGTCCAACGTTAGGGTTTGAGTTTCGAAATTACGGTTCACGTAGGCTAATGAACAGTAATTTTGAGATTCAAATCTTAACGTTGGATAATTTTGAAACTCAAACCCTAATATCCACTATTATCTGCGACAAGAATACTAAATGTTCCTAAAAAAATAGCAGTATCTTTTAAATATTGTTACTTTAATGTACACATATATCTTTGATTGGATAGGGTTCTTGTTTCCTTGGCTTAATCAAATAGTGCATATATTCTCCGCCTTCAAGGGTTAAATAAAAATTTAATTTATACTCTAATTTTTTTTTTATAATTAAATTTTCTAAAAAAATATAATTTATATTTAACAAATATATAAATATTTTCAGGAGAAAAAGTATTAAAAAAAATGAAACAATTAAAACTTTTTGAGAAAACAAAAATCAAAAACAACAAAATAATAATTTTTGTTGTCCCGGACAAAAAAAATATATTCATCTATTCTTAAGTAATAGAATTCTCATATTTTGTGGTTAAATTGTTTATCCGGATACTCGTAATTTTCGGATATAATTTTTAATAACCTAAACCAGACATGGTAATAGATTTTTCATCCTAAACTTATCAGAAAATAAAAATAATCCCGTTTACCAAACATCCCCATAGAGTGATTTACAATTTGAACCCAAATAGCTCAATTCATAGTTCTTTAACATTTGAATCTAGCTAGTGATGTTCATGAGCAGGCATTAGTACATGGCGAGAATCAAAAGAATGAGATAAATGGAGGCCCTAAAATAGCATCTTTTTATGATGCTGAAAGAGAAAACTATTCTAAATCCTAAGGTTAGGACTATAAATTAAATTTGTAGTTAGACGTTATTGTGTTGATCAAGAAATTTATATTAGTTGTCATGTTTGAGTATTTTTATTAAAACAATATACAAATCTAAATAGTCACTAAAGCTGTAATTTTGTAAATTTTTGGTATAGTGACATGAATTTTAACATTACTAATAGAATACCAGGTTCAAAGTTTCTTTAGGCATTGACAAAATGGATGTTCAACTTGTTAGAACATAAATATATAATCCCCATTCTACTTACTGTATCTTCAAGTCTTTGTGGTGGGCTGCACTTGAACTGCGAGAAGATGATAATATATTTTAGTGTATTTTGTCCTTTCATCAAAAACTAAATTGACTGTAATATGCACAATAGCATGATTGTCACAATAATATAATTTGGTGCATAAAAAACTTTTACAATCCTCTCCTACTGATTATGAGTCATCCAATCTGTATACTTTTTGTTAATTATTTTTAATGTATTACTTTAATTGTTTATGGATAGAAGGCCGTTATATATCCATCTTTTTATATCATAAATGCAAAATAAGTTGTCAATAGAACATGCTTATGTACAAGTGTATAAAGTTTTCGGACTCCACTACCTCAATGAAATATAAATGAGTTCAGCTACACAAACTCAAATAGGAACTTAGAATATGGTTATGGCACGTGACATGATTTTTGTATTTAGGCCATTGACTCTTTTTTCATGTTTATGTTATTGAATTTTTTTTATGGGATATGATAAATGTAGTCCAATAATTATTAATGGTCGAGTTTTTAAAATTTAAAACTCATGAGTTACTTAAATTATTTATGGAAAAATATATTCATATGTTGTGGGCTGATCACTGGTAATTTTGGAATATGGGCCCATCAAGTACATTGGGGGCTCTATTGGATGCTTTTATGGTTCTTGGACAAAAGTGGATCTGGTGGAAGACAAATACTAGCATCAGAGAGAGATGGGGGACCAAAACAGAAATGGACCCACACATCTTAAACACCAATCATTTCTAATCATACAATTCGACAAATATTTAAATTTCATTTTGATTTAGCTATAAAAAGAAAAGAAAAATACTAATAAAGAAAATCATTTGCTATCATATTTCATTTTGCAACCATTAATCAAATCTATAAAAATTTACGAGTTGCAACTTTTTTCAATTCTTACATTCCCTAAAATTGCACGTAATTCTACACGAATTATGAAATAATCAGGCAAAGGTTAAAGACCTAGGGGGCGTTTGGTTCAAGTTTTTGAGACTTGGGAATGAGATTTGAATTCCTTACCCATGTTTGGTAAGTTTATGATTGGGAATGAGGAGGGAATAGGAGGGGGTTAGGTGGGAAAGCTATTCCCATGGATATGGGAAAGCTATTCCCAAGCCCTCCCTTGGGAATAGATTTGCTTTCCTAGGAATGATGTTTGACTATTTTGTTTGGACGGTTATACCCTCGCTTTATTTTCAAATTTTTAACTCTCATCCCAAACATGTGAATCATCATAAAATTAAGGGATAATTTAGCAAATGCCCCCATTCTAAATGTTGAAATTAACATATACCCCCACTATTTTATTTATCTAACAAATACCCCCATTTTTTGATATAAAATAATAAAAATTTAAGATATACCCCCACTCTTTTACATAGGAGTGGGGGTATTTGCTAAATAAAATAAATAGTGGGGGTATATGCTAGTTTTAACATTTGGAATGGGGGTATTTGCTAAATTATCCCTAAAATTAATGAAAGGGTATTAAAGTAAAACTAAATAAATTAAGATTCCTATCCATGTGTGAACCAAACATGAAAATAATTTTTTTTTTAAATTTTGAACTACCTATTCCCAACCTAACCAAACAAGGGTATGAGAATGTTGAATTCTTTTCCCATGGAAAATGAATTGAAAATCTATTCCTAGGAATCCAAAAACTTGATCCAAACGAGCCCCTAATGTCTACATTTCAAATGTTTCCATATAAGTAGTGGAATTTGAAAAACATCGATTGTAACCACTCTTCCAAATAACACACGTCTATTTAGTGTCAATTTGTTGCAATATTACTTACAAAATTATTTATTACACCCGTTCTTTTGTATTTTCATATCATGTTATGATATCACAACCAAACAACAAATTTCTACTTATAAGGTACACTAAAAAATAAAAACTGTGTTAGCAAACAATCCAACCACGTCATGCTAAACAATGGATCAGTAAGTCTTGAAACATTACTTACATGTAACCAAATATTATATTTATAACATCATGACCTATAGCTAGGCCTGTCAATGGTAGACCGAAAATTCGTATCCGTTCCGTATTCGAACCGAAAATATCCGAAATTTCGGATACGGATACGAATTCGGATATCATATCGGATATTTATCGGATATCGGATGCGGATACGGTAAGTGTCATATCCGGACCAATAATATCCGAACCAATAATATTTAAATTATTTAATAAATTTAAAATATATTTAATGTATGCATGAGACTATTAGTTATATGTGCTTGATTAGAGAATTTTTTGGTGCAAATATATTCAATGTATGCATGAAAATCTGTTGCTTATGATATTTTAATATAAAAATCTGCACATATATATGACAAAATCTGCTGTCCCAATGTAGAAATATGTTGCTTTTGATATTTAAATGTGAAAATCTGCTGTTTCTAAATAAAATATGTCGTTTCAATGTGGAAATATGTTGTTTCTTGACAAAATCTGCTGGTTCTTTTTTTTCCTTCCCTTTTTAAATTATTTTTTAGTAATCTTATTGGTTCGGATATTATCCGATATCCGTTAAAATTATCGGTAACGGATACGGTAGCCAAAACTGATATCCGATCGGATATCGGATAGTTATCGGATATATCCGATAGTTAATGGTTCGGATATGGTAATGCCAATATCCGACCAATAAGCTACCATTGACAGGCCTACCTATAGCAAAGAAAAGATATATGCCAAAACAATTTTATGGTGTTTCTTATGTGCAACAAAGGAGTCATGAGGGTGCATTTAGATCTTGATGACATTTGTCAGTACAATTTTTTCTTCTTCTATTTATTGGATCTTGATGATATTTTTCAGTACAAACAAATACTTTTTTAAGACTTATTACATGTTAATGATAATTTTTAAAGTAAAAAAAATGTATTAATTATGCTTAATATGTACATTTAAAGGACATGTTAACAAAACTAAGCACAAGTTAACAAAATCTTTCTCCTAATATGAGTTTTCCAAGTCTTGTAGTTAGAAGAAAAAAAGTGTGGATATTAGAAAAAATAAAAAAATATATTTTAGCAAATGTTCCAATTCAAAATGTAGAAATTAGTTTATACCTCCACTATTTAAAAAAAAGAAGCAAATGCTTTCATTCTTCTGTAAATCAACCAAAATTTTGGTTTAATAGTAGTGTTATATATTAAAATTTTATTTGTTATATATAAAAGAATGAGATATTTTGCTAATTTTTAAAATACTAGGAGCACATGAAAAGTTTTTATATTTTGAGTGGGGGTTATTTGCTAAAATATCCCAAATAAAAAGTATAGCTAAATTCATAAATGATCAGTATGGTCTGGGTCCCGCTATGTGCATGAGTGTACTATTTTCAGTATTTTGGATATTGTCACAGGAGGAGCCCTCCAAAATTATATTATTTCATCTTCCACATGCCTATCAACTCTTTATTACTTCCAAGAATTAATACGAATAAGTTGTGAATCTCAAGGTTGGGGATCGCTGGCTTTAAATTGCACAGAGTCAAAATTCCAATGAGCAGAGAAAGAGAATTATTATTTATATCAGACAGCAGAAGCAGCAGAAGTCAAAAGAGTCGAAGCACTAGCTGCACTACCACTACGGATGCTTTTCTGAAAAAGATCCAGCAGAAAACTATTATTACAAAGATAGGACAAACTCTGCCTCGATATTTGCGCTATTCAGTCAGTCTTTGTCTAGGTGTGATATGTAATAATTTCCTTAGTTATTTTCACACAAAAAATTGGTTATGACCGGTCTAGTCCGTAAAAGTTCGGTCCGAAAAATTGATTCATATATCAGTTAGCTACAATTAATCTTGAATTTATGCTGATCCAGTCTAGTATATCGGAATGTCCACGATCCGCATCCGGATATATGGGTACGAATACGTGGGCTACGTCCAGCCTACGTCGCAGTATCGACGGTAGAGCGCGATCAAGTACCCGATACTAACTACAACATCTAAAAGATCCATAACTATAAAGATACTCATATCACATCACAAATGCTAAGAAAGATAAGACAAGAAGGTAATAATATCACTAGAACAAGTAGAATCTACAAAGGATCATATGAGACAAGAAATGAAATGGAGGAAAAACAATAACAAAACTAAAATAACAACCATACCTATAACTCATGGGAGACAACTCACGGTGAAAGAATATCGAGATCCGCCTCAGTTAGCATTGTGAGACCCGTCTCACTGTATCGATATTTTATACGGATACGTATTTATTTGAGCCGTATTTCGTATTTCTCGATTTGAGTGATATTTTAAAATTTTCCTAAGTGTAGGATTCTCGTGACTTGGTTTAACTTGGACTTGGTTTTATTTGGTTCGGTTCCACTTGACCTGGTTTGGGTTTGGTTTAACTTGGCTTGGCATTGGACTTGGTTAGTTTGGTTCTTTATGAGATGAGGTGTATGGTTTAGATTGAGTACGGAGAGGAATGAATGGTGGAGATCACTTGAGCTTGTTATATAAGCCACTTTCTCTCTCCCCTCCTCATTCACCCTCATTCATTTCTTTCCACCAAAACCCTAGCCATTGGAGAGAGGCAAGTACACCTTGCCGAATGTTGGACGATTTTAATTTCGTTTGTTCCATTCTTTTATCGTTACATTCTAAGCATGTTTAGAACTTGGAGTTTTCCAATTTGATGGCTAGATTGTGGTAGATCTAGCTTAGAAAGTAAGTTTTAATTTTGTGGGTTTTGATCTGTTAAACTTGCATATTCTTGTTATTTGATGGTTTCATGTTGTAGAACATTTCATTCTGCCCCGTTTTGACCTAAGGAAGTCTGGATTTGGGCTTGGGATGAAGAAATCATGAGCCTCGGAACCCTGAACTCCTTCGTTCTTCTTCTCGGACAAGTGGAGAAGAAGAACAATGCTGACCGCATGAACCCCTTAGCCGCATGGCAGCAGTTGACCGCATGAACCTTCATGCGACGAGTCTTCCAGCCGCATAGGCTTCGGCATAATCTGAACCGCATGGACTCCGTCTACTTGAGAGCCGCATAGGCTGAGTCTCATTCCAGCCGCATGGATTCATTTTCCATCAGTCGCATGAACCCCAGTCGTCCTCAACCGCATGAGTAATAGCTCCCAACCGCATAGACCCGCTTTTCTCTTGGCCGCATAAACTGAGTATCATTCCTGGCCGCATAAGGCTTCATGACTTCTGAGCCGCATAGGCACTGCTCTCCAGCCAGCCGCATGTGCCTCCGCCACTTTGGGCCGCATGAATCCGAATCTCCTATTAAGCCGCATAAGGGCCGAACCCAGCTAGCCGCATGAGACCCACTTGACTCTGGCCGCATATACCTGATTGATAGCCGGCCGCATGGACCAATGTCTCCGCCAGCCGCATGAGCTGCTCTTGTTCCGAGCCGCATGGGCTCTTTCATTCCCCCGACCCGCATGGACTTTTTCCCAGCCGCATGAGCTGCTCTTGTTCCGAGCCGCATGGGCTCTTTCATTCCCCCGACCCGCATGGACTTTCCCCAGCCGCATGAGATCACTTCTTGGCCGCATATGCCTGAGCCGCATGGCTCTCCTATAGCTCTGTGTACTGTTGTTTTATTACTATTATGTCCATGCCATGTAACTCTCAGTATAACTTGAGTTCCTATGGCGTGCACCTTTACCTTTATTGTATATTTTTATGCCCATTTTATATCCTTACGCCTTTTGTCATGAACTAGATAATCAAGAATTTATTTAATATATTTAGAAGTGATAATTGAACATGACATAACATGACCTGATAGTGGCCCGTCGTGGTGCACTCTTGACCAGTAAACTTGATATGATAACTTGAAATGATAATGACTTGATAGTGGCCCGTCGTGGCGCACTCTTGATAAGTAATAATGATAATGACATGATGGTGACCCACCGTGGCACACTCTTGACAAGAAAACCTGACATGATATTTCTCGAAATGCTGTTGCGACGGCTAACATGATACGACAAGTATATGGACACCGTAGGTGATTGTGTTTGTACAAGTGAACCAATTGTCTTGCATCATGTCTAGGACATGAATCCCTGGTTTCCTACGGTCAGGGATTCATACTGAATCTGGCTAGGTTAATGACTAGATTGATCAAATAGTTCATGGAGAATTTTCCAGTTACATGTTGCCCTTTTGGTCCCGGTCTTATATATATATACATGGGATTTGTTGCTATCCGTCGAGATGAGCGCACTTCCAGCCCGCCGTCGAGTGTGGTACCTTAGGACACATGTATCTTACTACAGTGTGTCTGCTATATCATGCTATCTTTTCTTTTTCTTTGCTGGGATCACTCAGGTAGTAACAAACAGGTAACCGGACTTAGAAATTTCATTGCATCTTGTTAGTAACTAGGCTTGTGATAACCCTAGTTAGTTAAAGTATCAAGCCGTACTTATTGTTTGGCCATGAATGTTGGATGGAGTTCAATATGTCTAGTCTTGTCTTGATCTTGTGCATGATTGTTACATGTCCTGATTTCTTATTTTATCTTGCCGATAAATGGTAGGAGAAACCAAGTTCTGTTCAGACGAAGGGTTACAATTCCGGTCCTTGTTTGGTTTACGGGTTGTAACCTGGTTATTTGAATAGTCCCATGGTTATCCCATCGTATATCACCTTCCCAGATCCAGTTCCTAATTGTTCCAGGATAATAATTGCAACGATTGTCACTCTAATGTATTGTACTCTGTATTGTCACTCTCCGATTGTCACTTAATGATTGTCACCTCTAGCAATAAATGATCAGAGACCAAGTTCTGTTCAGGCGAAGGGTTACAATCCCGGCCCTTGTTTGGTTTAAGGGTTGTAACCTGGCTTCCGGAACAGTACCTTCGTCCTCTTCTCGTATATTGCCTGGCTCTATTTATTTAACATGTTCTCCAGTTTACTTTATGTCAAATGATGATTTACTTACTGTCTTCCTATGTTCGAGATAAGTGTATTGGTACTGCACGAATCTCGATCCTCCGTTACTTATTGCTTTCTCTCCTTGTTGATTGTCTATGATTGCTGAGTTTAAATTCATAGTTCGGCCTCCTTTGTGGTACTTGCTATTTGGGGTCTGACCCCACTGGTTTTGCATGGCCAGGTTCTAATAGAAGAGCCCGAAGGATCTATCGCACCATCTACTCGACGGTGACCACCCGGAGCACCAGAGTGCCTCAGTGGGTTTCTTCTTCATCCTCCCACTGATATGTAAATTCTCCTCTTGTAACATTTAGCCCCGAGCACGTGTTTAGCTCGTATTTTGGTATTTTCCTTGATATTGTAGCCTACGGGCATACACATGATATGTGTATTCTAGACTATAGCTAGTCCTTATCATGTACGACTAATACCCTAGCTAGTCATCAGTTTTGTGGTACTGGCTTCTTGATCAGTCATGTATATATGGTTCGGGACGCCTTACTATTGTATGTATGATGATCATGCTCCTTGCTCTTGTATAATTGCCTGTGATTGAGATACCTAGGATTGTTAAACCATAGGATTGATTGATGGCATGTAGAGTAACCCCCATGTCTTGACAGCTTATACGTAATTTCAGAGTATTAACGCACTTTGGGATTGCGTAGCTGTCTATGTCTGCCCCCGCTCTCCGGTATTCTGGTTCTGGGACGTGACATGGTTTTAGTGGTGGCCCATGCAGGTCTCGATTTTCAGATTTGTGGGGGTTACCATGTTTATATATCTCAATCACGATTATCCTTATTGATCTCCTTCGGATTATTCTCTATCTCTGATACTTGACTTGATATCTGTTTTGATCATTGATCATTCCTGTTCCCATGATTTGATCTTGTGTCCTTCAACTTTCAAGGGCACTGTTCTTGATCCTTCTGATTATCTTGATCGTGTTTTGCCGAGGGCAGCTCAGCATTCTTCAGCCAGGCCAGTTATGGAGGATCAGTCTCAGCATGCAGGCAGAGATGTCAGTCCATCTCGATCAGCCAGTCGCTTCTGTCTTCGTAACTTGAGACCGGTGATAAAGTTCATGCATCTGTTTCAACTACGATGACACGTCCTGGGTAGAGTCATGTCTTGAACTAAGTTATTGGTACCGACTTACCTTGAGGCTTGACTCTTATCCATTTTTGGAGTCAGCCTAGTCCAGCGAGGACGTTGGTTTCTATACAACTGCCTCAGGAGACATATTGATCCATATGCCTCCAGTCCTTCTTGATCATGATTGTATTTGTTCTTGTGCATTTATTTACCACCTACGTATTTATTTATATTACTGATTGTTTTACTTTACTTATATGCCATGCTTGAATTATTGAGATTGTTGAGTTCCTGGAGCTTTTGTTTTGTTATCTTGCTCGACTAGCCTCAGGAAATTTCGAAGATGGAATTGTTCTAAGGTGTGGAGAGTTGTGAAACCCGTCTCACTGTATCGGTATTTTATACGGATACGTATTTATTTGAGCCGTATTTCATATTTCTCGATTTGAGTGATATTTTAAAATTTTCCTAAGTGTAGGATTCTCATGACTTGGTTTAACTTGGACTTGGTTTTATTTGGTTCGGTTCCACTTGACCTGGTTTGGGTTTGGTTTAACTTGGCTTGGCATTGGACTTGGTTAGTTTGGTTCTTTATGAGATGAGGTGTATGGTTTAGATTGAGTGGAGAGGAATGAATGGTGGAGATCACTTGAGCTTGTTATATAAGCCACTTTCTCTCTCCCCTCCTCATTCACCCTCATTCATTTCTTTCCACCAAAACCCTAGCCATTGGAGAGAGGCAAGTACACATTGCCGAATGTTGGACGATTTCAATTTCGTTTGTTCTATTCTTTTATCGTTACATTCTAAGCATGTTTAGAACTTGGAGTTTTCCAATTTGACGGCTAGATTGTGGTAGATCTAGCTTTAAAAGCAAGTTTTGGTTTTATGGGTTTTGATCTGTTAAACTTGCATATTCTTGTAATTTGATGGCTTCATGTTGTAGAGCATTTCATTCTGCCCCGTTTTGACCTAAGGAAGTCTGGATTTGGGCTTGGGATGAAGAAATCATGAGCCTCGGAACCCTGAACTCCTTGGTTCTTCTTCTCGGACAAGTGGAGAAGAAGAACAGTGCTGACCGCATGAACCCCTTAGCCGCATGGTAGCACTTGACCGCATGAACCTTCATGCGGCGAGTCTTCCAGCCGCATAGGCTTCGGCATAATCTGAACCGCATGGACTCCGTCTACTTGAGAGCCGCATAGGCTAAGTCTCATTCAAGCTGCATGGATTCATTTTCCATCAGCCGTATGAACCCCAATCGTCCTCAGCCGCATGAGTAATAGCTCGCAACCGCATAGACCCGCTTTTCTCTTGGCCGCATAAACTGAGTTTCATTCCTGGCCGCATAAGGCTTCATGACTTCTGAGCCGCATAGGCACTGCTCTCCAGCCAGCCGCATGTGCCTCCGCCATTTTGGGCCGCATGAATCCGAATCTCCTATTAAGCCGCATAAGGGCCGAACCCAGCTAGCCGCATGAGACCCACTTGACTCTGGCCGTATATACCTGATTGATAGCCGGCCGCATGGACCTATGTCTCCGCCAGCCGCATAAGCTGCTCTTGTTCCGAGCCGCATGGGCTCTTTCATTCCCCCGACCCGTATGGACTTTTCCCCAGCCGCATGAGCTGCTCTTGTTCCGAGCCGCATGGGCTCTTTCATTCCTCCGACCCGTATGGACTTTTCTCCAGCCGCATGAGATCACTTCATGGCCGTATATGCCTGAGCCGCATGGCTCTCCTATAGCTCTGTGTACTGTTGTTTTATTACTATTATGTCCATACCATGTAACTCTCAGTATAACTTGAGTTCCTATGGCGTGCACCTTTACCTTTATTGTATATTTTTATGCCCATTTTATATCCTTACGCCTTTTGTCATGAACTAGATAGTCAAGAATTTATTTAATATGTTTAGAAGTTATAATTGAACATGACATAACATGACCTGATAGTGGCCCGTCGTGGTGCACTCTTGACCAGTAAACTTGATATGATAACTTGAAATGATAATGACTTGATAGTGGCCCGTCGTGGCGCACTCTTGATAAGTAATAATGATAATGACATGATGGTGGCCCGCCGTGGCGCACTCTTGACAAGAAAACCTGACATGATATTTCTCGAAATGCTGTTGCGACGGCTAACATGACACGACAAGTATAAATAACCTGGACACCGTAGGTGATTGTGTTTGTACAAGTGAACCAATATTGTCTTGCATCATGTCTAGGACATGAATCCCTGGTTTTCCACGGTCAGGGATTCATACTGAATCTGGCTAGGTTAATGACTAGATTGATCAAATAGTTCATGGAGAATTTTCCAGTTACCTGTTGCCCATTTGGTCCCGGCCTTATATATATACATGGGATTTGTTGCTATCCGTCGAGATGAGCGCACTTCCAGCCCGCCGTCGAGTGTGGTACCTTAGGACACATGTATCTTACTACAGTGTGTCTGCTATATCATGCTATCTTTTCCTTTTCTTTGCTGGGATCACTCAGGTAGTAACAAACAGGTAACCGGACTTGGAAATCTCATTGCATCTTGTTAGTAACTAGGCTTGTGATAACCCTAGTTAGTTAAAGTATCAAGTCGTACTTATTGCTTGGCCATGAATGTTGGATGGAGTTCAATATGTCTAGTCTTGTCTTGATCTTGTGCATGATTGTTACATGTCCTAATTTCTTATTTTATCTTGCCGATAAATGGTAGGAGAAACCAAGTTCTGTTCAGACGAAGGGTTACAACCCCGGTCCTTGTTTGGTTTACGGGTTGTAACCTGGTTATTTGAATAGTCCCATGGTTATCCTATCGTATATCACCTTTCCAGATCCAGTTCCTAATTATTCCAGGATAATGATTGCAACGATTGTCACTCTAATGTATTGTACTCTGTATTGTCACTCTCCGATTATCACTTAATGATTGTCACCTCTAGCAATAAATGATCAGAGACCAAGTTCTGTTCAGGCGAAGGGTTACAATCCCGGTCCTTGTTTGGTTTAAGGGTTGTAACCTGGCTTCCGGAACAATACCTTCGTCCTCTTCTCGTATATTGCTTGGCTCTATTTATTTAACATGTTCTCCAGTTTACTTTATGTCAAATGATAATTTACTTACTGTCTTCCTATGTTCGGAATAAGTGCATTGGTACTGCACGAATCTCGATCCTCCGTTACTTATTGCTTTCTCTCCTTGTTGATTGTCTATGATTGCTGGTTTTAAGTTCATAGTTCGGCCTCCTTTGTGGTACTTGCTATTTGGGGTCTGACCCCACTGGTTTTGCATGGCCAGGTTGTAATAGAAGAGCCCGAAGGATCTATCACACCATCTACTCGACGGTGACCAGCCGGAGCACCAGAGTGCCTCAGTGGGTTTCTTCTTCTTCCTCCCACTGATATGTAAATTCTTCTCTTGTAACGTTTAGCCCCGAGCACGTGTTTAGCTCGTGTTTTGGTATTTTTTTGATATTGTAGCCTACGGGGATAAACATGATATGTGTATTCTAGACTATAGCTAGTCCTTATCATTATCATGTACGACTAGTACTCTAGCTAGTCATCAGTTTTGTGGTACTGACTTCTTGATCAGTCATGTATATATGGTTTGGGACGCCTTACTATTGTATGTATGATGATCGTGCTCCTTGCTCTTGTATAATTGTCTGTGATTGAGATACCTAGGATTGTTAAACCATAGGATTGACTGATGGCATGTAGAGTAACCCCCATGTCTTGACAGCTTATACGTAATTTCAGAGTATTAACGTACTTTGGGATTGCGTAGCTGGCTATGTCTGCCCCCGCTCTCCGGTATTCTGGTTCTGGGGCGTGACATGCACAGCTGGTCTGTGGAATCACTTTGAGCATCGACCCCATTTGACAGCTCAGGACCGCAGACGAGTACATTCACTGATAGTTTTCATTGTCTTGATATTTGCTATATCCGATTCAGTCGTAGTTTCTTACTTGATTCTCAGACACGATAGTTTACGGACTTGTATTGTCGGATTCCTGTCATGAGATGTCATTCCTGGATTTCTTGGGATACTGGTACTTGCTTGGTCTTGATTCTTGTACTTGTATTGACGCCGATTCCTGAAGAGGACTTGCTCTCCTCTTAGGGAATCCCGCGTCATGACGTGCTATGTCCGGATCCGTATACTATTCGGAGAATGGGGAATTTTATAGATAGTGTGATCAATGCCCACCTTGAGTTACTACTTGTATCATAGCTATACCCTCACCTCACGATGGGTATAGCCTGACCTGTGCTACTACTTGCTCCATAGCTTACCATCCCGGCCGGGCTGAGTCCACGTACTTATAGCCGGTCGGCTGGAAGCCTGATCTTGACCCATACCGATCACATTATGCTATAATATTCGAGACACATTTTATATTTACTTTATCTTATCAGATATCCTGTTCTGTTCTACATACAGTACTTCTCACCATGCTATGATTACAGTTACTCACATGTTTTACATGCCTCTATGATGTACCTTGATTGGAGACTAAGTTCCGCTCGGGAGAAAAGTTACAACCCCGGTCCTTGTTTTGTTTAAGGGTTGTAACTCAGCTTCCGAACGGTTCCCAAGTCTTCATATATCTTTGTCTTGTATTTCATTATACTATCTCTTATAGAATTTGTCAATTCATATGGAACTGCTGTTAGTGTTTGTACTTGCTCATTTTCCTGACAGGATACCGTTGATAATATTTTAGGAGTAGTTGTGCCATTATTGGACATCATGATGTTGCTAGCTGAGGTGGATCTCATTATTATTCTATGTGAGTTGCCTGGTAGTTATCCTTAGTTAGTCTTGTTGTTCCTTCTTTATTTTCATGTCTTATGATTCCTTCTAGTAGTTTCTAGTTTTTCTTGTGCTTTAGTTATCTTTCTTGTCTTATCATCCCTAGCTGTTGTGATGTGACTAGAGTATATTTATAGTTATAGGCCTTCTAGATGTAGAGTATATTTATGGGGGACTAGACAGCGTCCTACCGCCGATACTCACTACAACAAATAGGACATACAATAGCAGTTTATCTATAGCGTTCAAGCCTCCCTGCTATAGAATGTCATCATCAATAGCGTTCCTTCCGCAATGCTATTAAAATAGAATACAATAGCAGTTTATCTATAGCGTTCGAGCCTCCCTGCTATTATAATATAATCATCCATAGCGTTCATATTGAAGTGCTATTAAACGTTCATACAATAGCAGTTTATCTATAGCGTTGAAGCCTCCCTGCTATTAGAATGTCATTATCAATAGCGTTCATTATGCAGTGCTATTAACAGAACTTTATATAGCGTGTTATGAACGCTGTTAAAGGTATAGTTTTTTCTGAACGTTGCTTTGCCCATATGTCTACGGGTGGGCATTATTCGGTTTTTGGACCAAAATCCGAACCGAACCTAACCGAATAAGAGATTTGGTTCGGTTTGAAAAAAAATCGGTTCAGTTTCGATTTCGAAAATACTAAAATTTCTTATTCGATTTCGGTTTAATCCCACTAACCTTTCAGAAATTTTATCTAAAATTCCTCTCCCTAGTAAACCGAATAAGAAAATTTAGTAATATATATACGAAATATATCTTTGTACATTTAGTTACTATATATATTGACAACAAAAAATTATAAATAAACTAAAATATTGGTTAAACCAAATAAACTGAAAATTGAATAGATTTATTCCGTTCGGTTTGGTTCGGTACGGAATATTTCGGTCGGTTTCATTTTTGTTATTCGATTTTCGGTCGAATTCGGTATTTGGTAATTCGGTTCGGTTAACCGAGTTAATCGAATGCTCACAATTGAACTATCTACTGTTCCAATCATGGGAGAAGCAACACAATTTTTTATTTTATATTAAAAAAATAAGTTATAGGAGCGTTTCAGTTTTGCTGTATAATTTATAGCGTTCTCGATAGCGGGTGACCCCGTCCATTGGATTTTTAGAAATTAAATCGGTACCGTCCATAGCAAAATAATATGTCTTATGTTTGAAAATGAATACTCATTTACGGTATGCATTTTTGTGTGTTGTAATTAGAGACTCATTTACGACATGTATTTTTGTGCATTGTAATTGAAGACCCATATTCCAGATAAAAAATAATAAAAAATAAAAATAATACTAACTGAGAAAACAAAAAAAATCATTCTTAAAAAAAACTATTGAACTTTTTTCAAAAAAAAAACAAAAAAAAACAATAAATAAATAATAAATAAATAAATAAGAAAGATTTTTTGAAAAAAATAATAGTATATAAATTATATTCTTAAGGGTTATAATGATTATATTTTGGGTATAAAATATTTATTGAAATATACAATTTTTGAAAATAAATTTTTATAACATAAATTAAATATAAAAATAAAATGTTTATCCTAAATTTGTGCAAAAAGAAAAGATGATAACAGAAAGTTTAAAATTTAAAATTTCATACAACTTTTCATTTCCCTCTTAAAGATCCTTCCACAAATTTTTACTTTTAGTTTCCCACTTAACCTTTTTCCTATTCCCCATCTACAGACCATTTCATTTCCTCCCTTCCCCAGAAACCCTAGCTTCCCTCCTCCCTCCATGAAACCCCAAAATCCTAGGGTTTTACTCCCCCCTCCTCTCAATTTTTGTTTGCAGACGCCTCGAAACCCTAACTTTACGAACCCTAATTTTCGTTCCGGACACGAAGGTGAGCTCTCCTGCCTCTCTTTTTCCGATTTGAAGCATTTCTTGTTGATTTGATGGATTCAAGTTAAAATTCTTGTTTCTGTTTGGTGGGTTCAGACATGGGAGAAGCGAAGGACAACGATGCCTACGAGGAGGAGCTTCTCGATTACGAAGAGGACGAGGAGAAGGCCCCCGATTCTGCGGCGGCCAAGGCCACCGACGAAGCGGTGAAGAAGTAAGATTGATTTTTTTTGATTTTCTTCAATTTTTTTGTTGCTTAATTACAAGTGGAGGATTTTATATTTCCTTGATAGCTTGCTATCGGTTCAAGAATGTGTTTAAAATATGAGACCTCCTAATATCCTTATCTTTTGCAATAAGATGTACAGAGGATTTGTGTAGTGTAATTTTTTGTAGGAAATATTGTTGGTATCATCCTATATAGAAAAATTTGTTCTGCAGTTCCTTAACACCTTACTATGCCAATGCTACAAATAATGATATTTGTTTATTATCTATTGCACAACAAGTTTGGTAATTTCCTGGGTATCATTATTTCGGCAACCCATCCCATAATTACCAGGTTGAATTCCTTAGAATTGTCATTGGTGATCTTTTCAAGCTTTTTTGACATCCATGTTTTGTTGGAGATAGTGCCTCATAGTTGAGCATAAAACTAATATTATTTCACAGATGTTACCTAGCTAATTTGTAAGGATTAACACATTTTATGGTGTCTCCTCTTCAATGAAAAGTTCTGCAGAACCATTGAATAGTGGTCTGAATTTCTTTACAATTGATATGCATTTCTCGAGGGACTCTACAGTGGTAAAGCTTGGATTTAGATTGTTCCATATTCAACAGTATAGTTTAATATTATGGTAGTTGTCGTCCTTGTCCAGTTACATCTATCAAGTGATTTGTTTGTCATGAAGTAGTTAATTTCGGTGCTGTGGGGTAGTGCAATACAGTCCATGTATGCATTATATGTGATTTTAAGCCGTTAGATTTCCAAGGATTATTGCGCATCTAAATAGGAGATTTGCTGCTAGCTCCTATAATGTTATTACATAGCAGAACACAAGATGTCCACTCTGCATTTTTCTATTGCAATTGCTTGGAATAACTTGCAAACTTTCAGGTTCGTATTGCGCGTATCTTCAATACATACGGGCCTCGAATGTGCATAGATGATGGACGGGTCGTCAGCAATTTTATTGCCCAAGTTTTTTCTGTCCTTATATAACAGAAACCCTTGATTTATTGCTTTCTTCATGCGACTATTTATGTATATAGACATCATCAAATGTATCAACCTCATGATTAGTTGATCTTGATAATTTTATGGCAGGCCATCCGTGGACAACCAATGACTGTTTATGGGGATGGAAAACAAACTCGAAGTTTCCAATATGTTGCTGATTTGGTATTAGATATCTTTTTATTCTTATATGCTCTTCACATTGGTTGGAAACCACATCTGCATTCTTCTTTCCTCATGCATATTTCTTCTTGTCAGCTTGTGCATTTACATTAGTTATATTGGCAGTATGTTTTCGTATTCACTACCAAAATTTATCGATTTAGCGACGGCCGAATCCGTCGCTAAGATGACGGTAATTACAATTAGCGACCGATTGCCGACGGATATTGGCCAAAAACATCCGTCGGCAATCAGCTCGTCGAACCATCCGTCGCTAAGTTGTCGTCACATGACGGAATAGCGACGGATAGTCGACGTCACAATACGAAGACTTAGCGACACGTTCCCGACGGATTTCTGTCCATTTCAACTATTAAGTACTTAACTTTGTAGGAAATAGCGACGTAACTTTCCGTCGGTAACCCGTCGTAACGGCGTATCAGATCGTATCGTTGCGTCGCTAATCCGTCGATAACGTCGATATTAAGTGACGGATTAGCGACGGTCTGCTGACGGAAAAACCGTCGACCAGCTTCTGGAAATTCATGTCATTTCCAGCAACTTGGCGACGGATAAGTCGTCGCTACGCCGTCGCAACGTATCGACCGCATAGCGACGGATTAACCGTCGACCTTGTTCTGGAAATTCTTGTTATTTCCAGAATACGGGCGACGAATATGTCGTCGCTATTCCGTCGAACAATAAATCAGCTCGTCGGATGGTCCGTCGACCATCCGTCGCTACCTTGGAATAATTTTCAAATATCCAGTTAGCGACGGAATAACCGTCGAAAAGTCGTCAGAAACTGGAAACATCCGTCGCAAGACGGTCACAAGTCCGTCGCTAACTGAGAATATTTTGAAAAAAAATTACTGCTTTTTAGCTGTTCGCAAAAATTTGCATAAACCAAACCAATATATAATGCACACCAATTATCCAACAATCACATAGACCAAATATATTATGCACACCAATTATCCAAGAATCACATAGACCAAAATATGCACATACGAATTTAATGCACACCAATTATCCAAGAATCATATAGACCAAACCAAATTAATATAAAATAGACATCAGTTATCCGGAAGAGTAACCTAATATCCATTGTTATAATCCGATCATTGCACAAATATTCTAAATTTTTCACAAATATTCCAAAACACATAGGAAAGAGTTGGCCAGTTACAGTAACCTAATATCCAATCCTGACGACCGATCATAGCACAAATATTCCAAAATTTTCACAAATATTCCAAAATACATAAGAAAATCGACTTTGGCCTCAACAAAGACCACAAGTCAGACGATGAATCCTCACAGTCAGGGATGATAGTTGCGTTGAGGCATGTACCATTCTATCAGCCACTTTGTATACGAAGGCTCAATCTGGTTGAGGTCTTCTGTAGGGATAGGAGGGTCGGTCCCGATGCTACTACTCTCTGATGGTGGCTCCTCCTTAGCTTCAAGCTTGGGAGCAATCTCTTCCCTGATGGTCATCGGTTCTTCCTTGACAGTCACCGGCTCTTGTTTGACGACGGAGACTTCCTCCGTGTCGACCTCTAAGGGTTTCTTGCCTCGACCCCTTCCTCGACTAGCAGCACCACCTCGACGAGTCCTAGGAGCCATCTTTCTGACAACAGAAATTTTCATATAGGGTAAAGAAATTGACTCAAGTTATAAAAGTTGTGACGTTGGTTTTTTGTGTTCATCATCATTAGAGGGAGCAGCACTCGAAAAGTTGTGACGTTGGTAGCATGAGAGAGTAAAAATCTGTATCACAAGACTAACAGAATTACTATGTAATCATGTACTCACCAATAACCGGATGTAACTGGAGTCGTTGGTACTATCGTGCAGTAATTTGTGGATCCACAGAGATGCTAGATGTACTTAGTATCTAGTGTATCAGATTAGTATCGGTCTATCGGTTTGGTATAGGGCGTATCATATTGGTATCGTCCTATATCCGATATGTACATGTATCGGCCGAATAGCTAGGATTCATATTGGTCTTATCGATTTGGTATCGGTCATATCCGATAGGTATCGGCCGTGCTGGATTAGTATAGACTATTTCGGATTAATATCGTGGAAGGTTTAGTAACAACTGTACTTGAATTTCTCTCTTCTCGAGCTAGAATACCATTGCAAGAGAATCACCAGATCGTGATTGGCCAGTTACAGTAACATACATACTTCATTTTCCATCAGGAAAAGCGAGATTGAAAAGGAAGTATGTATGTTCTGTAACTGGCCATCTACGCTCTCGTGACTCTCTTGCAATGGTAATCTAGCTCTAGAAGAGAGAAATCCAAGTACACTTGTTACTAAACCTTCAACGATACTAATCCAAAATGGTATATAATAATCCAACACGGTCGATACCTATCGGATATGACCGATACCAAATCGATAAGGCCAATATGACTTAATGGCTATACGGCCGATACATATCGGATAGGACGATACCAATTCGCTAAGGCCAATACCAACCGATACGGTCCATACCAAAACGATAGATCGATACTAATCCGACACGGTCAATACTTATAAGTACCTACGGTCCAGGAGGTTGATCCGCTAGTACATCCATGTACGAACAATGAAGTAACGATCCATTTCAATTTGGATGTGAAAATCTGTATCGTAAGACAAACTAAACATAATCAGTTCTATTTCACATGCTTAATTGTCAAGTATGGGAATGTCACGAACCCGTTACCCAAATTGTTGGGCCGGACCGAGCCATGTCCAGCCTACGCTTAAGATAAAGCGCAGTAAGCTGTTCTAGAGATAACAAGATAAGACTAAATGTGCTAACAATACTATAAGTGAAGAAGAATCATAAATGCTCCAAATACAAAAGTCGTCTCATATATAGAAATAAGTCCAAAGTACAAGTCTGAAATGTAAACTGGATACATGTCCAGTTATAAAATGATAGAGTCTAATACATGACTACACTAAGTATCCCAAGTAGCTAAGCAAACTAGACGAGTCTCCCCGCAGGAACATCCTCGTAAAGCAGAGTCGGGTCCTCGGCAGTAACTCCATAGTATGAGTCGCAGAGTAACTCCTCCTCAGTAAGTATACCTACAACGTTATCCTGTCAGGACGGGAGCAAGTACTATTTTCTAGCAAACTAGCATATGAAACATGGCAATGAACATAGAAGAAATAACTGGAAATATGGCATCACACAATCTATCATGGCAAGGATACATATGTCATAAAGACAGATGTATATGTAATGTTTAAAACTGTAGCAGGTATGTGATCGGTCAATAGGTATACAATGTACTGAGGCACAATATAAATAAAATGTACTTCCGTACAAGTGATAGGGCGAGAGGTGTACATACGCACAAATCTGCCTTGGTAAGTAAGGCCTACGGTGCCGTAACATATAAAATAAAACTTTGCTCGGTACTATATAGGGGGGGCATGATCACGTACTCTACTATCAGTTTTTCCCATAACCCATACTCTAATCATGTGAGAGATACAAAGAAACTGTCTGAGCATGGTAGTAATGGAAAGTACAATATGTGATGTTTTAACTTGCTACCCCAAGGATCAGCATTTAACATGGTGGGTTTTGCAGTTCATTTATGTGACAATATGTAAAGTTCGTAGAAAGTACTTGCCTCTAGCAAAGCAAAACAAGCTGCGATAAATGTGCTATAGATGTCCGGTAACTCGTCACTGTAGCAATAAATACAATAAACTTAGCTTTACACTAAGCTAAAACACTAAGACACTAACTGGTGAAAACACGACTTGTGACTGGGCACCTAGCCAAAATGATGACTTGGCATAGGAGACCAATGTGGGGTGACATACTATATTAACTAACTTCCTAGGGTCTTTACACTAGTGAGGGATGGGGTTCAACACGACTAAAACTCCAATTAACACAAAAAGCTACAAGTCGTAATTAATCAATAAATAAATCAAAAGATCATTGTGTTCTAACAATTTTAGAGATGGACAAAAAGCCTAGTTTTTCTTAAAGTAAAGTACTAAAGTGATCCTTGTTAATCATAGAAATTTATTATAATTTTTCTGGAATTTATTAACCAGTACAAATATTTTATAAAAATCAGTTTTCCTAAGTATACAGAAAATGAGTTTTGGTTCCATATGCCAAACTGGTGGTAAATCAGTAAATTAAATACTACAAAAATTATACTAAATTAGCTAACTTAACATAGTATCTAAAAACTATTTTTCCATAATTTTAGCTATACTTTAAGTATTTTTAGAAAATCAAAAACAGCAATGCACACAATAATTAATTATCTGCGTATTTTGTCCATGTATATAATTTGAACCAAAGTTCAAATACAGGACCCAAGGCCATGAATCAAGTCCAATATGACTTGTACAGGTCTTGAATGTGTGAAAACACATTTGGGCCCAAATACCCATGCTAGGCTTGGACACCAAATGGTTGCAGTAATTTAAATACAATAAAATACAATTTGAAAATAGTCAAAATAATATTATTTTAATAAGGCAAATTTATATAAAAGAATATATGCATACCTATGCTAAAAGGATGTATACAGTTATATAAGGAAAAATACTTAATTTATAAAGTATATATATATATATATATATTTTTTTTATAAAGTATATATATATATATATATACAAAAAAAAAAAAATATATATATATATATATATATATATATATATATATATATATATAAGAATACACTTAATAATATAGTGTATATATATATAATATATATATACATAGGAAAATATATATATATAAACATATATATATATATAAAATTACTAACTAATAAATATATACCTAGATATTAGATACTGTTAAAATACAGTATACATACATATATATATATACACTAATATATATACATATATATATAAATATATATAAAACTGAAAAAAAGAAAAAGAAAAGAAAAGAAAAAGGAAACTGAAAAGGGGGGGCTCGAACTCAGCCCAGCACAGCGCGGGGGGGGGGGGGGGGGGGGGGTTTAATCGGGTCGGGCTGACCAGGGGGTCGGCCCGTGCTTTGTTTTAGAGTTAGGTTTTAGTTTGTTTTATTTAGGTTGATTAACATTATATATAAAAAAATAAAAACACGAGCCTGTGTCCGGACAGTTAGGGACACAGGTGTCTTGTATCCTAGGCTAGCACGACACGCACAAGTCGAATCCTTCGTGTCCAGACTCACCATCACGTTCGTCAGGACACGGCGAGTCCTATGTGTGCACACGAGACACGCACGACACGAAATGAAGCTGACACTTACGTGTCCGGCTACTCAGAAGAGTTTCGAGGGTGCTCGACGGCGGCTGAGGCGGCGTGGTCACGGCGGAGTGGTGGCGCTGGGGTCGGCTTGGCAAGGCGAGCCTATCGGTGGTGGTTGCGGGCGGTGGTGCTCGGCGTAGGGGCGGCGCTGGGGTGGTCGCCGGAGTTAGGGTTAGGGCTAGGGTTTTTGGGGGAGAAAAGGGGGCTGGGGGCGTCGACGATGGTCGGGGTGAGTGGTAGTCGACTGAGGGGGGTTGGGGGGTTATTTATAGGGGCTTAGGGTCGGTCGAACAAGGCTAGGTCGGCCGGAAATGGCGGGGGGCAGCTGGCCGGTCGTCGGCAGCTGGCCAGTCGTCGGGGGTGGGTAGATTTAGGGTTTTTGCAATTTGGCCCCCCTAGTTTAGGTTATTACATGTAAGTCCCTAAGGTAGATAAATACAATTTATAATTTGCATAAATAATACATAAATTGCAAACTGATATACTTATAATTCTAATAATTACAAAACTCTATTAAAACATTTCTATAAATTGCAAATTGATTTTTTTAACATTTAAAACTCATTAAAAATTCATTTAAAAATTCTAAAAAAATTCCTAAAAATCTAATTAATTATTTTAAGGCTAAAAATAACATTAAAAATTAATAAACAATAATTAAATAAAATTTTGAAAAACAGGGGCTTACAAGTCTTCCCTCCTTGAAAAATTTCGTCCTCGAAATTCACAGGGATTGAAGACCCTACAATATTCTATCATAGCAAGCAATGCAACAAAATGACTAAGGCTGCGATCAAAACTAACCTCCCAAAACCTGTTCCGGCTCCGGCTCAAGGACTAGGCTATAAGTCTTCCCCTGGGGTCCCTTGGCTACTGGACAGTCCCGAATCTGATGGATGGCAGACCCACAAGCTAAACACTGTCCTAACCTCTTCCTGCAGACGACGAATTCATCCCCTGGTCTTCCGCAGAAAGAACATATAGCTCCCTTCTGCTGCTGCTGTCGGGGTCCCGAGGTTCTAACTGGCTGGGTCGGGTGATGTGATGTAGGGGGATGATAAGTCTGCTGGGGTGGCGTCGGCGCTCTCTGCTGGAAAGCCTGACGCTTGGACGGTCCCTCATGGTGTACAGAAGCCGGCCTCTTGCTAGACAGAAGACGCTCCTCAATGCTCCGGGCTAACTCTAGGCTCTGGTAGTAGTCAGTCGTACCGTTTGCCACTATAAGAATGCCAATGTCTGGAACTAGACCATGGCAAAACCTACGGGTCATCTCCTCTGGATCAGCAACCAGACTAGGAGCGAAACGGCTCAGGCGACTAAACTCTGCCGCATAGTCATCAACAGAACGGTTCCCCTGCTGGATGTTCTGAAATCGTAGCCCCATGGCTACTCTAGCAGTGGTCGAGAAGAATTTCTTCTTGAACTGGGTCTTGAACTGGTCCCAGGTGGCTCTACCTCTCGCGAACAACGGCTCATTCCTGAACCAGACTCCGGCTAAGTCTATCAGCAGAAATCCTGCTGCCTCGACCTGAATGTCATCCGGCATCCTAACTCCCAGAAGCTTCCTCTCTACAGAATCTAGCCAGTCATCAGCTACTACTATGCCCTCAGTCCCTGAGAACTCCTTGGGATTCAGACCCATGAAGTCCTTGACCGTCCCCGCTCTCTGCCGTGGCTCTACATGTGGTGGGACCACGGGACGTCCCTCAGAACGCTCCATGCTCTGGCGGAGTAGGGTAGTCTGCTCCTGATGGGTTGTTAGGAACCCCTGGATCAGTGTGAGCAGCTGGGTCCCGTCGAGTGTGACGGAAGCCTGGGTGGGTATAGTGATAGGGGGTTGTGGAAGTATCGGGTCCTGCTGGGCCTGTGATGTGGAAGGTGGTTGTGGTATCTGGGTCTGTGGATCTGTGGAGTGGGGGAATGTGGTAGGTGGAGGTGCATCAGTCAACCGATCAGCTGACTGGACATGGAGGGCCCCATTCTCGGGGGTAACATACTGGGACGAACGAGTAAGCACCATCTAAAATAAAGGTAACAAGGACGTATAAGGGTTTGTTTAAAGTAAGTAATCATATGCAAGGAAATCTAATTATAATAGCAAACATGCGATATGTTTCCTATGTTACAATCCTAGCATTCCTCTAGGTGTTCTAAGCGTCTTTCCTAATGTTGTCTAATTACCTTAAGTTCCTAATTGCAGGCATGTTTGGTACAATAACGTAACCAAACAGTTTAGTCAGGACCTGCATGGGCCGCCAAAAAAACATGTCACGGCCCGTTACCCAAATTGTTGGGCCGGGCCGAGCCATGTCCAGCCTACGCTTAAGATAAAGCGCAGTAAGCTGTTCTAGAGATAACAAGATAAGACTAAATGTGCTAACAATTCTATAAGTGAAGAAGAATCATAAATGCTCCAAATACAAAAGTCGTCTCATATATAGAAATAAGTCCAAAGTACAAGTCTGAAATGTAAAACTGGATACATGTCCAGTTACAAAATGATAGAGTCTAATACATGACTACACTAAGTATCCCAAGTAGCTAAGCAAACTAGACGAGTCTCCCCGCAGGAACATCCTCGTAAAGCAGAGCCGGGTCCTCGGCAGTAACTCCATAGTATGAGTCGCAGAGTAAGTCCTCCTCAGTAAGTATACCTACAACGTTATCCTGTCAGGACGGGAGCAAGTACTGTTTTCTAGCAAACTAGCATATGAAACATGGCAATGAACATAGAAGAAATAACTGGAAACATGGCATCACACAATCTATCATGGCAAGGATACATATGTCATAAAGACAGATGTATATGTAATGTTTAAAACTGTAGCAGGTACGTGATCGGTCAATAGGTATACAATGTACTGAGGCACAATGTAAATAAAATGTACTTCCGTACAAGTGATAGGGCGAGAGGTGTACATACGCACAAATCTGCCTTGGTAAGTAAGGCCTACGGCGCCGTAACATATAAAATAAAACTTTGCTCGGTACTATATAGGGGGGGGCATGATCACGTACTCTACTATCAGTTTTTTCCATAACCCATACTCTAATCATGTGAGAGATACAAAGAAACTGTCTGAGCATGGTAGTAATGGAAAGTACAACATGTGATGTTTTAACTTGCTACCCCAAGGATCAGCATTTAACATGGTGGGTTTTGCAGTTCATTTATGTGACAATATGTAAAGTTCGTAGAAAGTACTTGCCTCTAGCAAAGCAAAACAAGCTGCGATAAATGTGCTATAGATGTCCGGTAACTCGTCACTGTAGCAATAAATACAATAAACTTAGCTTTACACTAAGCTAAAACACTAAGACACTAACTGGTGAAAACACGACTTGTGACTGGGCACCTAGCCAAAATGATGACTTGGCATAGGAGACCAATGTGGGGTGACATACTATATTAACTAACTTCCTAGGATCTTTACACTAGTGAGGGATGGGGTTCAACACGACTAAAACTCCAATTAACACAAAAAGCTACAAGTCGTAATTAATCAATAAATAAATCAAAAGATCATTGTGTTCTAACAATTTTAGAGATGGACAAAAAGCCTAGTTTTTCTTAAAGTAAAGTACTAAAGTGATCCTTGTTAATCATAGAAATTTATTATAATTTTTCTGGAATTTATTAACCAGTACAAATATTTTATAAAAATCAGTTTTCCTAAGTATACAGAAAATGAGTTTTGGTTCCATATGCCAAACTGGTGGTAAATCAGTAAATTAAATACTACAAAAATTATACTAAATTAGCTAACTTAACATAGTATCTAAAAACTATTTTTCCATAATTTTAGCTATACTTTAAGTATTTTTAGAAAATCAAAAACAGCAATGCACACAATAATTAATTATCTGCGTATTTTGTCCATGTATATAATTTGAACCAAAGTTCAAATACAGGACCCAAGGCCATGAATCAAGTCCAATATGACTTGTACAGGTCTTGAATGTATGAAAACACATTTGGGCCCAAATACCCATGCTAGGCTTGGACACCAAATGGTTGCAGTAATTTAAATACAATAAAATACAATTTGAAAATAGTCAAAATAATATTATTTTAATAAGGCAAATTTATACAAAAGAATATATGCATACCTATGCTAAAAGGATGTATACAGTTATATAAGGAAAATACTTAATTTATAAAGTATATATATATATATATATATATATATATATATATTTTTTTTTTTTTTTATAAAGTATATATATATATATACAAAAATATATATATATATATATATATATATATATATATATATATATATATATAAGAATACACTTAATAATATAGTGTATATATATATAATATATATATACATAGGAAAATATATATATATAAACATATATATATATATAAAATTACTAACTAATAAATATATACCTAGATATTAGATACTGTTAAAATACAGTATACATACATATATATATATACACTAATATATATATACATATATATATAAATATATATAAAACTGAAAAAAAGAAAAAGAAAAGAAAAGAAAAAGGAAACTGAAAAGGGGGGGGCTCGAACTCAGCCCAGCACAGCGCGGGGGGGGGGGGGGGGGGGGGGGGGGGGTTTAATCGGGTCGGGCTGACCAGGGGTCGGCCCGTGCTTTGTGTTAGAGTTAGGTTTTAGTTTGTTTTATTTAGGTTGATTAACATTATATATAAAAAAATAAAAACACGAGCCTGTGTCCGGACAGTTAGGGACACAGGTGTCTTGTATCCTAGGCTAGCACGACACGCACAAGTCGAATCCTTCGTGTCCAGACTCACCATCACGTTCGTCAGGACACGGCGAGTCCTATGTGTGCACACGAGACACGCACGACACGAAATGAAGCTGACACTTACGTGTCCGGCTACTCAGAAGAGTTTCGAGGGTGCTCGACGGCGGCTGAGGCGGCGTGGTCGCGGCGGAGTGGTGGCGCTGGGGTCGGCTTGGCAAGACGAGCCTATCGGTGGTGGTTGCGGGCGGTGGTGCTCGGCGTAGGGGCGGCGCTGGGGTGGTCGCCGGAGTTAGGGTTAGGGCTAGGGTTTTTGGGGGAGAAAAGGGGGCTGGGGGCGTCGACGATGGTCGGGGTGAGTGGTAGTCGACTGAGGGGGTTGGGGGGTTATTTATAGGGGCTTAGGGTCGGTCGAACAAGGCTAGGTCGGCCGGAAATGGCGGGGGGCAGCTGGCCGGTCGTCGGCAGCTGGCCAGTCGTCGAGGGTGGGTAGATTTAGGGTTTTTGCAATTTGGCCCCCCTAGTTTAGGTTATTACATGTAAGTCCCTAAGGTAGATAAATGCAATTTATAATTTGCATAAATAATACATAAATTGCAAACTGATATACTTATAATTCTAATAATTACAAAACTCTATTAAAACATTTCTATAAATTGCAAATTAATTTTTTTAACATTTAAAACTCATTAAAAATTCATTTAAAAATTCTAGAAAAATTCCTAAAAATCTAATTAATTATTTTAAGGCTAAAAATAACATTAAAAATTAATAAACAATAATTAAATAAAATTTTGAAAAACAGGGGCTTACAGGGAACGAATAGCTCAGAACACAATCCAAAATTCATTCTAGATGAACTCACATAATGTTTACAGTCTTGGTCTCAACTGTCTTCGATTCTATGATCCCATGTCTTAGGTTAAATAAATCACTAACCTCATCACGGTGAGTCTTGGTGTAGCACTCAAATGTGGGGCACCCGTAAATTTGCTGAGGTTTTAAATCATCGACATTGAGTTTTAAACCCTCACGTAGCCTTTCTGCTTCACTTCTAGGGTCGAGCAGCATCTTCTTGCAAGCTTCGGTCTCCAGATACTTAGTATCAAGATTCTGGACGCTTTCGTAGAGCATGTCAACGCATCCTAGCGTCAATTTACTCGGCAGGAAATTGACGCTAGGATGCGTTGACATGCTCTACGAAAGCGTCCAGAATCTTGACACTAAGTATCTGGAGACCGAAGCTTGCAAGAAGATGCTGCTCGACCCTAGAAGTGAAGCAGAAAGGCTACGTGAGGGTTTAAAACTCAAAGTCGATGATTTAAAACCTCGACGAATTTACGGATGCCCCACATTTGAGTGCTACACCAAGACTCACCGTCTGTATAGTTCGGTTATTGGCGCTCGATGTCCCTGTGGTAAGGCAATGGATGAGGATATTGCGTGGGAGGGGGTTGCAGATGGAGGCAACAAGGATGGCGTGTTTGTGAAAGGAGGGAAAGGATACATAATCACAGACGATTTGCATGTAAGGCCATTCTATTCCATGGAGTCTGCGTTGTCTATTTTCCGAAAGCATGGGATCATAGAATCGAAGACAGTTGAGACCAAGACTGTAAACATTGGCCACGATGAGGTTAGTGATTTATGTAACCAAATGTAGTAATCTTGTAATTTAAAGTTGGAAGAACATGCAAGTAGCCTTATATATAGTTGCTGCCTCACCAGTCGAATGACTTAATTGCCAAGTATCGGAACGAATGGCTCAGAACACAACCAAAGATTCATTCTAGCATACATTAGTGAGTTTATCTTGATTCTGTTACGTCCTTCAGATACTATATACGATAAGAAAATAGATGATTCACACTAATGTATGCTAGAATGAATCTTGGCTTGTGTTCTGAGTCATCCGTTCTGATCAAGCATCTTCCTTCTCCTCTCCTCCACCATGGCTCTGAACCAATCTGCTCCTCCCTACTTCCATTCTTCTTATTTAACTCTCTCAGCCACATATGACATCCAGCTCAAGTGTAGAGTCGGGGGAGAAGAAGTGGGCAGGAAGATGAGGGGGAAGCAGCACAGCCGGCGGCATGACCCGGAGGAAGTATATAGGTTTTCTTCAACAGCTGTAGGAGGACTATTTCTCCTACGGCTGTTGAAGATGAGGGTCGAAGGACAGTACAAATAGTCTAATACAAAAACAACTCAATAAGTAGTCCAATACAAATAGTCTAATACAAAAATAACCCAATACCAATAGTCCAATACAAATAAGTACTAATAGCTAATGAGAACCACGCTGCTCACGCAAACGCTCAGTGATACGTTCACGCATCCACCTCGAAAAAGCGAGATTTTTGGCGCGAGGAGAGATGTCGTCCCTTGCAAGGACTGCATCAAGAGAACTCTCGGTCTCACTAGCTACCGGTGCTGGATGAATAGAACTCCCGGTCTCACTAGCAACCGGTGCCACTTCCTCCTTAACTGTAGGAGGAGCCACCTCAGTATTCACTGTTTTCTTCAAACGACGTGCCGCTCCTCGGGTCATGGGTGCCATCTGGTAAGATCGATAGTCACAAATAATATAATTGTGACATAAGCAAGCTAGCTAAAGGAACCATCATGTAATTTGAGTACATTTTCGAAAGCCGATAAAGTATAAAAAATTTGATTTTTTGCCAAGTGTGAGAACGGATGGCTCAGAAGACAACCCAAGATTCATTCAAGCATACATTAGTGTGAATCATCTATGTTCTGTACATATGGTGTAGTATATGTTCTTATCGTATCTAGTATCTGAAGAACGTAACAGAATCAAGATGAACTCACATAATGTAATACTAAGACATCATCTACTACTATATAAGATATAGTGATAGGTTGTCGTATCATCTTTGCCGAGGGATGAGGGTCGGAAGACAGTCAACTTTATCTATGGCTACATAGTTTCTGCCTCGCCAGTCGAATGGCTGCAGAGACTATGTCCTGATCACCATGTCGTACCGTAGATCAAATGGAGCTGGAACTGGAGCCAAAATACAGTACTACTTCACCATGTCGTACCATTTTACTCTTTCTCTCTCCTTCCCCCCTCCGGCGCTCTCACTCTCTCCGGCGCTCTCATACTACTAATTCCTATGTGTTTTAAGTGTGAGAACGGATGGCTCAGAATACAACCCAAGATTCATTCTAGCATACATTAGTGTGAATCATCTATATTCTGTATACATATCGTGTAGTATATGTTAATCTTATCGTATCTAGTATCTGAAGGACGTACGTAACAGAATCAAGATGAACTCACTAATGTAATACTAAGACATCATCTACTACAATATAAGATATAGTGATGGGTTGTCGTATCATCATTGTCGAGGGATGAGGGTCGGAGGACAGGCAACTTTATCTACGGCAACATAGTTTCTGCCACGCCAGTCGAATGGCTGCAGGGAATATCCGTCACCATGTCGTACCGTAGATTAATGTAATTAATGGAGCTGGAAATATCCGTCGCTAACCGGTAACTAGTCCGTCGCTAACTGAGATTGTCATATACACATATGTATATCACAGCTAGATGTATAGATATATACATCTATACAGAAGCACACAACTGATAGAACTCGCACTGTCCTTGAGACAGTGAACATATACACCATGAATCCAAACCCCATATATATTCACATTTACTAATCCAAACACCACCAAACTAATGGAACACCCAATATGGATAACACATTATTTAGCCAATATATAAACTCAGATGAATTTGAGAAGCAAAGCCATCCGCCGCCCCCGACCAAAGCCCGCCGCCCCAAGCCCGCCGCCCAGTAGTTCGGTTGCATATATATATGAAGAGTGCTTATGGGTGTGCGTCGGTTGCAAATAGCCCTGACGCACCCGCCCCAAGCCAGCCGCCCAGCCCCCGACGCCGCCGTCCCAAGCCAGCCGCCCAGCCCCCGACGCCGCCGCCCCAAGCCAGCCGCCCAGCCCCCGACGGCCCCGCCCCAAGCCAGCCGCCCAGCCCCCGACGCCGCCGCCCCAAGCCCACTGCCCAGCCCCCAACCCAAGCCAGCCGCCCAACCCCCGACGCCCCCGCCCCAAGCCAGCCGCCCAGCCCCTGACGCCCCCGCCCCAAGCCAGCCGCCCAGCCCCCGACGCCCCCGCCCCAAGCCAGCCGGCCCAACCCCGACGCCCCCGCCCAGCCCCCGACGCCCCCGACCCAAGCCAGCCGCCCAGCCCCCGACGCCCCAACCCCAAGCCCACCGCCCAGCCCGCCGCCCCAAGCCCACCCGCCTCCCAGACCTCGACCCAAGCCAGCCGCCCAGCCCCCGACGCCCCAACCCCAAGCCCGCATCCCAGACCCCGACGCCTCCGCCCCAAGCCCACCGTCCAGCCCCCGACCCAAGCCAGCCGCCAAGCCACGGACGGCCCAGCCCCGATCGCGCCGCCCAGACCCTATAACCGAGAGAGAGAGAGAGAGAGATCGAGAGAGAGAGAGAGGGGGGGGGTTACCTTCGGGAGAGAGAGAGGAGAGTACGCCGACGCCGACGCCGACGACGACACCGACGCCGATCACCGAAACCGACACCGGCGAGAGAGAGAGAGAGAGAGAGAGAGAGAGGAGAGAGAGTGAATTTGGGGGGAATGCCAAAAGTTCCCCCCGTCTTTTCATTTAAGTCTGGAACGCTAATTTAGCGACGGAATGGCGACTACAAAATATCCGTCGCCCTATAGTCGCTATTATTGATTATCCGACTGAATATCCGTCGCTACGTAGTCGAAGATATGTCCCGCCAATTATATACATAATTCCCGTCAAATAAACGACTACGTGGCGACGACCGAATATCCGTCGCTATAACACCGACACACTAGCGACGGATGTGCGACCTTTTCTGCCCCTAAAATTAAAATAAAAAATGGCAAATATTTGTGGTCGGTAATCAGTCGCTGAGCGGCCACGAACCCGTCGCTAATACCGACGGAATAATTCCGTCGCTAAATTGCCGTCGCTAAATGAGCGTATTTTGGTAGTGATTTTTTGGTCAAGTTATTGACAAATTGGTGCATTTGTTTGTTAATACCAAAATGTTTGTGTACCATGTGATGTAATCCGGAATCCCTCTGGAGTGGCTTCTGATTGGTAATTGTCTGATATGCATACCATCTTGATATGCATTTTGTCTCTTGGTGCTTATGGTTTTCTTTGTTTTTGGTAGTTCAATGCGAGTAACAATTTTTCTTCTTCTGTATTACCTGAAATGAATGTCATATGCTTAATGTTCAAATTTCATATACTATATTAGAATTTTTATATAATACTTCATTCCTCGTGTAGAATAGCTAATTGTTAAGTTTCTATATGTTCTAATTGTATTCTACTTGCCATCTGCAGCTGAGATAGCTATGTTCGATAGTTGCATTGTTGTCTACAAGTTTATTCAGGACCACCACTTTTTTGTTACCGGGGGAGATGAGGAAAATGAGCTCATCTTAGCAACAGTTCTCCAGGATTTCTTTGATGCAGTGGGCCTTCTTCTCAGGTCTTATTTGTTGCAGTTACCTTTGCTTTCCGTTTTCACTTGGTCGTCCTAACAACTAAAATGTGTTGCTTCCTTCAGGAACAATGCAGATAAAAGGACCGCACTCGAAAATTTGGATATGATCCTTTTATGCCTTGATAAGATTGTTGATGGGGGGTTGATTTTGATCATTGTTTAGTTGGAATTACAAACTTTTGAGTTACGGACACGTGGACACGATGTTCAGGAACTTTCTGAAGCTGAACTTACACACATGCTTATCCGAGTTCATTGTTCACTGGTATTGCAGGATAATTTTGGAAACCGAAGGAAGTGTTATTGCTGTAAAAGTTGCTACTAGTGGTGGTCTGGATGGGGCAACATCCTTGTCCGAGCAGGTCAAATTTTCTCCATCACATAACAAACCTTGTTTGCTGATTATGTAGGATTTACTCAGCAGGTTAGCTAATAATCTCAGTCGTGGCTAAAACTACAAACTGCACACTTCTTCAATAATCTGAACTTATAATCTACTGTTTACTGAACACTAGAGCGTATGATCTAATGCACATTGGAGAGTAAATATCTGCACATAATACCTTACTGAACTTTACCTACAGAAAACCTATTTTCCACTACACAACAGATGTGGGAAACTGAAAGCTTTGGTCTGTACTGATAAGTCTTTAGTATAGACCACATTTAACGATATTAGCTTCATCTATATGAAAAAATACATGCACTCAGTTGGAACTTATTAATCCTTTCAAGCTTTCAGTCAAAAAACGAGAAGAAGAGTTGAGAACACTTACAATTACAACAGAATATATAAACACATAAGACTCAATTAGTGCACTGGTAAGGCATCACTTTTTTTATCCCAATAATTTACTTTTCGTCAATTGTCTTGATCGGCTCGAGATGGTTTTTTCTTTACACTAATAATTTTCCCCTATTTTTGTGTAGGTTGGATGAAGGAAGAGGATGCTTTCTGAGGAGTTTTGGTTGTGGATAGGCTTGAAGGGAGCTAAATGTTAGATAGTCAACATTTTGGGATATATGTAGCTGACTACACTGTTAATGTTTAATTTTTGGACATATGTTTGGTACTACTTCGTTGTTCTACATGGAGAAATTAAGGATTTTGAATGTTTGGTACGACTTCGTTGTTCTACATGTATTAGACAGTGAAATTAATGAATTTATTTATGTTCGGAATTCATTTTGTGATTGATTCGCATTTAAATTTTTGAATACCTGCATTTTGTATAACTGTGGCATTATCTGTAATAGTATTCTGATGTGCTGCATTCTGTAAATTTTCGAATACATAATTTTGACTCTGTAATAGCATTCTGACATGCTATTGTTGCACTTATAATAGCAGGAAAGAAATGCTATAAAAAGCAGATATATATCGAAACGCTATTAACATACATGAACGCAATTAAAAATAAACAGCGTTCAGGAACGCCATAACACATTTATAGCGTTACCAAATGTTATTAATGAACTATAGCATTCGTAAAGGCTATGTAAACTATATAGCGTTTGTAAGTGCTATAACATGTCTATAGCGTTCATGAACGCTACAATATATTAATAGCATTTATGAATGCTATTAAAGTTCTATAGCGTTCCTAAGTGCTATAACTATCATATAGCGTTTCAAAACGATATACATCGTCTATAGCGTCAATGAACGCTATAATCCATGAATAGCGTTCGTGAACGCTATAACTTTACAGCATTCTTGTACATGGGGTTATTATAGCGGGGACATATATAGCGGACGGAATATGCTATAATATACATTCTACAGCGTTCAGCGCACGCTATCATATCCTATATCTGTTGTAGTGACTGCGCGTAGGCTGGGCGTGGCCCACGTATTCGTACCCGTATATCCGGGTGCGGGTCATGACAGGTACCTCATCGTAGTGTCATACTACTATAGCATGAGGTCACAGGCCTCTTTGTAATGCCAAACTACTCAGCATAAAGTCTTGTGCTTTCGTGCGGTGTTACGCCGCTATGACATGGCTCGCAAAGCCGAGGCTTTACCCTACCTGGTACCTCTTCGTGGTATCATGCCACTGTAACATGAGGACATCGTCCTCTTTGTAGTGCTGTCTACCTCTCTTTATTACGATTATCATACAGCATTAGACTACCTGCCTATTTGCGGTGCTACTCCGCTGTGACTTAGCTCACAAAGCCGAGACATTATCCCTAACTGGAAACCTCATGGTGGAGTCACCCTACTATAGCATGGAGTTACACTCCTTGTAGTGCTGCGCTACCGGGCTTCCTGTAAAGCACTCCAGGCATTCATTCTGCCTGAGAACTCATTAAGGCATTTAAGCCAACCTTCCCACAAGATCCGTTTTCCGCAGAAAATAACAGTAGACAACAGTGGTTGTAGTCCGTAACCTCTCCATGTCACAGAGGACAAGTACCCACCGTTTCTGATATTCTTCTGATTAATAGTCCTCCCTTGAACCAAAAGCTAGATGCCTACTAGATTTTTTTGAACTAATAGCATAAAACTTTATGGTAGGAATGTAATAACACAATATCAGAATGCCTTCAAGCCCATTTTACCAGCTGTGTCATCGACCAGCTGGCGCTTGAGGCCCTTGGTGAACGGATCCACCAGGTTCTCCTGACTCCGAACATCAATCACTGCAATAACACCCCTCTTGATGAGATCGTGTACTACCATGTGCTTCAACCGCACAGTCCTCTTCTTTCAGTTGAAGAGGTCATTTGATGCCACCGCTGTAGTCGTCTGGTTATCGCAGTATATCGGTATCCCCGATATTTGTGCCCTAACCACTGGAAGATCATACATAAGCTTTCGAAACCATTCTGCTTCCTCCGCTGCGGTATCAAGAGCAAAGAACTCAGATTCTATGGATGACCGCGAGAGCATAGTCTGCTTCTTCGATTTCCATGATATAGCAGCTCCATCCATAGTAAAAATATATCCACCTGTAGACCTCTCGCTCTCTACTTCTAAGTACCAACTGGCATCACTGAAGCCTTCCACTTCCGGCGGATCTCCGCTGTAGTGCAGTGCATATGTCTGAGTCTCCTTGAGATATCTCATAACCCGTTTCACAGCTTTCCAGTGCTCAATGCCTGGATTGCTCGTGAAATGACTCAGCATTCCCACAACGAAAGTTATATCAGTCCTTGTGGCAGTAGTAGCATACATCAAACTCCCGATTACGCTTGCATACTCCAGCTGTCTAACGCTTTTCCCTGAATTAGGCTTCAGCTTCAGATCACACCTGTACGGCGTATCGATCCCTAGAAGATCCTGATACCCGTAACGAGTGATCATCTTCTCAACATAGTGAGACTTTGACAGCGCTAGTCCAGTGTCTGTCCGGATGATCTTGAGTCCCAAGATAACATCAGCATCCCCCAAGTCCTTCATACTGAACTTCGTCGAGAGGAACTTCTTTGTCTTCGTGACAGCTTATATCCGTACCTAGGATTAGCATGTCATCCACGTATAGACAAATGATGACTACTTTTTTGTCAGCAAACTTCGTATAGACACACTTGTCTGTTTCAGTGACCCTGTAGCTATTTGATCTTATGACTTTGTCAAACTTCTCATGCCATATTTTGAAAGCATGCTTTAAACCGTACAAAGATTTCACCAACTTGTAGACTTTGTCTTCAAGACCTTTGACGACAAACCCTTCTGGCTGTTGCATGTAGATCTCTTCGGTCAGCTCGCCATTCAAGAATACCATTTTTACATCCATCTGATGTATCACCATCTTATGTATCGCTGCGAGAGCAATCAACATTCTGATGGTGGTCATCCGGGCTACTGGAATATACGTGTCAAAATAGTCGATCTCCTGCTTCTGAGAAAACCCTTTTGCCACTAGCCTGGCCTTGAACTTTGTCAATAGTTTCATCAGCTTTCATCTTCTTCTTGAAGATCCACTTGCATCCGATAGGTTTTGCTCCTTCAGGTAGATCAACCAACATCCAAGTATTATTGGAGGTGATTGATTCAATTTCATTGTCTATCGCCTCCTTCCAGAAAATAGCATCTCTGGTCTTCATTGTCTCATCATAGGTAAGCGGATCTGCTTCCACATGATAGGTGATGAAGTCATCTCCGGAGTTCTTCGGCCTCCTCGTTCGCTTCGACGACGGCTCAGCGAGTTCTGGTTCAATCATTATCTCCTCAGTAACAACTTCATCTTGGACAACTGGCTCATTGAAGATCTCAGTCACCTTTGCACCTTCATCATTCTCCGGAATATCCGTTAGAACAATGTTCTCGTGCCTTACAAACTTGTCTTCAAAATATTCAGCATCGCGAGATTCGATGATATGATTTGACTCAATATCAAGAAATCTTCGAGCATCACTATTCTCGGCATACCCCAAGAAGATCATCTTTGTAGTCCTAGTCCCCAGCTTCTGAATCTTCAGATCTGTGAGCTTCACATAAGCCAGACATCCCCACACTCAAATGATATTCAAGTTAGGTCTGACTTTGAACCAGAGTTCATGAGGAGTTACGTCCGTAGTTGCATATGGCACTCTATTTAGAATAAAAGTGACCGTCAATGCAGCATCTCTCCAACAGCATTTAGGAAGACCCGCAGTTAGCACTATTGAGTTCATCATTTCTATCAACGTTCTGTTCTTTCTCTCCGCTACTCCGTTAGATTGAGAAGAATATGGAGCAGTAGTCTCATTGATGATTCCATGTTCTTTACAGAGCGATATGAATTCATGAGACCTATACTCTACATCTCGATCACTTCTGAGTAGTTGTAGATCGGTTTAACGTTCAGCTTCAGCCCTGAAGTCTCTGAAATACTCGAATGCTGCAACCTTCTACTTGAGAAGTCATGCGAACGAGCACTTCGAGAAACACTTCGTACCGGCCTCTGTGGAGAATTTATAAAAGTTACAGATATATAAGTGTACTAACTCCAGATGATCAGTACTTTAGTTCAATCGTCTGAGCAGCTTTCCAACAGTCTTGTATCTGCATAGATCTTAAACTCCTCCACCCATTACCCCTACATTCCGAAGATAAGGTCCCGGTAGGACAGCTTGAGTCTGCTTCTATCATAGAACAACTCTTAGTGCATTCAAGGAAGTAACTTCATCGCCATCAGCAGAAGTTCGAACATTCCTTCAGCACCGAACATCTTTTCGAAGCATGTTCCTCGCCAAAAAATTACCATCTGGCTAGTACGAATGTCCATCTTTCAAGTCTGTATCAGATAACAGACTTTTTAAGATCAGATCTCCAAAAAATCTCTGGTACGTGCAACATGCATTCCAGTGTCCTTGTCGGTGGTTAATAACCACTGTCTCGATCTTCAAAACTTCGGCTAGATATATGTTCACCATCGAGACCTTCGTCATAATACGGCTCATCTTTGGTGAACAACTCCTTTAAGAGCACACGTGTTCAGATGCACTAGAGTCAGACCACTAGTCAGCTACCACGCTAGATAACTCAACCTGTGCAACAACAGCAACCAAGTTAAGTAATCAAAATAACCAAGTTTAGCTATACCTGCTATTTTAGTTTGGGCTTGGATTTGTATGTATACTTCTTCTTGTGATGGCCATTCTTGCCACAGTAGAAGCAAGTCAGGTGGGACTTAGAATTCTGTTGCTTGAACGAAGGACCCTTCACTTTCAGATTAGTGGAATCCTTCTTCTTGTGATGAGAAGCCACCTGCTTCCCCTTGAACTCTCTTGTCTGCACCAAGTTGGCCTTAGCCAGTTGGTTGGACAGAGAGTGTAATGTCCCGCTTCACACGATACATTACGCTGAAGCATTGACTCAACGAGTCGCGTTGATCGAATGAAATGTATCAATACAAATTGATACGAGAGTTACGTTGTCCCGAGCAACGCATCGAATTAAGTCGATGCGAAGAGTTGCCTTGTCCCAAAGAATGCATCGAGTGAATCGATGCGAAGTGCCGCGTTGTCCCGAAGGATGAGTGCGTTGAATCGGCTCGAAGATTCTAAGAAATCGAATCGACCAAGACGCAAGTCTGAATCGATGCAAGTATTAATTTTTAGTTGGTTTCGTGTGCAGGTTATACGTTGACGCGAAAATATTAGAGGTCAATCTTTTGCCATATCTAGTAAGGGTTCGCGAAACCAAATCGACGCCTTGCACTGGGCTGAAACGGGCACGGTAAGCCAAATCGGACGTATAATTCAATGAAGCACGAAGTGCTCGAATGGCTAAGTCAGGAGAGTGGCCGCGCAATATAAGCCTCACTAATCCAAAAATAAACAAATGAACCATTAAAACCAATTGAACTATCAATGCCAATAAAACTAAGCCAATGCAAAATAAACCAAGCTAACTAATCATGACTAAATAAAATATGGGTCCAAACACGTATACGTACACTAAATACGTATCACGAATTTGGGACCTTACAAGAACACTAAGTTACTCTGTAAATTCATATTAGGTCTCTGTGACGTTGGTTTAGGCATAGACCCTCACTTATTGCTCAGGGCAGGAGGCGAGTACATTCTCTGATAGTTTTCATTGTCTTGATATCTACTATATCCGTTTTAGTTGTTGTATTTTACTTGATTCTCGATACAATGGTACACGGACTAGTATACGTCGGATCCTGTCATGAGATATCATTCCTAGGTTACCATGGTATATTGGTATATTATTCGTCATGTTTCATGTACTTGTATAGACGTCGATTCCTAAGGAGATTTGCTACCCTCTTAGAGAATCCTGTATTACGACGTAACATGTCCGGATCCATTATACTACTCGGAAATGGGGAGTTATTAGAGGTTATGTGATCAATACCCTCTTGTAACTATTCTTGTGCTTGCGTCACCCTCATCGTACGTTGGGTATAGCGAGATCTTATATTTCTTGTGTCGCTATTCCAGGTTGGCCGGCTTGACCCTGTATATATGTTATTCCTGTGATAGCTGGGCCAAATAGAATAGCCTGATCATGTGTTCCAAGCCGATCACATAAACGCTCTAATATCTCAATGCACCATTTTTATTTACATTATACATCAGATATTACTATACTGTTCAATATTCCAGTATTTCATACCCTTACATGATATCCAGTTTTACACATCCTGTCTATATTAATCCAGTCTTGATATTTTATCTTATATTTCATTATAATTGTCTCTTATAGAATTTGTCAATTCATATGGAACTACTGTTAGTTTATGTACTCGTTTCCATCCTGATTGGATACGTTGACATATTTTAGGAGATTGTTATGCCCTCATTATTGGACTACAGGATGATGCTTGTCACGCCCCAGAACCAGAATACCGGAGAGCGGGGGCAGACATAGCCAGCTACGCAATCCCAAAGTACGTTAATACTCTGAAATTACGTATAAGCTGTCAAGACATGGGGGTTACTCTACATGCCATCAGTCAATCCTATGGTTTAACAATCCTAGATATCTCAATCACAGGCAATTATACAAGAGCAAGGAGCACGATCATCATACATACAATAGTAAGGCATCCCGAACCATATATACATGACTGATCAAGAAGCCAGTACCACAAAACTGATGACTAGCTAGAGTATTAGTCGTACATGATAAGGACTAGCTATAGTCTAGAATACACATATCATGTTTATGCCCGTAGGCTACAATATCAAGGAAAATACCAAAACACGAGCTAAACACGTGCTCGGGGCTAAACGTTACAAGAGGAGAATTTACATATCAGTGGGAGGATGAAGAAAAAATCCACTGAGGCACTCTGGTGCTCCGGCTGGTCACCGTCGAGTAGATGGTGCGATAGATCCTTCGGGCTCTTCTATTAGAACCTGGCCATGCAAAGCCAGTGGGGTCAGACCCCAAATAGCAAGTACCACAAAGGAGGCCGAACTATGAACTTAAAACTAGTAATCATAGACAATCAACAAGGAGAGAAAGCAATAAGTAACGGAGGATCGAGATTCGTGCAGTACCAATGCACTTATCCCGAATATAGGAAGACAGTAAGTAAATCATCATTTGACATAAAGTAAACTGGAGAACATGTTAAATAAATAGAGCCAGGCAATATACGAAAAGAGGACGAAGGTACTGTTCCGGAAGCCAGGTTACAACCCTTAAACCAAACAAGGACCGGAATTGTAACCCTTCGCCTGAACAGAACTTGGTCTCTGATCATTTATTGCTAGAGGTGTCAATCATTAAATGACAATCGAAGAGTGACAATACAGAGTACAATACATTAGAGTGACAATTGTTGTAATCATTATCCTGGAACAATTAGGAACTGGATCTGGAAAGGTGATATACGATGGGATAACCATGGGACTATTCAAATAACCAGGTTACAACCCGTAAATCAAACAAGGACCGAGGTTGTAACCCTTCGTCTGAACAGAACTTGGTTTCTCCTACCATTTATCAGCAAGATAAAATAAGAAGTCAGGACATGTAACAATCATGCACAAGATCAAGACAAGACTAGACATATTAAACTCCATCCAAAATTCACGGCCAAGCAATAAGTACGGCTTGATACTTTAACTAACTAGGGTTATCACAGGCCTAGTTACTAACAAGATGCAATGAGATTTCCAAGTCCGGTTACCTGTTAATAGTAATAAAATAACAGTACACAGAGCTATAGGAGAGCCATACGGCTCAGGCATATGCGGCCAAGAAGTGATCTCATGCGGCTGGGGAAAAGTCTATGCGGGTCGGGGGAATGAAAGAGCCCATGCGACTCGGAACAAGAGCAGCTCATGCGGCTGGAGAAAAGTCCATGCGGGTCAGGGGAATGAAAGAGCCCATGCGGCTCGGAACAAGAGCAGCTCATGCGGCTGGCGGAGACATAGGTCCATGCGGCCGGCTATCAATCAGGTATATGCGGCCAGAGTCAAGTGGGTCTCATGCGGCTAGCTGGGTTCGGCCCTTATGCGGCTTAATAGGAGATTCGGATTCATGCGGCCCAAAGTGGCGGAGGCACATGCGGCTGGCTGGAGAGCAGTGCCTATGCGGCTGAGAAGTCATGAAGCCTTATGCGGCCAGGAATGATACTCAGTTTATGCGGCCAAGAGAAAAGTGGGTCTATGCGGTTGGGAGCTATTACTCATGCGGCTGAGGACGATTGGGGTTCATGCGGCTGATGGAGCGGCTGGAATGAGACTCAGCCTATGCGGCTCTCAAGTAGACGGAGTCCATGCGGTTCAGATTATGCCGAAGCCTATGCGGCTGGAAGACTCGCCGCATGAAGGTTCATGCAGTCAAGTACTGCCATGCGGCTAAGGGGTTCATGCGGTCAGCACTGTTCTTCTTCTCCACTTGTCCGAGAAGAAGAATCAAGGAGTTCAGGGTTCCGAGGCTCATGATTTCTTCATCCCAAGCCCAAATCCAGACTTTCTCAGGTCAAAATGGGGCAGAATAAAATGCTCTACAACATGAAACCATCAAATAACAAGAATATGCAAGTTTAACAGATCAAAACCCACAAAACCAAAACTTGCTTTCAAAGCTAGATCTACCACAATCTAGCCATCAAATTGGAAAACTCCAAGTTCTAAACATGCTTAGAATGTAACGATAAAAGAATGGAACAAACGAAATTAAAATCGTCCAACATTCGGCAAGGTGTACTTGCCTCTCTCCAATGGCTAGGGTTTTGGTGGAAAGAAATGAATGAGGGTGAATGAGGAGGGGAGAGAGAAAGTGGCTTATATAACAAGCTCAAGTGATCTCCACCATTCATTCCTCTCCACTCAATCTAAACTATACACCTCATCTCATAAAGAACCAAACTAACCAAGTCCAATGCCAAGCCAAGTTAAACCAAACCCAAACCAGGTCAAGTGGAACCGAACCAAATAAAACCAAGTCCAAGTTAAACCAAGTCACGAGAATCCTACACTTAGGAAAATTTTAAAATATTACTCAAATCGAGAAATATGAAATACGGCTCAAATAAATATGTATCCGTATAAAATATCGAAACAGTGAGACGGGTGTCACAGTGCACAGGAACTGGTAGTGCGCCAGACGAAGCTGCGACGACGAAGATACGAACCCGCGAAGTTGGCGTCACAAAACGAGATTGTGACGGAGCGAAGAAATCGCCGATCCAACGGTCGAATTTCCCAAAAAATGCGTACGAAGTTGCTGCGACGGAACGCCATTTCTGGATCTCGTTCGCGCGTGCGTCGACGGGATTCCGAGAAAATGCTTAAATCGCCTAGACGGCGCGTCCCGGAGGACGGTGGCCGCCACAGGGAGGTGCGCCCGGAGTTCGTGCGCCTAGGGGGACGGCCACGGCGGCCGTGCGGCGGCGCACGACGGCGGCCCGCGCGCGCGTACGTGCGCGCCGCTACTGCTGCTGTGCTACTGTTGCAGCTGCTGCTGCACTGTTGCATGGCGCACGCGCGCTGCTGTGGCCACGCGGGGGCGCGGCGGCGGCGAGCGACGCAGTGGCGGTCGCCGACGAGGGTACGGGGTGGTGGTGGCTCGGGTGAAGGTGGAGGAAGGTGGTATTGGTTATGGTGGTGGTGAAGATGGTGTTGGTGTTTAATAGGGAAGAAGAAGGAGGAGGAGAATGGAGATGGCTGTGGTGGGAAAGGAGCTCAGCTAGGAAGGAGGAGGTCGACCGGCCATGGGGATGGAAGTGGGGGCTGTGGTGGTGTTGTTGTGTGGGTTGTGTAAGTTGAGAGAAAGAGAGAGATATGTATGTGTATATGTATATATAAAGGGAAAGAGAGTGAGAATAGTAGAGAGAGAGAGAGGAAGATATTTGAAGAGAGAGGGAGGGGTGAAGTCGGCCAAGGGGGTGCTGTGTACAGGAGGGGGGATGGGTTGTCCTGGTGGGGGTGTGTGTGTGTGAAAGAGAAGAGAGAGAGAGTGTAGGAGATGTATATATATGTATAATATTATATACAAAATATAAATGGAGAGAGAGAAAGAGAGATATTATTAGATAGAGAGGGAAGAGAGAAAATGGAGAGAGGGGAGGTCGGCTGACCACATGGGGGGGTGGTGATTTTGTGTGTGTGGAGAGAGAGTGTGATGTGAGGATTTAAATGTAGAGAGAGATAGAGAGTATTATATATATAGAGAGAGAAAATAAGATATTTTAAAATAGGAAAAAGAGATAAATTATGAGGAGTATCTGGATAGTCATGATAGGGATCACATAAAATCTGGTTGGGCGTTGGATCAGGTTCGGTCAAGTTTGGACAAGCTTGGGGCCAAGATTTAAATTAAAATAATAATTTTAAACTATTAAAAATCATGGACGAAATTGGAGCACAAGAAAAATCAGTTCGATGGCACACAAGTGGCACGTGCATAGTAGACTCAAAACAGGCCAGGGCCATATATTGGGTCGACTGGAATGGACCGATGTCGGGCCCAGAAATTAAATTGGAAGTTAAATCAGATTTTACGGTAGATAATTAATTGGCCTAAATTGAACCAAAAGTTGTGCAAAGGAAATGGAGCACAAAATGGAGTGTCTGAGTGGGACACGAAGGTCATGGGTGAAGAGCGTCTCGAGTCGATCATTCATGAGAAGTTGGTTCCAAGGAAAAGACTAGTCTGGTGCTCCTAAATTAAAAGTCATGTTAACGTGCATATGATGATCAAGGAAAAGAGTTGGAATTCAATTAATAATTAAATGGTCTAAATTGACCCGAACTTGCGCGAAGCAAAAAGTGTACAAGGGAACAAGTTCGAGTGGGACACGAAATATCACTGTGAAGATAATCTCGTCTACTACAAACTTTAAGAAAAAAGTTTCCAGAGATTAGCATCCCTGATGCTCTAGAATTCCAAGTCACGGTAAAGAGCATTTAATGATCAAAATTAATTAAATCAAAATTAATTATCGAAAATAAATTATTTGGAAAATTCGAAAATAAATCCTGAAAATTCAGGGGGCTTACATCCTACCCACCTTATAAAAATTTTATCCTCGAAATTAAAGGTTGGTAGTGGGGTTAAAACACGATAGAAGATTTAGGCAATATTTTAGCCATGATCCAAAAATGACAAGTTTTGCACGTTCAAGATAATCGATTTAAAATTGTTCAGGCACGATGAGGGATTTGGCACGATAGAATCATGATACAAACAAAATTATATGTGCGTGATTTCAGAAATAAGTCAAGTCATTGGGGCATGATTTAGATATGACAACAAAATCAAAACTTGAGCTTCGTCCGGTTACAATCGAGTCAATCATTGATTAACAGAATTTCAGCTCGATAAAATTAGATTTAGGGTTAAGATTATCAAGATCATGAAAATCAAAGTCGGATAGTCATAATCTAAAACAAGGCTAAGAGAAGCAAATGGAGAGAAAAAAAAATTGAGTATAGCACGATTGAGAGATAGAATTAATAGAAATCAGATTATAGGTCACATAAGCACGATCAAGATCCAAGTTCAGTTGTGAATGATGATTAAATCATGAATTCAAAATCAAGGTCTTAAAGCACAATTTAGAAGCAAGATGATATGCATAGTTATGATCGTTAAAATTACGATCAAGGAACTCCAAGTTGCCTTAGTCACGCTAGATCATCTAGGCATGATTAAGCACAAGAAAATTTCAGATACAATCAGAAAATCAAATCAAAGTCGAAAAGAGTATAGGCACGAGTGTTTCAAAATCCAAACATGCTCAAAATTGAATCTCAATACGATCATACATACGGTCAGCTCAACCTTGGTCAAAAGTATAACGGTTTAAGCATGACAAACTTGAGACTCCGGCATAATCAAGGATAGTATGAAGCCTAACCGTGAATGGAATAGAAGTTAGTCATTTGCCAGAATTGAATCGAAAGTTTAAAGTACGAGTGATGATAGCATTGTCCAATCACAATAAGAATAAATAATTTAGACTCAGCACGATTTAAATTGATCAAGTTTTGAGTAAATCAGAATTTGGGCAAGATGAAGAACAAAATCAACGAAGTTTGGACACGAGCATCTAAGAAGGAAATCATATCACAATGGAATTCGAAACCATTTAAGTTTAATCAACAATCAAGACTTTCTGGCACGATAAACTAGACAACTAGAATCGATTGGTCAATCAGAGAGGATCAATCTCACGATATCAAAATATAATAAACAAATCAAGGATGTAGAATTGAATTGCTTCTGTTATCATTGAAACCAGAATATGGGATCGTAGGAGAAAGCCGGGGTAATCATCTCGCTCTGCTTCGACTACTACCAATAATGTCTACTCCGAGACGGATGATTACGATACTTTCTCGATTTCTCCCAAGATAAAAAGACATGAAAAGTCTAAAATTTTCAAGATTTTCAAAGTATGGCTGACAGAAGTAGAAACGATATAGGTAATTGGTGGAATTAAGACATAATTGATCAAGACGGAGGAAGTAAGGGTAAGATGAGGAAATCATCATGCGATGAGGAAGAGAAGAATGGAAAAACAGAAGTAATAGTAGGAACTGCTCCTGCCCAATAGGTTAAAACAAGTGAATCAATTTAAGATACGATCTGATAACCATACACGTCTATCCCAAATCATGTTGCCAAAATTCTTGCCACGCCAGTAAGCATAGCGGTAATAAACAATGAAGTCCATAACTATGGTATACACCCTATAATCATGTCATCTAGATTCCTTATAACCACGCCAACCGGTACGGCTGCAAGAGAATTTAAATGACATAACTAGGATAGTATATCCAAATCGGGCTCCATGTCCTTGTCTCGCTAGCTAATATGACTGCGATGAATTCCAAACTCCATAAATAAAGTAGATACTTACTGTTCTCATCGTCCTCGTCCAAAATATGTTTATCAGGATATCTTAACTCAATTCTTAAAAGAATTATCCAAAACAAAATCAAAGGTCAATAACGAATATTAAGATTTAAAATTCAACAACAAGTCAAGGGTAAGTTAATAGAAACAACGGAAACAACTTCCGAGATAGGGTTCAGAGGAAAATCTCAGGAAAAGTCCCGAGGGTACTACCTAGGTTAAGATAGGAAATGGTGGAATATAATCTAAAACAAACCTCGACCATGATACGAGGTTGGTAAATCATATTCTCTCCCCAACCTAGATGATATACAAGTCCAACTTATACCTTCCCTCTGGGGTCCACAAACTCATCCCAAGAAGGAATAAAGTTTGATACGGACAGATATTTCAAAAATCAGGACGAATGGAAACAAGTGGGAAAAGATTTTGAAAGCCTTCGAAATAAGATTCCCAGGGGTCATTCCTGGAATCTACCAAGAGTTCCTAATATGTGGCTGAGTACCAAATCCTAAAATATTCCATGACTCAACCTTAATCCTAGGGCAGGCTCGCAGTAGTACAGATAAGCTCAAGTACTACCACGACTTTGCATTAATAGCAAAGACTAACCTGCATGGGCCACCACTAAAAACGTGTCACGACCCGTACCCGGATATACGGGTACGAATACGTAGGCCACGCCCAGCCTACGCCGTAGTATCGGCGGTAGAACGCTGTCTATTACCCCATAAATATACTCTACATCTAGAAGGCCTATAACTATAAATATACTCTAGTCACATCACAACTGCTAGGGATGATAAGACAAGAAAGATAACTGAAGCACAAAAAAAATTAGAAACTACTAGAAGGAATCATAAGACAGAAAAATAAAGAAGGAACAACAAGACTAACTAAGGATAACTACCAGGCAACTCACATAGAATAATAATGAGATCCACCTCAGCTAGCAACATCATGATGTCCAATAATGGCACAACTACTCCTAAAACATTATCAACGATATCCTGTCAGGAAAATGAGCAAGTACAAACACTAACAGCAGTTCCATATGAATTGACAAATTCTATAAGAGACAGTATAATAAAATACAAGACAAAGATATATGAAGACTTGCAAACCGTTCGAAAGCTGAGTTGCAACCCTTAAACCAAACAAGGACCGGGGTTGTAACTCTTCTCCCGAGCAAAACTTAGTCTCCAATCAAGGTACATCATAGAGGCATGTAAAACATGTGAGTAACTGTAATCATAGCATGGTGAGAAGTACTGTATGTAGAACATAACATGATATCTGATAAGATAAAGTAAATATAAAATGTGTCTCGAATATTATAGCATAATGTGATCGGTATGGGTCAAGATCAGGCTTCCAGCCGACCGGCTACAAGTACGTGGACTCGGCCCGGCCGAAATGGTAAGCTATGGAGCAAGTAGTAGCACAGGTCAGGCTATACCCATCGTAAGGTGAGGGTATAACTATGATACAAGTAGTAACTCAAGGTGGGCATTGATCACACTATCTATAAAATTCCCTATTTCTCGAATAGTATACGAATCCGGACATAGCACGTCATGATACGGGATTCCCTAAGAGGAGAGCATGTCCTCTTTAGGAATCGGCATCAATACAAGTACAAGAATCAAGACCAAGCAAGTACCAGTATCCTAAGAAATCCAAGAATGACATCTCATGACAGGAATCCGACAATACTAGTCCGTGAACTATCGTTTCTGAGAATCAAGTAAGGCACTATGACTGAATCGGATATAACAAATATCAAGACAATGAAAACTATCAGTGAATGTACTCATCTGCGGTCCTGAGCTGTCAAATGGGGTCGATGCTCAGAGTGATGCCACAGACCAGCTGTGCACAGGAACTGGTAGCGTGCCAGACGGAACTGCGACGACGAAGATACGAACCCGCGAAGTTGGCGTCACGAAACGAGATTGTGACGGAGCGAAGAAATCGCCGATCCAACGATCGAATTTCTCGGAAAATGCACGCGAAGTTGCTGCGACGGAACTCCATTTCTGGAACTCGTTCGTGCGCGCGTCGACGGGATTCCGAGAAAACGCTGAAATCGTCTAGACGGCGTGTCCCGAAGGACGGTGGCCGCCACAGGAAGGTGTGCCCGGAGTTCGCGCTCCTAGGGGGACGGCCACAGCGGCCGTGCGGCGGCGTACGACGGCGGCCCGCGCGCGCGTGCACGTGCGCACCGCTACTGCTGCTGTGCTACTGTTGCAGCTGCTACTGCGCTGTTGCATGGCGCACGTGCGCTGCTGTGGCCGCGTGGGGGCACGGCGGCGGCGGGCGGCGCAGTGGCGGTCGCCGACGAGGGTACGGGGTGGTGGTGGCTCGGGTGAAGGTGGGGGAATGTGGTATTGGTTATGGTGGTGGTGAAGAGGCTGTTGGTGTTTAATGGGGAAGAAGAAGGAGGAGGAGAATGGAGATGGCTGTGGTGGGGGAGGAGCTCAGCTAGGGAGGAGGAGGTCGGCCGGCCATGGGGATGGGAGTGGGGGCTGTGGTGGTGGTGTTGTGTGGGTTGTGTGAGTTGAGAGAGAGAGAGAGATATGTATGTGTATATGTATATATAAAGAGAAAGAGAGTGAGAATAGTAGAGAGAGAGAGGAAGATATTTGAAGAGAGAGGGAGGGGTGAAGTCGGCCAAGGGGGTGCTGTGTACAGGAGGGGGGATGGGTTGTCCTGGTGGGGGTGTGTGTGTGTGAAAGAGAAGAGAGAGAGAGAGTGTAGGAGATGTGTATATATGTATAATATTATATACAAAATATAAATGGAGAGAGAGAAAGAGAGATATTATTAGATAGAGAGGGAAGAGAGAAAATGGAGAGAGGGGAGGTCGGATGACCACATGGGGGGGTGGTGATTTTGTGTGTATGGAGAGAGAGTGTGATGTGAGGATTTAAATGTAGAGAGAGATAAAGAGTATTATATATATAGAGAGAGAAAATAAGATACTTTAAAATAGGAAAAAGAGATAAATTATGAGGAGTATCTGGATAGTCATGATAGGGATCACATAAAATCTGGTTGGGCGTTGGATCAGTTTCGGTCAAGTTTAGACAAGCTTGGGGCCAAGATTTAAATTAAAATAATAATTTTAAACTATTTAAAATCATGGACGAAATTGGAGCACAAGGAAAATCAGTTCGATGGCACGCAAGTGGCACGTGCATAGTAGACTCAAAACAGGCCAGGGCCATATATTGGGTCGACTGGAATGGACCGATGTCGGGCCCAAAATTAAATTGGAAGTTAAATCAGGTTTTACGGTAGATAATTAATTGGCCTAAATTGAACCAAAAGTTGTGCAAAGGAAATGGAGCACAAAATGGAGTGTCTGAGTGGGACACGAAGGTCATGGATGAAGAGCGTCTCGAGTAGATCATTCATGAGAAGTTCGTTCCAAGGAAAAGACTAGTCTGGTGCTCCTAAATTAAAAGTCATGTTAACGTGCATATGATGATCAAGGAAAAGAGTGGGAATTCAATTAATAATTAAATGGTCTAAATTGACCCGAACTTGCGCGAAGCAAAAAGAGTACAAGGGAACAAGTTCGAGTGGGACACGAAATATCACTGTGAAGATAATCTCGTCTACTACAAACTTCAAGAAGGAAGTTTCCAGAGACTAGCATCCCTGATGCTCTAGAATTCCAAGCCACGGTAAAGAGCATTTAATTATCAAAATTCATTAAATTAAAATTAATTATCGAGAATAAATTATTTGGAAACTTCGAAAATAAATTCCGGAAATTTAGGGGACTTACAGTACCCAAGTGGGGTATAGCCTCAGCTTTAAGCCATGTCATAGCAGTGTTGCACCGCAAAGAAGTACAATTCTTTATGCCATGACTCTTTATAAAGAACTCACCTATAGTGTATGGACAGAGATATCAGGCTGTCTCTTGAGGGTAAACTTGTAGACGCATAAAATTATATACTGAAACTAGGTGTCACGACCCGATCCCAAATTAATGGGTCGAACCGGACCATGCCCAGCCTGCACCGTGGTGAGACGGCGGCAGTAAGCTGTTCCATTGCAGGTAATCACAACAACACAAATACATTTGTCACAACTGTTCTATTCGGAATTTGAAACTTTATTTAATAAATATTCAAAAATACAACTGGAAAGAAAATGCAGAAATAAACTACAAACTCCAAATAAAGAAAAAATGCAGAAAGAGAAACTATCTAAGCATCAGGTTCAGCAGTCCCAGGATCAGCGTCCTCTAGAGACGGCTCCGGTACCATCGCAGGGTAGAGGACCGGGTCATAATAGCTATTATAGTATAGCTCGTCATCCTCAGTGTTACCTAAAATGTTGTCTCCAGTCAGGAGGGAGCAAAGTACAATTCATGCTAATTAAACAGTTAAATAAGAAATAGAATCATGCAGTTCTAAACAGTTTTAAAACATGTTTGTTACAGTAGAAAACAGTGATTTGAATAGGTAATGACATATGACCGGCTTGGGTTTGTTACAGTAATGGATAAGGGGGTTTTGTTACAGTATGGTCATAATCATTACGCTATTCCCCAGTCCCCAATAGTTACAGTAGTTACAGTACAGTACTCTCGGTGAGAGTTTCGTGTTTGAGACGTGGTTTAGACATGCAGTAAAACGATTAAGTAAATAACTGTAAACTAACACAAACTATACTTGCCTCAATTGAATGACTGGAGAGACGGGTTGATACCGAGGAGGAACGTCAGGTGAATCTTCGAATTCCTACAGTTGAGAACTCAACTTAGATTCCTGAATAACCAGACTAAGTGTGCTAGTTGCAATCTCTAGTAGTCATGTCCTAGTCAGGTTTTAAGTTGTATTAATCTACAGCTAACGTTTACGTCGCAACTACGTGCGTTCGATTAAGCCGATTAACTGGATTATTTGGAAATAACACGATAATCAATTAACTTTGGAAAACTTTGTGTTTCTGTAATATATTTATAAAAATATGGTTTTCTTTTAATGACAAATCATGAACTAGTTATTTACTAATTTCCATCCATTTAATTAATTCTTAATTAATCAGTAAATTATGCTCTAACTACGATTATACGTCTAATCACAAACCACCCAAGATCACATCCACCAGAAAATAAAATAAAACTACGCTACACAATACAATGGCACAGCTAAACATCCTAGAGTGGGCTTATGCCCTGTACAATTATCTTTTACATCAAATAAGAGGAAAATGATTTAATTACTAAATAAAATGCAGTAATTAAATAACTATAATAAATAGCTTAAACATTAAATAAAATAATTTAAAATAAAAGTTGGAGTCTCAGACTCGGTCCATCATCAAATCTAGCTAATACCTCAACGCCCGGTCGGACCGGTGCGTTTGCATTTCGTTAGGGCCCACAGACCGGTACGGTCGTCGCCCAAAAATCAGTTTTAAAATTCATTTCCGAAAACCGATTTTGAAATCAATTTAAATAAGGTTTTGTAAAAATTTGGGCAGCATTTCCTCTATTTCGGGACAAACCCAAAACTGGGAAATGCGCCACAGAAACCTGCAATTGTCCCAACCAAAAATAATCCCAAAACTATAACCACCGAATTAATTCTCCAAACCACCAGAAATAATTTCCCAACCAACAGAACTTCCCGAAATACCCGGGAATCACGCAATCAAACCAACAACACACAAAACCCAGTAGACAAAAATCACAGAATATGCTAACGCAGCTAACCGAATTTTCCAAAGGGAAATCGGGGACCGATTCTCATCATAGACTCTACGGGAGGGACGAACTACTGTGATTAACAGGGATTACCAAATTCCGTTGGCGGGGAGCCGCAGGAAAAACTTGGGAAGAGCCGAAACGACGTTCGGACAATGCTGGATCGGGCGCACGGGATCGCGGATCTGGACAGCGGGGGAACTCCGCGGATCCGGACAGCAGGGAACTCCACGAAGCGCTGGACAGCGGGAGTGGCGACGACGGGGTCGGCCACGCGCGGAAAGGGGGCGCGGGAGAGGGTCTGGCCCACTGGCGCGGGCGGCGGAATTTCGTCGGAAGGGGCGCGCGGCCACGGGCGGCGGGGAGCCAGTCGGCACGGCGCGGGCGGCTCGCCGGAGCAGAGCTCGCGCGCTGGCGGCGCGAGAGAGGAGTCGCGAGGAGGCGCGGGGCCGCGCTGTTGGCCGGGGGAGGTCGGTGCGGGGGCGCGGCCTCGGAGAGCTCGGGTGGCGAGATTGGGGGAAATTCGCCGGAGATGGGTAGGGTTCGATTGAGGGTTTTCTCCAGAGAGGAGATGACCCAGAGAGTGAGAGAGAGAGAGAGAGGAAGAGAGAATTGATATGATTCTCCACTATGAGTGAGTACAGGGAGAACGTGGGGGATATTAAGGGGAGTGTTGGTTAGTTATAATAGAGAGTGTGGGGGAAAAATATGTGGTGGAGAGGGAACACCTCCCCAAGTGCTGGTCCTTCGGGACCAGCCCAAGACCAAGTGTTATATTTTTTATTTTTTTTTAAATTATAAACCAAGTCAAAATCCAGGATTAGAAAGGAATAGAAAGAATGGGCTCGGGCCTGGGTCTGGGCTCGGACTCGGGTCTGGGTCCAAAATCAAAAATCCAAGTTGATTTAATTTTCGAAATTCTTTCCATCCAAAAATATTTAGTAATAATAATAATAATAATAATAATAATAATTTTTTTTGAAAACGTTAAATAATAACACAACATTCTACTTAAATAAATAGCTACAGAAAATGGGTTTCACAATCTTCCCTCCTTAGAAAATTTCGTCCTCGAAATTTAAAGTAAGGTAGAAAAGACAAACAGGTACGGGTACTGCGCCCGTAACTCAGGTCCAACCATAAAATTTCCAAGGCAGTCATGGATGAGACGGTTTAGGGACAAGTTTCATTTATGGTGACATCCATACAGAAAGAATACAAAAACGAACCAAAGTACACGAGGTTGATCAGACCATCATGCACCGGTCCTGATTAGACAATATATTAGTGGGTGCACCCAATAAAATATCGTCATGATCAAGCTTGATTTAAAGAGATAGCTTGCAAAACTAGGCTAACTTAGCAGCATTAGTCAAATTTAGAACGGGAAAAAGAAAAGATAAGGATTAGGAGTTTAAGTGATGGCTCAAATTCTGATTCTCATCTCTGACTAGGCTTGCAACTGGTTTCTCTGGCACTGAAAGGTTGATTCCAATCTTCAGCTCTGAATTATTCAAAACGTGATTCGGATCTGAAATGTAGCGTCTGAGCTGTGACGTAGAAGACGTTGCACACTCCCCAGATTAGCTGGTAGAGCTAACTGGTACGCTACTTCCAACCCGTCTTAAACTTCAAATGGCCTGATGTACCTGGCCTCAATTTCCAGCTCCGTCAAAACTGATTGTTCCTCTGGTAGGAGAAACTTCACCAAATGTAATTTGGTCTTCCCAAGATCTACCAAATTCTGAGACGCAAAATCTCAAAACATCTTCAAGCGTCTGGATTGACCTCTCTGATTGCTCGTCCCGCGGTACTCCATGAATCCGGTAGATGTGCTTCCCGTACAATGCTGCCTACTTCTTAGTGGATAAACCAACTTTGAAGGGAATAAAGTGTGCTGACTTAGTCAGTCGGTTTACTATAATCCAATTGGTGCCCTTCCCTCCTTGGAAACAAGGCAATCCTTACTCAAAGTTCATCGTTATGTGCTCCTACTTCCGGTCCGGAATGCCCAACGACTGTAGAAGCCCTGCGGGTCTCTGTCGACTAGCCTTCACTTGTTAACAAATAAAATATCTAACCTCAATTCTGAATACATCCTTCTTCATTCCATACTACCCAATAATAGTACGCATATCCCAATACGTATTGCTAGGATGTATGGAATACTGGTGCGCTTCTTGTATTAGTTCGTTCCTCAGTTCGCCAGATAGTACAAAAAGCCTCGTACCATTCTTCAGAGCTCCATTATTGGCGATTTGAGAAACCTTCAAGTGTTCCTGCCAACACTTGATCTCTAAGTTTGCAAAGTGTCTCGTCTTGAAACTGAGTCTCCTTGACTTTGTCCATCAGACTCGAGCTCATTTGCAACTTCATCACCCTGAATCAGCATCCAGCTTCTTCCTTCCATTTTCAGGTAGCATAATCTCCAGTCCAAACTTCTCGATGTCTTCTAGCAGGTGCTAGTCTTTGGTTAAGAACTTCGCCATCAGTATCGACTAAGTGCATCAGCGACCACATTAGCCTTACCTGAATGGTACTGCAGGTTGATGTCGAAATCCTTCATATGCTTCAGCCATCTTCTTAGTCTAACATTCAGCCCTTTCTGAGTGAAGACATATTTCAGACTTTTGTAGTCCGTATGTATTTCACTCCCTTTCCATAAAAATCATGCTTCCATAGCTTCAAAGTAAAGATAATTGCAGCAAATTTCAAATTAGGCGTGGGATGATTCTTCTCATGAGTCTGTAGTTGCCTACACGTGTAAGCAATTACTTTTCCATGTTGTTGAAGAACGCAACCCAGTCCTCTTCCAGAGGCATTACTGTAAATTGAGAACTCACCGGTTCCTGCGGGTAGCGCAAGGATTGGTGTAGTGGTAAGTCTCTTCTTCAGCTCCTCAATGCCGTCTGGCAAACTTTTCGTTCAGATGAACTCTTCATTCTTCCAGGTGAGCTTCGTCATTGGCTCAGCAATCTTGGCGAAATCCTTCACGAACTTCTGATAGTAGCCGGCCAACTTCAAGAACCTTCCGAATTGAACTTGGGGTATATCTCTCTTCAACAACAGCTATCTTCCATCGAAATTTCTTCTCCTGACAACATGGCCAAAAGTCTACCTTGTCAACAATCCACGTTCAGATAACTTACCATAAACTTCTTTTTCCTCAAAGTTTCCAAAATTTCCTCAGGTGTTCCTTATGCTCTTCTTCAGTCTTCAAGTATATCAGAATGTTTATCTATGGAGAAGATAAACTGATTCAAATACTCCTGAAAATCTCTGCTCATGAGATTCATGAACATAGCAGTAGTATTTGTCAGTCTAACGTCCTGACCAGAGAAAACTACCCATACTTGGTGTTTAAACGTCGTCTAGGAAATGTCCTCTTTCCTGATTTTGATTTGATGGTAGTCAAATCTTAAGTCAAACTTCAAAACACCTTAACTCCACACAACCAGATCAAACAGATCCTCGATCCGGGCAGAAAGTACTTGTTCTTTAGTGTCTGGTAATTGATGCACATCCGTTTGTTCCAACCTTCTGGGCACAAACAAGATAGATACTCCCTAAGGTAAAGTTCCACTCTGATAAATCCTAGAGCCTTTATTGATCTGGTCCTTCATCTTCTTGGCCACCTTCAGGTTGACTCTGTAACATCCTTTAGAATTTAGGGAAAGAGCCGGGGACTAGGTCAAGGGTGAATCCTATATCTAGATCTGGGATAATCCGGGGAGACTATCAGGAAAATATCTGCCATAAGGGTGTAACAAAAACTTCTATCCCTGTGGAGAATTACAGCAAAACTCTTATGACTGGTCTAAGGACATCCTGTTACAACTTCCAAGAGATGATGCTATACAGCGGTTCTAGGTACTATTCCTCATGGTTCTGGCTCTTGTATGAGCAGTCTCCAACTGCTTCCTTTTCTATGAACCTTGAGTATGCATCATGCCTTATTGTAAGGGGCAGGGTCTGCTGGTTAGAAAGAGGGTCCCTAGGTTGTGGCCTAACAGGTGTTGCTGGGTTATGAGCTCTGGTTTGATGGAAAGATAAGGGGCAGTCCTTTACCCGATGTTCAGCAGATCCACATGCCAAACATTGTCCCAATCTCTTGTGGCAACTATCGACCTAATGACCAGGCCTATTGCAATAGTTACAAGCCCATAGCTTCTTACGACAAGGCTGCCGAAAAGTAGAGTACTTGATGGGACCCAAATATCTTCTAGATTCAGGGGTATCCTTCCTAGGACAAAAGTTCTGCTCTAACTTGGTTGGGGATAACTAAGGCTACATCATGACGTTCTTCATGTCTTCTCTCGTGATATTCTTCTGTTCCTGCTGGGCTTCATCTTGAGCTTTCTGGAACTCCATGATTTCTTGAAATGAAACAACCATTTGGAAGATGATTGCTGGTACTGGTGGAGCAACAAAATGAATAATCTACCAGGGAATGCAACTCAGTTAGAGATGAGGTAGGAGTCGCCAGTGTAGGGAAAAATTCACTGGATGCACTATGAGGACGGTCAAACAGCCGCGAGGGAAAGGACCCTGGGCTTGGTTGAGGAGATGGGGTATGATCCGGAGATGACACCTCATCGCCAGCAGGATTTGGTCAATGGTCATTCTCTAGAAGGTTTAGGACGCACACATAAGCAAGGTAGCCTACCAGTCTATAATCAAGCAAAAATATTTATTTATATATAAATCGGACCTATGTCGTGACAAATCAATGTTCTAGTGTTCTAATTGTTTCTAGGTATATTTTCCTAAGTTGTTGTTTGTTGTGGGACCTGCATGGGCCACCACTAAAACATGTCACGACCCGATCCCAAATTAATGGGTCGAACCGGACCATGCCCAGCCTGCACCGTGGTGAGACGGCGGCAGTAAGCTGTTCCATTGCAGGTAATCACAACAACACAAATACATTTGTCACAACTGTTCTATTCGGAATTTGAAACTTTATTTAATAAATATTCAGAAATACAACTGGAAAGAAAATGCAGAAATAAACTACAAACTCCAAATAAAGAAAAAATGCAGAAAGAGAAACTATCTAAGCATCAGGTTCAGCAGTCCCAAGATCAGCGTCCTCCAGAGACGGCTCCGTTACCGTCGCAGGGTAGAGGACCGGGTCATAGTAGCTATTATAGTATAGCTCGTCATCCTCAGTGTTACCTAAAATGTTGTCTCCAGTCAGGAGGGAGCAAAGTACAATTCATGCTAATTAAACAGTTAAATAAGAAATAGAATCATGCAGTTCTAAACAGTTTTAAAACATGTTTGTTACAGTAGAAAACAGTGATTTGAATAGGTAATGACATATGACCGGCTTGGGTTTGTTACAGTAATGGATAAGGGGGTTTTGTTACAGTATGGTCATAATTATTACGCTATTCCCCAGTCCCCAATAGTTACAGTAGTTACAGTACAGTACTCTCGGTGAGAGTTTCGTGTTTGAGACGTGGTTTAGACATGCAGTAAAACGATTAAGTAAATAACTGTAAACTAACACAAACTATACTTGCCTCAATTGAATGACTGGAGAGACGGGTTGATACCGAGGAGGAACGTCAGGTGAATCTTCGAATTCCTACAGTTGAGAACTCGACTTAGATTCCTGAATAACCAGACTAAGTGTGCTAGTTGCAATCTCTAGTAGTCATGTCCTAGTCAGGTTTTAAGTTGTATTAATCTACAGCTAACGTTTACGTCGCAACTACGTGCGTTCGATTAAGCCGATTAACTGGATTATTTGGAAATAACACGATAATCAATTAACCTTGGAAAACTTTGTGTTTCTGTAATATATTTATAAAAATATGGTTTTCTTTTAATGACAAATCATGAACTAGTTATTTACTAATTTCCATCCATTTAATTAATTCTTAATTAATCAGTAAATTACGCTCTAACTACGATTATACGTCTAATCACAAACCACCCAAGATCACATCCACCAGAAAATAAAATAAAACTACGCTACACAATACAATGGCACAGCTAAACATCCTAGAGTGGGCTTATGCCCTGTACAATTATCTTTTACATCAAATAAGAGGAAAATGATTTAATTACTAAATAAAATACAGTAATTAAATAACTATAATAAATAGCTTAAACATTAAATAAAATAATTTAAAATAAAAGTTGGAGTCTCAGACTCGGTCTATCATCAAATCTAGCTAATACCTCAACACCCGGTCGGACCGGTGCATTTGTATTTCGCTAGGGCCCACAGACCGGTACGGTCGTCGCCCGAAAATCAGTTTTAAAATTCATTTCCGAAAACCGATTTTGAAATCAATTTAAATAAGGTTTTGTAAAAATTTGGGCAGCATTTCCTCTATTTCGGGACAAACCCAAAACTGGGAAATGCGCCACAGAAACCTGCAATTGTCCCAACCAAAAATAATTCCAAAACTATAACCACCGAATTAATTCTCCAAACCACCAGAAATAATTTCCCAACCAACAGAACTTCCCGAAATACCCGGGAATCACGCAATCAAACCAACAACACACAAAACCCAGCAGACAAAAATCACAGAATATGCTAACGCAGCTAACCGAATTTCCCAAAGGGAAATCGGGGACCGATTCTCATCATAGACTCTACGGGAGGGACGAACTACTATGATTAACAGGGATTACCAAATTTCGTTGGCGGGGAGCCGCAGGAAAAACTTGGGAAGAGCCGAAACGACGTTCGGACAACGCTGGATCGGGCGCACGGGATCGCGGATCTGGACAGCGGGGGAACTCAGCGGATCCGGACAGCAGGGAACTCCACGAAGCGCTGGACAGCGGGAGTGGCGACGACGGGGTCGGCCACGCACGGAAAGGGGGCGCGGGAGAGGGTCTGGCCCACTGGCGCGGGCGGCAGAATTTCGCCGGAAGGGGCGCGCGGCCACGGGCGGCGGGGAGCCGGTCGGCTCGGCGCGGGCGGCTCGCCGGAGCAGAGCTCGCGCGCTGGCGGCGCGAGAGAGGAGTCGTGCGGAGGCGCGGGGCCGTGCTGTTGGCCGGGGGAGGTCGGCGCGGGGGTGCGGCCTCGGGGAGCTCGGGTGGCGAGATTGGGGGAAATTCGCCGGAGATGGGTAGGGTTCGGTTGAGGGTTTTCTCCAGAGAGGAGATGACCCAGAGAGTGAGAGAGAGAGAGAGAGGAAGAGAGAGTTGATATGATTCTCCACTGTGAGTGAGTACAGGGAGAACGTGGGGGATATTAAGGGGAGTGTTGGTTAGTTATAATAGAGAGTGTGGGGGAAAAATATGTGGTGGAGAGGGAACACCTCCCCAAGTGCTGGTCCTTCGGGACCAGCCCAAGACCAAGTGTTATATTTTTTATTTTATTTTTTAAATTATAAACCAAGTCAAAATCCAGGATTAGAAAGGAATAGAAAGAATGGGCTCGGGCCTGGGTCTGGGCTCGGACTCGGGTCTGGGTCCAAAATCAAAAATCCAAGTTGATTTAATTTTCGAAATTCTTTCCATCCAAAAATATTTAGTAATAATATTAATAATAATAATAATAATAATAATTTTTTGAAAACGTTAAATAATAACACAACATTCTATTTAAATAAATAGCTACAGAAAATGGGTTTCACACTAGGCTGGCACAAGGCCTTTAATGTGCAGCCAGAAGCACAGTTGATGTCATTATGTGAGTAGGAAGAATTGCAGTTATGGTACAAAATTCAAGGCTTAGTCCATTCTTGTATCATGATGTTATTTAACCTATGCGGGAAGATTCAAGTCGTAGCGACATCTCTCCTAATGCATGATGGACAGTCACTGTGGAAAACGCTCAACCCATATATTGAGATATGTGGGAGATTGTTGGTATTTTTGCCTTTGGACTAGGAAAGATAGTCTCACATCGGCTACACCAAATGGTGAGTATCTCAATATAATGCATTGCTTGTGTTGAGCTGTGCACATGAGGTGTAGTGGGGCACAAGTGTGTGTCGTGTGAAAGTATTTTTCTAGAAGAAAAAAAGATTAATTCCAACAAAGATATAAGTTAATTTTTGTTGTGCGGACTCGGACTCGGACACGGACTCCAGGATGTCTTGTGCATGCATGGGAGTGTTCGACGGGTAGGCGTGGACTGTCACACTTCTATGCTGATTGTGGGATGATCTAAAATATCAAACTCTATTTTTGAGTATTGGTATTTTAGTCCCACATCGGATAGGAGAAAATGTGAAGTCTCACTCCACTTATAAATAGAGCCCCTTGGCCTCCTTTGAAAGATGCACCAAGAAGAGAGTTAAGGGAGTCCGTAAAGTCCAGGAAGCCCGTTCAAGTCTCAAATTTTGACTTACAAGCGTTCCAGAAGTTCTTCGTGAACTTGCTGGTTCCTGGAAGCAGATCGTGGTGGGACGAATCTTGCTTTGAGCAACGGTGATCTTAATCACCCTAGTAAGAACCTTTAATCTTCTTCTTTCTTCTTTCTTCTCCTTTATCTGAGTTGTAACTCAGTTCTGTCTGTCTGCAACTGCGATTGTAAGGAAGAACGTGAGATTTATTTTCTGAACTCAGTTCTGTCCGTCAGCAACTGCGATTGTGAGGAAGAACGTGAGATTTATTTTTCTGATTATTGTTGCTTTGTAATCAGATTCATATTATAGTGTTCCTCTTGGATCTCAAGAATTATCTGAAGGTGAACATTTGTTGAACCTCTGATCTCGATATAGAGTCTACCATCTTTGGTCAAGCCCCGAGACTAACACATGCTACCAAGAGGAAACGATAATTCAAGATGTATTTTCGAGTTGTGTGTTCAAAGCCAACATTGTGTTAGAATTTTCCTTCAAAATTTTGGATTAAAATCTGCAACAAAATAAACTAAATCGAATCGGCATTCGGCGTACGCAGATGTGGCCACTGACCTCAATTTCCTGACCATTCTTTTTATTTTATTTTATTTTATTTTTTTAAGGCAAAAGAGGAAATTATGTTCTTTCTAGAACCAACATGCTACCAAGAGGAAACGATAATTCTATATGTATTTTCGAGTTGTGTGTTCAAAGCCAACATTGTGTTAGAATTTTCCTTCAAAGCTTCGGATTAAAATCTGTAACAAAATAAATTAAATTAAATCGACATTCGGCGTCCGCAGGTGTGGACACGTATTCAGACCCGTTACTCGTGCCGAACTAGGCCGGCCGGCGACAACGCGCACGTGTGACCCATGGAACTCCCACACACAACTTTTAATGAAGCCAAAAAGAGGGATTGGTAATATATACACACATCCCTCCTCTTGCCAAACCGATGTGGGACTAAAGGTTTGAAGGAAACTTAGCTTTTGCTCGTGAAGAGCAGCAGCAGCTAACACATTGTTGTAAGCTCAACATGATCATAAACGTCACGTTTGCGCGCCAAGCAACTTGTTGATTTTTTATGATGCAACCATGGACGGAGCTACATAGAAAAACAAAATAAGTTACTCCTCCCATGAAAATTTTCACTTTATATGTAATTCTTTTTAAACTTATTCTTAAGATATGTCCTCACATTCTAAGAGAAAAAAAAATGGCTAGACCAAAGAGATTGATCATATCAAAAGTAATATATATCTTTATTTATGGGCCTTATAATATACGGCAGAGACCAAAGAGAATGGTCCTCAGTCCAAAAGGCCCATTCTTATTCAATTGTGTTAGAAATTTATTTCAAACGTAACAAAGGCATGGCTCATGTCAAGGTGTTACTTGGGCCGGCTGGGCCGTCCTGGACCCAGTGTGACCGGATTTTATCGGACCTGGACCGGGCTTAGACCAGATGGAGACGCAAGCCGGGCCGGTTCAGAGTTGGGCCGGCCCGACCCGATTTGTTTTAAAAATAAATTGAAAAAAAGAGCAAGAGAAACTGGGAAAAAAAAATATAAATGTTATTATTATTTAAATATGCTACAACATTAACTAACAAAAGTTGAGATAATAAAAGTTGACAAATTTTTATTAATGCCAATGTTATTTAATGTGGCTATCAATTATTTTTATAAATGGATTTAATTGTTATATACTAAAAATAATCAATGACATGATTTGAATAACTATCATATATACTAATAATTTGAACAATTATTAATTAATTTTTATAAATAAATTTAATTGTCGTATACTTAAAAATGACAAATGACATGATAGAATAACTACCATATATACTAATAATTACCAATGACATGATTTGAATGTTAAACAAATTTAATTGTCCAAAGCTTAATTGTTATATTAAACGAATTTGAACATTAAACGAATTTATACAATATATTAATTTTTGTAGACTAATGTAATTGTCATCTACTATAAAAGGGTCTAATTAATTGTCATATAATTTGTAAACTAATGTAATTGTCATATAATTTGAATAACTACCATTTATGTTTTGAATAACTATCAATTAATTGTCCTATACTAAAAACGATCAATAACATGATAATTCCATATTAGCTTTTGATTTGAATGGATATGAATTAAATTTTAGATACTAAAAATGACAATAACATAATAATTTGGTAACACACACACACACACACACACACACACACACATATATATATATATATATATATATATATATATATATATATATATATATATATATATATATATATATATAGCTGGGACAGGCTTTCATGCCAAATAACAAGACCCAGCTCGGACCCGCTGAAGTGGTGGGCCGAACCGAACTGATCCGTTGACCGGGTCGGAGTCGACCCAGACCAACGTTGACCGGGCCAGGCCTAAACCAAGTTGCGGGCCGTCCGATCCATCTCACACCTTGAGGCTCATGATACCAGGAATGAGAAAAAAAAAATAACTGAAAAGATTTCAAATGAATTAGCCAAGAAATAAAATTAAAATTAAAACACCACAAGACAAAAAGAATGCAATATTTAGGGCCTTTTCACATGCAGAAAGGCAGTAAAATACAACAGAGCTAACTGCATGGTAAAAAAGATATATATATATTTTTTCGCTCATTGCTCAAACATACAATCTCTATGGAGAATATGCCTCACTCTAACCACTTGAACTAGAGGACATCAACATATATATATATATATATATATATATATATATATATATATATATATATATAGAGAGAGAGAGAGAGAGAGAGAGAGAGAGAGAGAGAACTTCTCCTACGGGAACAACTTACGGGACAAATTTAAGGGATGAGAAAATATAGTATGGTTCTCTTCTAAATCTCTTTCTCTTTTAAAAAAAATTAAATCTCTCCTTTAAAAAACATACCTATCTCTATCTTAAAGATAAGTCTATTTATTATTTAAATAGTGAATTTTTTTTATTAAATATAAAAAATAGAGTTAGACAAGTTAATTTTATCTATTTATAAAATAGAGATGGATTTTAAAAAAATCGATCTTTAAAAATAAATATACCTTTAAAACTTATATTTACAAATATTAATTTTAATGTTCATTTTAACATTATTTCTTTTGTTAATATTTCGGTTAATGTTATTGTTGATATTAAATTTCATTTTAAATTAATGTTAATTTTAATGTTAATTTAGTTGATAATTTTAATCTTAATTTTAATTTGAAGATTAGTTTCAGTTCTAACGTTAAAATTAAAAATTAATATTAAAATTAAAATTAGCTCTAAAATTAAAATTAATGTTAATAATAACATCAAAATTAATTTAACATTAACATTAACATCAACATTAAAAATTTAATAGTAAAATTAAGATTAAGATTAATATAAAGATAAAGATTAAGATAAAGATTTATATTTTGATTAAGATTATGATTAAATTTAATATTAACATTAACATTAACTTTAACATTAAAATAAAAGTTAATGTTAAAATTAAAACTAAAATTAAAATTAATAGCAACATTAAGGAGATAGATAAGTCTTATTTTTAAAGAGATAAATAGATAGATAGATAAGTCTTATTTTAAAATAGAGATATGTTTGTCTTTGAAATGAGAGATTTAAATTTTTAAAGAGAAATAAACTAGAAGAGAAACATATACGTTAGAAACCAGATATTCTTGGGTTTTCTTTTCTCTCCATAAGAAATTGGTCTATCCCGTAAACTTGTCCCGTAAAATTTTTCAGTATAAAAAGGGACTATATATATATATATATATATATATATATATCCTCTCTCTCTCTCTCTCTCTCTATATATATATATATATATATATATATATATAGAGAGAGAGAGAGAGAGAGAGGAAATATATATATATATATATATATAGAGAGAGAGAGAGAGAGAGAGAGAGAGAGAATAAGGGATGTGAGGTGCCATCCTATGTGTGGTGGCTATGTGTCATTCTCCCATACTATATATATATATATATATATATATATATATATATATATATATATATATATATATTTCAATCAAGCTGGTTCCAATGAGTATTACTCAAATTAGACCATCACCGAGCATAAGAAAATCCCAGCTTACCCAAGCATTCTCAACATTTTGGTTTAGATATTATCAGCAATGTACACAATCCATCAATAATTTTTTCTTCTTTTCTTTTGGTGGAAAACCTATTTCACAACCCTGTATTAAATAATGACTGTCCAAACTAGGATAGAGAGGTGTGCAATTTCTCTGAATTTGGTGTTAAGTGCGACACATATTTTCGGCTGCCACCAAAATTTTAAGACCATATATAACAATCCTTTATCTATATCTATAAAGTCGGGAGTACGAAAATCATTTTCTTCCACATCAATAGTCTCTTTTACTGATATTTATGTTATGAAAGAAAAAAATGAAGATTACGAAAATGAAAAAAAAAGAAGAACAATTTTTACTTATTTTGATCGTATCAGAGATAATATTGAGCTACTGATATCTTTATTTATGGGCCTTATAATATATGGCAGTTACCAAAGAGAATGGTCCTCAGTCCAAAAGGCCCATTCTTATTCACATATGTATTATTTCAAACGTAACACAGGCAAGGCTCATGGTACTAGGAAGGAGAAGAAAAATAAATAAAAAGGTTTAAAATGGATTAGCCAACAAATAAATTAAAATTAAAGCACCACAATAAAATTAAAGCACCACAATACATAAATGAATGAATGCAATATTTAGGGCATTTTCACATGCAGATAGGCAGTAAAATAGAGCTAAGCTAACTGCATGGTAAAAACCCTAGCTAGTTGTTTTTTTTTTTTTTTTTTTTACCTTCCTAAATTGACCAAAAAAAAAACAAAAAAAAAAAAAAAAAAAACAAATGAAGATCCCGGGGCCGGCCGCCACCAGACGTTTGTACTGTCCTTCACTCATCGGAATCTCCTGACAGCGCCTTGACCATGGCCTGCATCACCTCGACCTGCATCCTCAGACACGCGATGTAGTCCACCGCCTCCGCGAAGAGCCCGTCGAGCCCGTCCGACTCGTCGGAAGCCGGCACGAGCCTCCGGAGGGTCCGAATCCTCCTCTCGAGCTGGCTGGTCGGCTTTACACAACCTTCTACCAAACTCCTCCTCCTCCTCCTCCTCCTCTGCCTCCTGATCAATCCTCGAGAACGCAGAGCCGATTGAAGGTTAGGCCGACACGTCCGTAAGTTCGCGCCGGTACTTGAGTCGACGGCTTGGAGTAGGGATTGTGAAGAGGATGCCATGATCGTGGATGAACTCTAAGTGGTTTTGTTCGATGATGAAGTTGTCTATAAGAGTTGATGTGGTGGTGCACTTATATATGGTTTTCGAAGTGTAGGTGTGGTTGATGACCACATTTAAAATTATAATTTTCAACATATATATGTAGGTGGTCTGGGACTACCAAGTAGATAATAAATGCAAGGACCGGCGGTTGGATCGGGTCCAACCGGTTTATTCCAAAAAAATCGGTCCGATTCGACTAAAATCGAATTTTTTAAAGAACTGTCGATTTTTGTCAAAACCGGATTCAACCGGTGAACCGCACAATTGAACCGGCCAATTTTGGCTTTATTTAAAAAAAAATTGAAAAAAAAAAATCATGTAAAATTTGGACCATTTGTTTCTTTGTTTGGTTTTGATCGACCTTATAGTTGTAAATTAAATCAAACCAACATACTTATGACTAAACCAAACTAAACCAAGAAGTAAATATGGATATCTTACCTATTTGAACCAAGCCAAACTAAGTCTATTTGAACCCCGGTTGAACTCGGTTGAACCCCAGATCGACCTATACCAAAAAAATTCGGTTCGAGCATCGATCCGGTTTTTAAAACATTGAATACATGAGAGAGAGGGTCACACATACATGTTCTCTCTTCTTTGAGTCCATTTGCACATGCACCCACATGATAATTCCTTAAACTCCTAAACCTAACTTCCTCACCCATCCCTATCCCTCCTCCCTTTCCACTTCTCCCATCCCTTTCCTTCATCAAGCCACTCTGGATTATTCCCTGTCCTTCTATGCATACACTGATCCAGCTCGATCATGCATGCCATGGGGGGGCTAGGTGGCCCAATGGGGAGGGGAGGAGTAAAGGTGGCTATAGCCACTTTGACTTGTGTTTCCCCCTAGGGAACCCTAAACAATTGGCCCCTATAATCATCCTAGTCTTAATTAAGTCCTACATGATTAATTAACCAAGAATCCTTCGCTAGTGCACCTTTTGTCAATGTTGCAGGGGTTGGTGCGTGTCACCTTGAATCTTGATGTTGGGGATAAGGAACGGGGGTGGGTGGGTGGGTGGGTGGTTTGTTTCCCTTCCCCTTCCAATAATCATGTCCCGGTGAGCTGTCGAAAATGTCGCTTTTCGACATGTTTTCGACGTGTCCGGTGGCGGCGGACCTGGCGTGGAGGCGACGATCCTCCGTGTTTTAGGGATTGCTCGTGGAGGAGGGAAGACAGTGGGAGGGATCATGAAACAAGCTGTTAGGGAAAATGGTCGGCGTCACATGTGTTAATTATACGATCACCATCTGGTCTTATATACATGTTGGTTTAATTAATTAGGATGCATGCTTAAGGACATATCATTGGTGCGGAGGAGCCGAAGTCGAGTGACATTTGTGGTTATATGAAAGAGGTATAAAGTTTTGACTGGATGACAGAAGATCAGTGAATTAAGTCACATGCATATTATTTCTTACGTACATTTATAAAAATTACAATACAACGTACATAAAGTCCCTTAAGTAACATCTCAAGAAACAAAACAAAAAATCATTTGTGCAGAGGAGTTACATATGGGATAACTATACCATTACATATAGGCCTCGTTTGGTTCGCATAATGGATGGGAAAGGAAATCAATTTCTTAGTATTTTCTTTTCTTTAAGAAATTATAATTTTCATTGATTTTTCTTTCTGATGTTTGGAAATGTCAAGGAATTTGAAAAGTAAAGTAAATACTTCAATGTGAAAAAGTGATTCCTTGCTTGTATGAAATTAAGATAAGACTGAGGTCCATAATGCCAATATCCTAGTGTGTCCCATCATGTCAATGTAAATAAAAAAAAAAGAAAAATGCTACGTTGTCCGTGAACTTAAACCGTAGTCTCGGCTCCTGGCCCACGTGTCGTTTCATTGGAAGGGAAGAGTTAGGTCCGAGGGGGGGGGGGGGGGGGGGGGGTGTTCGATTTAAAAATGTACTCGATATTGGGTTTGCCAATGTTTTAGACAAATATGCTTATATTTTACGCATTCATCTATATTTGTATGACATTATTGTAAATTAATATTTGGAATTAGGAGGTCTCAGTCCACTTTTATAAATTGTTTAATTTGGTTAATTTTTTTTGGATTTTAGTAATTTGTCTTCAGCAAAATTGGTTTAGTATTTAGGGGGTTGAGCGACCTGGCTATTAAAAAAAAAAGTGGTCGATCCGAAGTATGAAATATTAGTACTCCTCCACTCCTTGATAATCCGATTAATTTAAAAATTATTTGCCATTTATTCATTTAATAATATTTTAATATTTTTAGTAGATTTTAAAAAAGTTTATTTATATTTAGTGAGCATTTGAGATATCTCCTATATTTTTAATAGAAATAATTTTTTATTCTTTTATATTTTGGCAGGCGACCAGTTGAGTAATGCTATTCGTACCTCCAAATTTTTTCTCCAAACTATCCCTTCTTATGTGACAGCTGACTTGAAATGTTAAATAATATTATATGTCATCTTATATGGCTGATGACATGACAAATTTTAACCCAAAGAGTTAATTACCCAATTTTTTTCATGTTATTGTTAATGTTAATATTAATATTACTGTTAATAATATTATTATTTTTAATATTAATATTATTGTTAATGTTAACGTTAATATTAATTTTAATGTTAATGTTAATGTTAATATTAATTTTAATGTTAACATTAATTTCAATGTTAATTTTAGTGTTAATTTTAATCTTAATTTTAAAATTTGTTATGTCAGCTGCTATATTAACAATGTCACGTCAGCTTTCACGTAAAGAGGAACGGTTTGGAGGAACAATTTAGAAGAACAAATAACATTATTCTTAGTAAATGTCACCGAACATAAAAAGGATTTCCGAGTTCCAAGCAACTATTTCAAAAATCAGTACTAGAGATTTTCGGCCACATGTCGACAATAATAGTGAATGCACATGAACCTGCTCTAGTTGTGAATCGAGTTCACGTTTTTTTACTCTGCCAAGTCAAATGCTAACTCTATAATAAGTTGGGGCTAAAGATGTTAGCTCGGCCATATGTTCCTGAATAATTTACCAAGCCTTCTTGTAATACCTAAATCATCTATCTATCAATTAAACAAGTAGCCTAATTAGCAAATTAATTTAAAACATACTTGTTGGGTATATGGGGAGAAAGAGACCACTCAATTCATTTGTTCACTGGATTCTTTCTCATATTGAGTCAGAAAAGTGCTGTCCAAATCCGAAGTCTTGTCGGAGTTATCTCTGGAACGGCCTTGCTCCTATTTTATTGATTATTGTTGAAGGATTTTTATTTCATACATCGCTCAAGTAGTATAGTTTTTGAAATGGTTGTTTTAATATATATGATGTAGAAGTTCATTGTTTAAAATTGTAAGTTGATGCGGTACCATCCCCAATCAAGCATTTGAGTTCGAGTGTGAGTCATTTTATTTACTTAATTATATATTTATTAATAGTTTCTTATTGGATATTGGATGTGACGGATTTCGGAACCTATACAACCAACCCGTATAGGAGCAATTAGGGTTTATTTTCTAGTTCTACATAAGCATATAAGCATATGTAAACAAGAAAAATATGTAGATAATTTATTATTGAGAATATTGACTGATTTTGCTAGAGAATTTTTTTTCTAGTATCTTCACTCTTTTTTTTTTTTTTTTGCTCACGCCCTTGACAATTTTACAAAACACAGAAAATGAGTCGTTTATATTACTATTTCTATTCAAGCCCCTCCAACTTCTGTGTCTTCCATTGAGGCCCTCAATAAGTCGAGGTTTATACAAACGATTTCGTCGTCCGGAATTACGTTTCGGCCTCCAAAAAATTGTGTGGATTCTTCACAATATCAATAATTCAAAACTACCTTATCTTCATTGTTAAAAGTTTTGCAAATTGTCATGTTCTATTAGTGATGAGTATATATCATTAATTGTTCATAAAATCTTAAAAGCTTCTCCAAATATTTAAACTCATAAATTAAGAAATTTTGGTCTTGTCATGTGTCAATTTTTCTGATGTTTAGTATTGATGTTTACATCCGTGAGCCCTTCAAGTTCCATTTACACTATACGTATTTTTTTATCTATATATTTGAAACTAATTAATTAGTGATTTTTTATTTAGTTTAGACTAGAAAAAAGAAAATTAATTCCTAGTAGAGTTGGACTTGTGTCCTAAATTATGATTATGGTTTATTTTGGCTTGTATAAAGGCATTTACAACTTTATTTTTATTTCGAGAGTGAAATTGCAATAATTATTTTTAAAGAGAGCCTAAGAAATTAATTTCTCTTAACCTTTCTCCTCCCAAATATTCAATTTTTAATTTGTGTGAAATTGCATCGCATATGTCAACATTATTAAAATCTTCAAATATTGGGTAAATTCATTCCAACTTCGTCGTTTCTTAATTCAATTACTTTTCTTCTTTTTTTCGAAGAAGGTAAATTTTATTCTGGTCCGAAGGTCAACAAACATACCCTAAAGGCCTACAAAACCCCAGTCGCCCCCAACCACAGTCCAAAGGCTACATCCTGTATCGCATCTGAACACGCATGCACAACATTCGGATGAACAGGACTCGAACTGCACCAGGTTGTGCCACATTAATTCTCCACAATGGAATTAAATGACACCCCTGTTGCTCGAACTAGCAATCTCATGGAAGGATGCCTCCTTCTTCAACCACATGGGCTAGAGGAGCTTGGCTCAATTATATATATATATATATATATATATATATATATATATATATATATATATATATATATATATATATATATATATATATATATATATATATGCAAATGACCTCTAGCCTAGTGGTTAAGAGAGATGCATGCGGCCCAACTGGTCAGGAGTTCGAGTCCCAATGGGGGCGAGTTTGCCACAATTACCCATTGCTTCATAATAATAATAATAATAATAATAATAATATATATATATATATATATATATATATATATATATATATATATATATATATATATATATATATATATATATATATATATTACTTTGACTTCGACTTTAGTCTGAACCATTGGATCAACATTCAATGATTCAGATTTGGGATGTATCGATACGCGGAGCCCCGTCGTCCTCGACCATCGGATTGAGCGGGCGCACGAGCGGACCCGCGATCCGATGGTGCATGAGACAACTCCCTTGCTTAGGACAACCCCAAGGCTCGACGTGAACCCAATAGAGTTCGGGATCGCGGGTGACCCTCCAGAATCGACCTACGATAAGGGTCAAACCAAAACTAGCTCCGAATACGACAACCAAATCCAGTGGGCCGATTATGGCGGGACCGGATCAGTTGTCCCTGATCCGGTGTCCCAACTCTGTTCTCCTCTCTATGACATGTGGGCCCCATCGATAAAAATTAACGGAAAAAAAAATCTACTATGTCATAACAGAGAGACAAGATTGAAACAATGAATTAGAAACAGCCGATCCAACGGTTATGGCCCCCTTTGCATCACAAGGGTAACCACCTCCGAATCAACGATGCAGAACTGGTACAAGTTTGGAATGGTAAGACACTACCGTATCCCTCTCATTTTGGGGTAAAGTGCAACAAAATCCTCCTCAAATTTGCGTTTTTTGCATTTAAAGACTCCTTGTTTTAAAAAACTATCGCATTTTTATTTTTGTTCATTTTGCACCACTGCCGTTAACAGATGTTAAATTACGTCTAAAATGATAATTTTACCCCTCCCCACACATACTCTCCCCCCCTCTCTCTCCGGTAGTGGGGGCGGGTCGAGCGGGTGAAAGAGGAGCGGGGAGGAGGAGGCTGGACGCGAGGAGGAGGAGGAGGAGGGGTGGAGGGTGGTAAGGAGGAGGCTGGACGCAGGGAGGAGGGAAGAGTATTTTGGATATTATATTATTTTATTTTATTAAAACGGTTACTAACGGTCAAATTTGACGATTTATGACGGTAAAGAACATTTTGATCGAATTATAAATTGCGGAAAAATTTAATTGCTTTAGTTTTCTAACAATCATATTTTACTAACTAGACAAATATAAAGAGAGTTTTGTTGCACTTTACTCTCTACTTTTGGCCTAAGCTCTTTTTACCTCGTTTTGGAAACCTTTTGAAGACAGTACACTGCGATTGTCTCCCATGTGCGATTTTATTTATAGTAAACTTTTGTGAACTGTTAGAAAAACCAGACCCATCATTCACCTCTTCTGGTTCAGGGTTAAGAGGAGAATATGATTTAGGGTTTGATGATGACGTGGCAACGGTGGTCCCCATTCTAGGGTGCAGAGAAAGTATCCATGTGCAGCATTTGACGTGGCCACGTGCAGCCAGTCGCCGTCATCACCAAACTTGGAAGGATCTCTGCGCCACTTCGGCTGATTTTTCTTGGCGGGAGGGAGAGGGTGGGGCCCACGGGCATCCATCATAATAGTAACGAATAACCCCCAATTGTGTGTGCGTGTGATTTCAAAAAAAGAGCATCTCCAACACTATTGTCTTGTTAAGTGTTATGAGTCTTAGGTGGCTCCTGTGTGACATAAGGCACAAGACAATATCTTGTTTATGTGGCAAAATTATATCTCAAAATATAATGAGATAGAAAAACTCTCTCCAATGCAAAAGTATTGAGAAGACAATAAAAAGTATTTTTTTTCAACTTCCAAGACAACTTTTAAGACAACTACTCATCTTCTTTCTTTTTTCTAATATTTTTTATTCATAATTGATGACATGGAAGAGAAGACATTGTCAAGTGCATTGTCTAGAACAAGACAATCAACTTCACAATGTCTTCTTTAATTTTTGTCACATAAGCTTCACAATTGACTTGACAATTGCATTGGAGAAGAACTTTTGAATAAAATTTTATCATTCTTATGTGGCATTAACTTTTTTCCAAAGTCACAGTAGGGTTGGAGATGCTCTAAGGTGGGGGCGGGCGGATTGGTAGGAGGTGTACAATTTGTCGGCCTCGATCTCTGTCAACTTATTTTTGGAAAGTAAAGAGAGAGGAGACGATCTACATGAGGAAAGCTTTGAAGAATGAATGATCAGCTAATGCTCCAGAGATAAGATTCCAAGTCGAGACCTTTCTACTTGCATGGTAGAGGAAGAGGTGCAAACTCTCGTTCGCCAACGACACGATACGATACGACACGACACGACACCACAAGAGTCGAGCCTATGCCAGCACAAGATGGGATTCATGTCGGACCAGGTTAGATGGACCGACATTGGCACATGATAGGATACATGCAACCAAAGTCCGGCATGCATGAAAATGAAACCGACAAAAGCCAGGCCAGGTAGCAAAATTCGGATTTGTTTGGTACAACACGTGTCCATACACATTTTGATCGTGGCAGAGCCTACGTCGACACGATATGTGGTCCTGTCCACAAACACGAAGGTACATTCCACCGACACGGTCCGGTTGCACCGGGATGGGTACATCGAATCGATATGAAGCAGGTTTTGACGTAAATGCCTCCCATTTTGTTTGAATTGGAGTTATTTTTGACCAAAATAACCCTCCATTTTAGTCATGACATGTGACCAAAATAACCCTCCATTTATTTGAAGGTGAGTGATTTGATTTTTTTTTTTTTAGCTCCTCACTCTCGACTATGTTGTTATTATATTATTAGTATATTTGAAGATATATACATCGATGTGATCATAATTTTTTTTTAGTAAGATGTTCTTTTCTGCATCTGAACCTGTTTGGTAGCCAACGCTTAAGGTTGGAAGTTAACAGATGTGAACTACTATGCTTCTTCCTGCATACTTTCGGTGTTTGGTTGATTAGAGGAATAAAAGTTAGGAATAGATAGATTTGACAGACACACTTTCTATCACTCCTATTTTTACTATTTTGAGTTCCCTTTTTTTTTCCCTAAGAAGTCTCTCCGGAACTCGAGAGAGATAGGGATTGAGTTGTTGACATAAATATCTCCCATTTTGATTGAATTTGAGCTATTTTGACCAAAATAACCCTCCATTTAGTCATGACATGTGACCAAAATAACCCTCCATTTATTTGAAGGTTAGTGATTAGAATTTTTTTTAGCTCATCATTCTCGACTTTGTTGTTATTATATTATTAGTACATTTGAAGATATATACATCGATGTGATCATAATTCCTTTTTAGTAAGGTGCTTTTTTTTCTGCATCTGGATCTGTTTGGTAGCTAACGTTTGAGGTCGGAAGTGAACAGATGTGAACTACTGTGCTTCTTCCTGCATAATTAGAAAAGAATAGGAGCCGCAAGCACTCCTCTTTGAGACGCGCGAGAGAGAGAGAGAGAGAGAGAGAGAGAGAGAGAGAGAGAGAGAGATCTCTTTCAACTTTAACTTGATAAATGGCTGTGATGTGAATAAATGAACCAAACCGGTATAATACAACTCAATGAACCCATACCCAACCGACCAACCCTAATTATTTAACAAGGATTTGGTTCGGTTCGGTTTAGTTGATTTTTGGCATAACCAAACCGTGAACCGAACCGAATCGGTCGGTTTTGAAAAAATTGAAGCCGAACCAAACCAACTGAGCCATCGATTGGGTTTAAAACCAATCGATTCGGTTTGGCTTGGTTCGATTTTGTCGGTTTGACTTAATTGTGCACAGCCCTAATTATTACTATTGTTACCTATTTATATTATTTAATAATGATAATAATACAGAATTAATACTTAATTTAATAATAATAATAATAATAATAATAATAATAATAATAATTTAATTAATATAAAACAAAAATAAAATCATATCACTTCTCAACTACCACTTCCATCAACCATCCAAACACAGAAATTACAAAATGTTTACTTTCCAACTCACTTCCACCAACCATCCAAACAAAGAAATTCATAAAATATGCATACGCATGGCGCGCATACGCAATACGCACGCAAACGTTCTACTTCCAAAAATTTTACTTCGCTATACTTCCGCGAACCAAACAGTCCCTAGGCCTCGTTTGGTTCGCGGAATCATCGGATTAGGAAAGAAAAGTAATTACTTTCCTATATTTGGATGCCGAAGGAATTGAGGAGGAAAGAGAAGTGATTTTCAATAGAAGAAAAATTAGCGAAGAAAGTAATTCCATCCATCCAAGCATGTAATCACTTTTCCATATTAAAATATTCACTTTTTTTTCAAAATTTTTGACATTTCAAAACATCAAAATAATAATAATAATAATAATAATAATTTTTTAAAAAAATAAAATGTCAAAAAATTAATTTATTTTCTCTCCCATTTCGCGAACCAAACATGCCCTAGAGCATTGAAGCCTGTAACAATCACATCAATCCCAATAACTGGGATTAAAAACAAACGATTAAAATTGTCATGTCATCGTGATCAACGCTATTATATGGAACGCAAGGTCCATTGCAAATCCATGTAAATGGAGAGGATAACTTAATACTTAAGTACTGTGAGGAACGATTGAAGTATCTTCGCTTATGTATGAGATTTTGTACATATTACGTTGCATAATATTTGGACATGCTGTCTTTAACTTTTACACACGCATTCATATCTCGGTTCGATTAGGCGACCGTCTGTCTAGCCAATAAAGTTATATTTTTACTTACTAACCATAAAAATCAACTGAGTTCGATTCTTCCGATAAAGTTGTAACTCTATTTTTATTGGTGTATACTTAGTTTGGAATAATGTTAGAATAACTAGTAGTTCTATTAGGCCACTAACCTAGAATAATGATAGTTAACGTACTAAATGATCGATAAAGGTGCAATTGTAACTCTCGACGAGATTGCAACTCCATCCCGATTGGTTTATGTGTGGTAGGCATTGTGCATTTGGAACTATAAGGCCCTGTTTGGATTCCAGTGACTCCGCAGCAACTGGAGATTTTTCCTGCAACTGGAGGCTCCTTCGTTTGGTTCGCGATGAAGGTGGAGACGAAAGTGGAAAATCTCTGACACATTCCAGTTGTTGTTTCCCGCATTTTTTCCATTTTCACCTATACCAAAAATCGTCCGCAACTGTGCTGCAAGTGGACTGCGGTGAGCGTAAAAGTGGAACCGAAGACCATGGGGCTGTGCCCGCGGTGGCAGTGGTGCCCGGCTGGAAGGAGGAGCTCCCGGCAGGAGCAACTGTGCTCGGAAGCTCCGGACTGAGGGGCTCCGGCGGTGGAGATGGTGGGAGGAGGAGGAGGAGGAGAGGCTCCTGCGGTGGAGAAGGAGGGGAGGAGGAGAGGGGCTCCGGCGGTGGAGAGGGGAGGAGGAGGAGGAGGAGAGGGGCTCCGGCGTAGCCACCGCCGGAGCAAAAAAAAATCCTCCACCTGTTGCTCTTCGTTTTCTTGAGAGAAGAGGGAGGAGGGAGAGAGAGAGGAGAACTCTCTACATAATTGCCAATTAATATAGAACTCTCTACATAATGTAGAGAACTCTCTACATAATTGCCAATTAATATAGAATTAATAGTTTTGGTAATTAATATAATTATGATATATTTAATTATAGTTATGGGTTATGGTATGTTTAACTATGGTAATGTGTTTTAAATGTGCATGAGATATTTATCAAATTTATAGTTGTTGTAACTCATATGTCTCTACACCTTCATCTTCTTGTAACCTACATGACCTTTGGCCCTTCATTTCTTCATAACCCCCAACCTCTCTCCCTATATAAAGAGAGGTTAGAATAGCTTGTAAATGTACACTTGAGTGATTGATAATATACGAGAAAGCTTCGTCTCCGTGTGTTTGAGCTTTTGCCTTACAACACGTTATCAGCACTTTGCTCGTGCAACGCCGGAGACCCGACGTACCGCTCGCCTCGACGTCCGCCGACCGTTGCCCTGCGCGCACCCCGTCGCTCGTCGCCGATCCCACGTATCCGCAATCGTTTTTCCACTTTCTTCCACCGTACGGTAAGAAAGGTAAATTTTTTGTTAATATATTTTGTTTATTGGTACTGTAATAAAATTTCAGTGAATACATGCAGTCTTTTAATTTTGAATAACATGCAGTCTTCTAATTTGAATACCACAGTCTTCTAATTTTATAGGAAACTAAAATTTTATATCATTTTGTAATAAGCAGACTGGGTCAGTTCATATTAATATATAGGAATATATTACTGGGCCAGTTCATATTAATATATGTTTGTTGATAACTCATGAGTATTATTTTGTAAGAAATTTAAATCCTAACATTTTTTTATAGGAATAATACACAGTTCATAAGTAGCGTAATTTTTGCCTATTTGGAGAGACCTCTGTGTATTACAAAATATTATTTTTGCCTATTTGGAGAGACCTCTGTGTATTACAAAATATTACTGGGTTTTCTAATGTTAACAACTAAAATTTTGGAATTGTCGACTAAGTTATCATGGTCTCATTTATAGGAATATATTATTATTTTTCAGTCTTCTTATTGGTACTGTCTATATCTTATGATATGTGCTGATATTTTTTTTTGATTTCAAGCCATATGCTTGAAAGTAACTGTTTAACAGGGTGAACGTTTTGATCTTGTTTTTAAATGCATGTTATTCTTCTATTGACACTCTACTATGGTTGAGGAAAACAGGGATAAGTACAGTCTTCTTATTGGTACTGTAACAAAAAAATTTTTTTGCAAAATATATACGAGTAAATTTTTCTATCAAATATATTTTGTTACAACAATATATTTGGTTAAAAAAAAAAATTTTGTTACGAAAATATACTTTGTGTCACGACCCGCACCCTGATTAGGGGCACGAGAAGTGGTTACGTCCAGCCTACGCCGCAGCATCGGCGGTAGAACGCTGTCTAGGTTGTCTACAAAACTACACTAAACAGATAAAGGTACCTGTACAGTATATACACTCCGAATGGAGGTGTCATAGCAATACTGTCTCAATCACAGAATAAAACTAAGGTAGATAGCTCAGAGGAAAGACATATGATAGATGAAGAGTAAAATAAGTCCACAGTCTAATACAAGTCCAGATATATACAACATCCCAGAGTATCAAAATAGAATATAGAAGCTACAGTCTGATAAGCTAGCTGGCTCGCAGGCCAGGCAAACCTAACTAAACTATACTACTCAGGGTGAGCAAAGTCTAGTGGCTCTACTAACAAGCCACGGTCCAAGTCTACTCTATCTAACCCGACCCCATAGTAGGTCGGACAATCAGCCTCTGAATCATCTGTAATATATCATAACGGTATCCTGTCAGGAAAATGAGCAAGTACAAACACCAACAGCAGTTCCATGTGAATTGACAAGTTCTATAAGAGACAGCATAATGAAATACAAGACAAAGATATAGGCGACTTGGGAACCATTCGAAAGTCGAGTTACAACCCTTAAACCAAACAAGGACCGGGGTTGTAACCCTTCTTTCAAACAGAACTTAGTCTCCAATCAAGGTAAAATGTAAGGCATGTAGAGCATGTGAGTAACTGTATATCATGCATGGTAAGAAAGTACTGAATATAGAACAGAACAGGATATATGACAGGAAAAGTAAATATAAAAAGTGCCTCGAATATTATAGCCTAATGTGATCGGTATGGGTCAAGAATCAGGCTTCCAGCCGACCGGCTACAAGTACATGGACTCGGCCCGGCCGGGATGGTAAGCTATGGAGCGAGAAGTAACACAGGTCAGGCTATACCCATCGTGAGGTGAGGGTATAGCTATGGTGCAAGGAGTAACTCAAGGGGGCATTGATCACACTATCTATAATATTCCCCATTCCCCGAGTAGTATACGGATCCTGACATAGCACGTCATGACGCGGGATTTCCAAAGAGGGGAGCAAGTCCTCTTCAGGAATCGGCGTTGATACAAGTACAAGAATCAAGACCAAGCAAGTACCAGTATCCCAAGAAATCAGGAATGACATCTCATGACAGGAATCCGACAATACTAGTCCGTGAACTATCGTGTCTGAGAATCAAGTAAGACACTACGACTGAATCGGATATAGCAAGTATCAAGACAATGAAAACTATCAGTGAATGTACTCGCCTGTGGTCCTGAGCTGATAAGATGAACAGACGCTCAGAGTAATCACAGACCTAAAGATGAGATACTACAAGTCAAAACATGGTTTAATAATGAAATAAAAGCTAATCTAATCATGATATGCAAGTCTAAGTCAAAACTAGGTCAAACTAAGTTACACCAAGCTAAACTAGGTCACACTGAGTCACTCTAAGTCCTGTCAAGTCAATCTAGGTCAAATCAAGTTATATCAAGTCTATCTAAGCCTAACCAAGTCAATCCTAGGTCATACCAGGCATCACGGGTCAAAACAAGTCGAAGAAAGTCAAACGGGATCAAGAGTTGGCCTACAGTTGACTTTTGGTCAACTGGTCAACCCTGGTCAACTCTAGGTCAACCCTAGGTCAAACTAGTCAAATGTTGACCAACAGTTGACTTTTGGTCAACTGGTCAACTCTAGTTTGGATTTGGTGAAATCTAGACAAAGTGTTGACTTACGGTTGACTTTTGGGTAAAAAGTCAACTCTGGGTCAACCGAGCCAAAATCGGCTCAAATATGACATTTGTGGGGTGTACCCAACATGCCACCCAAGTTTCAAGTCAATCCGACTACCCGAACTCTGATTCATTCTCAAACTCCTATTCTCCTCCTCATTCTCCTTCCCATTCTCCTTCCTATTCTCCTTCCTATTTCCTATTCTCCTTCCTCATTCTCCTTCCCATTCTCCTTCCTATTTCCTATTCTCCTTCCTCATTCTCCTTCCCATTCTCCTTCCTATTCTCCTTCCTATTTCCTATTCTCCTTCCTCATTCTCCTTCCCATTTCCTATTCTCCTTCCTCATTCTCCTTCCCATTCTCCTTCCTATTCTCCTTCCTATTTCCTATTCTCCTTCCTCATTCTCCTTCCCATTCTCCTTCCTATTCTCCTTCCTATTTCCTATTCTCCTTCCTATTCTCCTTCCTATTTCCTATTCTCCTTCCTATTCTCCTTCCTATTTCCTATTCTCCTTCCTCATTCTCCTTCCCATTCTCCTTCCTATTCTCCTTCCTATTTCCTATTCTCCTTCCTATTCTCCTTCCTATTTCCTATTCTCCTTCCTCATTCTCCTTCCCATTTCCTATTCTCCTTCCTCATTCTTCTCATTCTCCTTCCTCATTCTTCTCATTCTCCTTCCTCATTTACAAATACACACACACACATATATATATATCTGGACACTCTCACACACACACGCATACTTACAGACAACACAACACACACCAATACATAAATAAATATACACACATAAATACACATGTATATATATATATATATGTATATATATATATATATATATATATATATATATATACCACTCTCAAAAGAATTAAATCCTAATAAATCCTTAACCTATTTTTCTATGGAAAACCTACAAAGTTGTGGGCAAATGGAAGAGAATCTTCTCCTCTCCATTTAATGTGGAAGAACTATATGCAAAAGAGAATTAATGGAGGAAATAAAATCATACCTAAGAGGAGGTTGGAGGAAAAGCTTGGAAAGAAAGAAATGAATTTGGAAGAGAGAGAGAGTGTGTAGCTTAGTGAAGAAGAAAGAGAGGGGGGGGGGGGGGGGGGGCTAGTCATGGTCGGCCAAGCATGTAGGTTTTGTCCTATTTGGATAATTACAAGTTTGCCCTCCAAAGGTTTAAATAGCTAATAAATATGAAAGGGTCAAGCCGGGGGTAGTTTAGTCAAACCGAAACCACTAATCTATAACTAAATATTAACTAAAATAATAGTCTAGTCTCTAACCAAAATATCTAACATGTGGGCCATGGCTAACTAGTGTGTGGGCCCGCTAAGGTCAAAATACCCCGGGTCCCCGAAACAAGTCAAAACAAGTCGGAAAGAGTTGAAATTCGAACCCGATTCAAATAACCCCAAAATAATACAAATAATAATTAAATAATTCCAAAATAATTTTTAAAGTAGAAAATTACAAAAATACCCCTGTTTCTGGAAACTGGGGGTGACAAATCTATCCACCTAAAAAAAATTTCGTCCTCGAAATTGAAGACCAAACAATAGTAAAATATCAAAATCAAAAGTCATGGCTTAAAAATTTAAAATGATTAAAATCTCAAAAATCAAAGCATGAATTAAATGACTAAAATTATAAAATTTAAAATTACTCTCAAATAGAAACTGGGTGCGATAAGTCTATCCACCTAAAAAGAATCCATCCTCCAAAAATTAAAACAAAGTAAACACAGAAAAATCATGCAGTTCGATAATCGTATGCGTCTGTCCAATCATCATGATACTCAGAATCTCCGTCATGCTAGTGAGCAAGGCTACGATAATCACAGAGTCCTCAACTACGGTACATACCTCTAGAATTATGGTATTTAAAATTTTCGCATTGCCGCTAGCTTGGCAGCGAAAACCTTAAATTCCCACACCCTAGGAATACGTCCATAGTCCGACTATATGTCCTCACTCTGCCTTCTAGCATGACCCTAGAGGATTCTAAAATCTCATAATCGAGGTGACCTAGCCCATGCGACTTATCTCAGAAAAATATCACATCACAGGGACAAAATTTTATCAAACGATCAAGGAACATATGGAATCGAATTTCAAGACTGTTTATAAGAAGGCAAATGCGGAAAGGAGATCGAAAGATTGGAACCTGCACTCTGCTCTGCTACTGCCTGAGTGGGCTTAACTGTCATGGCGAAAGCTCGCCCCTGCTGGCCTCCTCTAGCCTGCTGCACTCCGTCCTGGCCTCCCTTGTCTGGCTGCACGGGCAGCACAGTTCTTCATCTGGTGGCCTGGAGCTCCACAAAATAAACAAACTCCCAGCTTCATCCTACAAACATCCCGGGTGTGCCCCATCTTCTGGCAGAAAGCATACTGGACGGCCTGCCTCTTGTCCTGACCCTGCTGCTGTTCGTCACGTGCTGGTGCCCGATGTACTCCGTCCCGGTCTCTTCGGATTCCACTAGCGTGGCAATCCTTCAGCTGGTGATCGGACGCCCCACAGTATAGGCAGACGCCTAACCTCTTCCTACAAGCCTCTCTAGTGTGCCCTGGCCTCCTGCAGAAAGCGCACCGAGTAGCCTGCCTCTGGCCTGGTCCCTGGTGCTGAACTGGGATATCCTGAACTGTACTCGGTACAACCCTCTCAAGTGCTGCCATCGCCAGCTGATGGGAGTTCTCCATGGTCTGTCGCAGCACCTCTGCCTGCGTGCTCTGAGTCTGCAATATCCGCTGCAGAAGGGCCATCATCCCCTGAGTATCTGTCGGTAGCGGAGGCGGCGGTGGAAGAATATCAGGAACGATCATGGACAGTCCCGCTGCTAGAGGTGGAAGACCTCCTGGAACCGTCGCTGCTGCTCCTGCCTGAAGGGCAGGGACTGAGGTGGCAGCTCTCTCAACTGTAGCTCCCGCAGCCGGAGGTGGAAGACCTCCCGGATCTGACCTCTCTGGGGTACTAGGCCCTGCTGCCCGAGAATGAGTCACTGTCATCCTGAAGACGAATTGAACCCAAGAGATCAATATGGCACAAGATAAGATATTATCAAAGGAGGACAATTGAATTCAAATGCAAGAAGAGTTGTCATGGTAATCAAAAGATCAGAGTTTTTCCTAAAAATGTGATTGAGTAACTCCTATCATACCCTAGATCCTATGTCCTAATCGCAGGCTCGTAATTAGCACTCTAAGTCGAGCACCATTACGAGATCGCACTAATTGCGACATCGACCTGCATGGGCCGCCACAAAAACGTGTCACGACCCGCACCCTGATTAGGGGCACGAGAAGTGGTTACGTCCAGCCTACGCCGCAGCATCGGCGGTAGAACGCTGTCTAGGTTGTCTACAAAACTACACTAAACAGATAAAGGTACCTGTACAGTATATACACTCCGAATGGAGGTGTCATAGCAATACTGTCTCAATCACAGAATAAAACTAAGGTAGATAGCTCAGAGGAAAGACATATGATAGATGAAGAGTAAAATAAGTCCACAGTCTAATACAAGTCCAGATATATACAACATCCCAGAGTATCAAAATAGAATATAGAAGCTACAGTCTGATAAGCTAGCTGGCTCGCAGGCCAGGCAAACCTAACTAAACTATACTACTCAGGGTGAGCAAAGTCTAGTGGCTCTACTAACAAGCCACGGTCCAAGTCTACTCTATCTAACCCGACCCCATAGTAGGTCGGACAATCAGCCTCTGAATCATCTGTAATATATCATAACGGTATCCTGTCAGGAAAATGAGCAAGTACAAACACCAACAGCAGTTCCATGTGAATTGACAAGTTCTATAAGAGACAGCATAATGAAATACAAGACAAAGATATAGGCGACTTGGGAACCATTCGAAAGTCGAGTTACAACCCTTAAACCAAACAAGGACCGGGGTTGTAACCCTTCTTTCAAACAGAACTTAGTCTCCAATCAAGGTAAAATGTAAGGCATGTAGAGCATGTGAGTAACTGTATATCATGCATGGTAAGAAAGTACTGAATATAGAACAGAACAGGATATATGACAGGAAAAGTAAATATAAAAAGTGCCTCGAATATTATAGCCTAATGTGATCGGTATGGGTCAAGAATCAGGCTTCCAGCCGACCGGCTACAAGTACATGGACTCGGCCCGGCCGGGATGGTAAGCTATGGAGCGAGAAGTAACACAGGTCAGGCTATACCCATCGTGAGGTGAGGGTATAGCTATGGTGCAAGGAGTAACTCAAGGGGGCATTGATCACACTATCTATAATATTCCCCATTCCCCGAGTAGTATACGGATCCTGACATAGCACGTCATGACGCGGGATTTCCAAAGAGGGGAGCAAGTCCTCTTCAGGAATCGGCGTTGATACAAGTACAAGAATCAAGACCAAGCAAGTACCAGTATCCCAAGAAATCAGGAATGACATCTCATGACAGGAATCCGACAATACTAGTCCGTGAACTATCGTGTCTGAGAATCAAGTAAGACACTACGACTGAATCGGATATAGCAAGTATCAAGACAATGAAAACTATCAGTGAATGTACTCGCCTGTGGTCCTGAGCTGATAAGATGAACAGACGCTCAGAGTAATCACAGACCTAAAGATGAGATACTACAAGTCAAAACATGGTTTAATAATGAAATAAAAGCTAATCTAATCATGATATGCAAGTCTAAGTCAAAACTAGGTCAAACTAAGTTACACCAAGCTAAACTAGGTCACACTGAGTCACTCTAAGTCCTGTCAAGTCAATCTAGGTCAAATCAAGTTATATCAAGTCTATCTAAGCCTAACCAAGTCAATCCTAGGTCATACCAGGCATCACGGGTCAAAACAAGTCGAAGAAAGTCAAACGGGATCAAGAGTTGGCCTACAGTTGACTTTTGGTCAACTGGTCAACCCTGGTCAACTCTAGGTCAACCCTAGGTCAAACTAGTCAAATGTTGACCAACAGTTGACTTTTGGTCAACTGGTCAACTCTAGTTTGGATTTGGTGAAATCTAGACAAAGTGTTGACTTACGGTTGACTTTTGGGTAAAAAGTCAACTCTGGGTCAACCGAGCCAAAATCGGCTCAAATATGACATTTGTGGGGTGTACCCAACATGCCACCCAAGTTTCAAGTCAATCCGACTACCCGAACTCTGATTCATTCTCAAACTCCTATTCTCCTCCTCATTCTCCTTCCCATTCTCCTTCCTATTCTCCTTCCTATTTCCTATTCTCCTTCCTCATTCTCCTTCCCATTCTCCTTCCTATTTCCTATTCTCCTTCCTCATTCTCCTTCCCATTCTCCTTCCTATTCTCCTTCCTATTTCCTATTCTCCTTCCTCATTCTCCTTCCCATTTCCTATTCTCCTTCCTCATTCTCCTTCCCATTCTCCTTCCTATTCTCCTTCCTATTTCCTATTCTCCTTCCTCATTCTCCTTCCCATTCTCCTTCCTATTCTCCTTCCTATTTCCTATTCTCCTTCCTATTCTCCTTCCTATTTCCTATTCTCCTTCCTATTCTCCTTCCTATTTCCTATTCTCCTTCCTCATTCTCCTTCCCATTCTCCTTCCTATTCTCCTTCCTATTTCCTATTCTCCTTCCTATTCTCCTTCCTATTTCCTATTCTCCTTCCTCATTCTCCTTCCCATTTCCTATTCTCCTTCCTCATTCTTCTCATTCTCCTTCCTCATTCTTCTCATTCTCCTTCCTCATTTACAAATACACACACACACATATATATATATCTGGACACTCTCACACACACACGCATACTTACAGACAACACAACACACACCAATACATAAATAAATATACACACATAAATACACATGTATATATATATATATATGTATATATATATATATATATATATATATATATATATATATATATATATATATATATATACCACTCTCAAAAGAATTAAATCCTAATAAATCCTTAACCTATTTTTCTATGGAAAACCTACAAAGTTGTGGGCAAATGGAAGAGAATCTTCTCCTCTCCATTTAATGTGGAAGAACTATATGCAAAAGAGAATTAATGGAGGAAATAAAATCATACCTAAGAGGAGGTTGGAGGAAAAGCTTGGAAAGAAAGAAATGAATTTGGAAGAGAGAGAGAGTGTGTAGCTTAGTGAAGAAGAAAGAGAGGGGGGGGGGGGGGGGGGGGGCTAGTCATGGTCGGCCAAGCATGTAGGTTTTGTCCTATTTGGATAATTACAAGTTTGCCCTCCAAAGGTTTAAATAGCTAATAAATATGAAAGGGTCAAGCCGGGGGTAGTTTAGTCAAACCGAAACCACTAATCTATAACTAAATATTAACTAAAATAATAGTCTAGTCTCTAACCAAAATATCTAACATGTGGGCCATGGCTAACTAGTGTGTGGGCCCGCTAAGGTCAAAATACCCCGGGTCCCCGAAACAAGTCAAAACAAGTCGGAAAGAGTTGAAATTCGAACCCGATTCAAATAACCCCAAAATAATACAAATAATAATTAAATAATTCCAAAATAATTTTTAAAGTAGAAAATTACAAAAATACCCCTGTTTCTGGAAACTGGGGGTGACACTTTGGTAAAACAAAATATTTTGTTCAATTTTTTTTTATCAAAATATACTTTGGCGTGTTTATCAAATAGTACTTATCCCAACAAAATATTTGTTAGTTTTTTTTTTTCTGAAAATAATTCTTTTTGGAAAAAAAAATTTTATGTTGAAAAAGAAAATTTTAGATGCTAACATTTTTTTTAGTAATGATGGATTTGGAGAGCCCCGGCGAGCACCTCATTGCCATCTGCGCCCTGCCGAGCGCCTCAGTAGCAATTTCTTTATATTACTCAGTGAATTATTGTAACAGATGGGTAGTAAAAAAAATTGTATTTTTTTTTCTCGCTATTTTTTTGGCGTCGCTTCATTAGACGTCGAAAAAATAGTTGATATTTTTTTTGGTGCCGCTTGCTTAGGCACCAATTCTTTTGTGTGTTGTTGCTTGCTTATGTTGTACGTTTTTTTAGCGTAATGGCGTAAAAATTTGAAAAATGGTTTTGGCTACATAAACAAATTCTGGCACCGTCAAATTTGGGCCTCCCAAAAATAACATTTTTGTTTAATAAATTTTCAAAGGCAACGCTCATTTTGAGCACGCACTAAATTGTCACCTATTTTGCACAGTTCGCAAATAGCGTGAATTTCTTGAAAAATCTTATTTATTCTTACATTTGACGAAAATTTTACGAAGTCTCTCCGAATAGGCTCACCTACTTGGGTATGATGTCAGAAAGAACTTGGGACTTGGTTCTTAAGAGGTCCTCGGTGACCCTCCTCCCTCATTTTCCCGCCTGGTCATATTCACGTAGAGCTACTGAAAGGGGTTGACCGAATATTATTTTTTGCTCAAATTGTATTTATAATTATGCATTTTTGCAAGAAACTTATTGACCTCTCTATATCGGCCCGTCGATCGATATAAGATAATTTTTAAACAAAAATCGTTTTTTTCAAAACCGTTGTTTTTATTTACGATTGTTTATTGTTGCTTATACAAACCAAATTCATATAAACCTGTCGTTTTATATGTTGACTGATCAAGATTTTTTCTCCTGTTGTAGAAAAATGTCGATCAAGATTGATTTTCCAATCCTTGAAGCCTCTGGCAAGAACTACTTGGACTGGACGCAAGACATCCAGAACCATCTAGATGCGCAGGGCCTCTTGGACGTCATCTATAACGAGGAAGAGCGTGAAGTGAAAGTCACTCGCTCAATGAACGCCAAAGCGATGATTCTATTCCGCAGGCATTTATCTGACGCCATGTAGGCGGAGTTCATTGAAATCTCCTCGCCGAAGACGCTATGGGACTCTCTGAAAGAGCGCTTCGACCACCAGAAGACCATATGGCTACCTGAAGCACGCCATGACTGGTTGAACCTGCGCTTTCAAGACTTCAAAAGTGTAACTGATTACAACAATGAAGTCTGCAGGATTCGATCACTTCTCCAATACTGCGGTGAGATATTAACCGACAGTTGGAGAAAACATACACCACATTTTCTTCCACTGACAACTTGCTCCAGAAGCAATACCGTCAGTCTAAGTTCACCAAGTTTCCCGAGCTCATCACCCAGCTTTTACTAGACGAGAAGAACAGTCTCATTTTAATGAGAAACAACAATTCTCGTCCTGCTGGAACAAAGGCAATTCTAATGCCTGATGCAAATGCTCTCCGTGGACCAAATCTACGGTGGAAACGAGATAAGGGCCAGTCGTCCCAGCCAAGGAACAAAGGCGAGTTTAAGTCTCGCCACCCAAAGCGAGGTTCTAACAAGAACCAAGGACCTTTGACTCCTAGGCAGTCTCATGGTAAGAACCAACGGGCCAGTCGTCCCAAAGCGAGAGTGGAAGGCCAAGCGCCTACTCTCTGCTATAAATGTGGTGCTTATGGTCATATGCAACGGACTTGTAGGGCGACCCCCCAAGAAGTTAATAACTATCACAAGGGGCGCCGAGCCGAAGCAAATCTGGTCAACGAGTGCGAAAATCTAAATTTTGAGACCTCCGATTTTGTAGCAGAAATGGAAGAATGAATCTCCATTATCTCTCTATATTTGATTTAAGTCATGAAACTTTTGGGGGTTTGTATTTTCTGTTTTCTCGATAAATTAAAGTTCTATTTCGAGCACTTTCCTCAAACGTGTGACAAACTTTAATTTTCTTTACTTATAGGCATGAACCACGGGGCAGTGGATTGTCTGGTTGATAGTGGAACGACTCACACAATCTTGAGAGATAAATCATACTTTATCTCCTATACGCCTAAAGTAACCTCAGCGACAACCATTTCGGGACCCTCAACCCTTGTTCAAGGTTTTGGCAAAGCCCGTTTTTCGTTGTCAAATGGTACTCCCGTTGAAGTATCAGAGGCCTTATATTCTCCAAGGTCCAGTCGTACCTTACTGAGTTTTAAGGATATTCGAGAAAACGAATTTCATGTTGAAACTGCTCGAGAACATGGCTTCGAGTATCTTTTCATTACCTCCACTCAGTACGGCCAAAAGCGTATCTTGGAGAAGTTGAAATGTCTTTCAAGTGGTTTGTATCTCACTACGATATAACACATCGAGAGTAATCTCATCATTCGCCGAGCGCCAGTTGATGAGAGGACTTTTATGCTATGGCATGACCGGCTGGGTCATCCGGGTCAAAATACGATGCTTCGCACTATGAATGCATCACATGGGCATCCTCTTGGAGGAAAGAATTTCGTTATAAATCCGAAAAGCCTATGCCAAGCATGCTCGATTGGGAAGACGAATCTCAAGCCACTCCATGTGAAACCTACGAAATTGGTTTCCCAATTCCTTGAGAGAATTCATGGAGATATTTGTGGACCAATCCAACCAACATGCGGACCATTTAAATACTTCATGGTTTTGGTTGATGCATCGACTAGATGGTCACACGTAGTGTTGTTGTCCACCCGAAATGCAGCATTTCCTAAACTCCTCGCCCAAATCATTAAGTTAAGGGCTCACCATCCGGATTATCCGATAAAGTCTATTAGACTTGATAATGCCGCGGAGTTTACATCGAAGACTTTCGATGATTATTGCATGACTTTGGGAATAAATCTTGAACATCCTGTTGCGTATGTTCATACCCAAAACGGTCTAGCGGAAGCTTTTATAAAGTGACTGCAAGTGATAGCGAGGACCTTGGTTATGCGCACCAAACTCCCACTATCTGCATGGGGCTATACAATTTTGCACGCTGCAAATTTGGTCCGTCTGAGGCCCATGGCTACCCAACCACTTTCCGCGTACCAGCTGGTTACTGGATGTGAGCCTGATATCTCACATTTACGCGTGTTTGGGTGCCTAGTCAATGTTCCAATTGAGCCGATAAGGCGTTCAAAATTTGGACCTCAGAAGCGACGGGGAATATATGTCGGTTATAACTCCCCGTCCATTATTCGCTATTTAGAGCCCTTGACAGGCGATCTCTTTACCGCGAGACACGCGGATTGTGACTTTGATGAGGCAATCTTCCCGTCGTTAGGGGAAGAAATGCACGCTAACGTTGATGAGGAACGACGTGAATTAGCGTGGCATGTGCCCGCTTTTGCTCATCATGATCCCCCCTCTGTACATAGTGATAAGGAAGTGCAGAGGATTCTAGGTCTATAAGATATTGCAAATCAAATGCCAGATGCATTTAGCGACCTAGCAAAAGTCACGAGATCAATTATACCTGCTGCAAATGTGCCTGCAAGGATAGACGTCCCTGAGGGACGCCATGTTCCTGTGAAACATGTTGCTCCGGTCGAACCCGCCGAGCAAAGGACGCTGCCATCGGCCGTCCAGTCCGCCGCTATTCCCAAGAAGAAGGGAAGACCGGTTGGTTCCAAAGATGTTCTGCCCCGGAAGCGGAGAAATCTTTTTAAAAGCGTTTTGCCACATGAGATCATTAAGGATCACGGCGATGTATTAGAAGAGCGCGTTCCAGATGAAACGCCTATTCCTAATCATGTCGATAACCTCGAAATATCCGTCGAGTATGCTAGCTTAGACGATATTTTGAAGCGAAACGAAACTGTCATCGATGATGTGTTCATATACTCAGTGGCCACTGACATTATGAACAATGATGACATGGAACCTCGTAGTGTTGCCGAGTGTCAACGACGAACGGACTGGTCATAATGAAAACAAGCAATCCAGGCTGAACTAGATTCCTTAGCAAAAAGAAGCGCGTTTGGACCTGTTGCTCCAACACCACCCAATGTTAAACCAGTTGGTCACAAATAGGTTTTCCTAAGGAAGCGTAATGAGAGAAATGAGATTGTGCGATACAAGGCTCGCCTTGTGGCAGAAGGCTTCTCACAACGCCCTGGAATTGATTACGAGGAGACGTATTCTCCCTTAATGGACATCATAACGTTCCGCTACTTAATCAGTTTAGTAGTTTCCGAAAAACTGAATATGCAGCTTATGGATGTGGTCACAGCCTATCTCTACGGGGATCTAGACACAGAGATATACATGAAAGTCCCTGAAGGACTAAAGATGCCTGAATCAAGTAGTTCCCGACCACGGAACGCGTTCTCGATTAGACTGAGACGTTCGCTATATGGATTGAAACAATCCGGGCGAATGTGGTATAACCGCCTAAGCGAATACTTGATCGGTTTGGGATACGTTAATAACGAACTTTGCCCATGCGTGTTCATAAAGAAATCCACTTCAGGATACGCAATCATCGCGGTCTATGTAGTTGACATGAATCTCATAGGAACCGAAAAAGACTTGTCAGAAACTGCTGATATCCTGAAGAGGGAATTCGAGATGAAGGATCTTGGGAAGACACGGTTTTGCCTCGGCCTGCAGATCGAGCACCATAAAGATGGAATTCTTGTCCATCAAGCGAACTACACCCAAAAGGTGTTGAGACGCTTTAGTCATTTTGACGTTAAGCCGTCCGCTACTCCCATGATCGTCCGCTCTCTAGACAATACTAAGGACCCATTTCGTCCAAAGGAGGACGACGAAGAGATATTGAGTCCTGAGTGCTCTTATCTGGGTGCAATAGGTGCTTTATTGTACTTGGCCCAATGTACTAGACCGGACATCTCGTTTGCTGTGAATTGTCTAGCTCGACACAGCACCGCGCCAACACGTCGCCATTGGAATGGCATAAAAGACATTTTCCGCTACCTTAAGGGTACTACGGACTTGGGCTTGTTCTATCCCTACGCAGTTTTGAGTGAGTCCAACGCTCTTGGCACTCGAAGCAACGCGACCCTTGTTGGCTACGCCGATACGGGATACTTATCTGATCCGCACAAGGGGCATTCCCAATCTGGTTATGTCTTTACCATTGGGAACACGGCGATTTCTTGGAGGTCTCGTAAACAGACCTTAGTGGCTACTTCAACGAACCACTCTGAGCTACTCGCGCTCTATGAGGCGACTAGAGAGTGTGTATGGCTTCGAGCTGTTATTGGCCATATTCGAAGTACATGTGATCTTCCATATGATCCAGATGAACCTGTTGTCGTCTATGAGGACAATACCGATGTTATTGATCAAGCGAAACATGGTTACATCAAAGGGGATGCTACCAAGCACATATCGCCCAAGTTGTTCTTTACACATGAACAACAAGCGCTTCAGAAGATTGAAGTGCAACACATTGGATCGGAGAATAACCGTGCAGACTTGTTCACCAAGTCACTGCCAAAACACTCGTTCCAGAAACATGTCAGAGCGATTGGACTTAGGAAGCTTTCAGAGCTAGCCTAAGTGAAACATGTTTCCTGCACCCTGTTGTGTGCATGTGAGGGGGAGCACCCCAACAAGCGCCTCCCAACGCCCTGTTGTGCGTATATCCCGCACCCTGTTGAGTGCGAGTGAAAAGGGAAGCATCCTGATGTATGCTCGTGTACTCTTTTTTCCCTTCGATCAAAGTTTTTCCCACTGGGTTTTCTTTGGCAAGATTTTTTAACGAGACACAGTTCAAATCCCTTATTCACTAAGGATTATTATAATCAGGGGGAGTATCCAGTTGTATACTTCTAAACCATCATGTACTCTTTTGTCCTTCGATCAGCGGTTTTTCCCACTGGGTTTTTCCTGACAAGGTTTTGACGAGGCACCTTTGCAATGGTTAGTTTACCCCCATCACACTGACCTATGTGTACTCTTTTGTCCTTCGACCAAAGTTTTTTTCCACTGGATTTTATTTGGCAAGGTTTTGACGAGGCACAAGTAGATGGTCAAAATTGTAAGATACAAGCTACAGACAGACGAAGAAACTCAGAGGTGCTTACAAGCAGAATTTCTGGAGAGCCAAGGGGGAGTGTTGTAACTCATATGTCTCTACACCTTCATCTTCTTGTAACCTACATGACCTTTGGCCCTTCATTTCTTCATAACCCCCAACCTCTCTCCCTATATAAAGAGAGGTTAGAATAGCTTGTAAATGTACACTTGAGTGATTGATAATATACGAGAAAGCTTCGTCTCCGTGTGTTTGAGCTTTTGCCTTACAACAATAGTTAAATTTTTATCAAACTAATAGTTACAGAAATTTATTATTATAATGTGTGGAGGAGAGTTTGTGGTAATAATAATAATAATAATAATAATAATAATAATAATAATAATAATAATAATAATAATAATAATAATTATTATTATTATTATAGTTATGGTAATTATTTTAATTATTGGTTATCATATCTCCAACTCCAACATCTACTTTCAACCACCATCCAAACAACTGAACTCTTTTTTTTTCACTTTCAACAACCATCCAAACAACATACTCATTTTTCAAGAGACAAAAAGTATTCAATCCAAACACATTTTGGAAAGTGCCACTTGCTGCAAGTCTACTGAAACTCAACTTGCTGCAAGTGCCACTTTTACACTTTCAAAGAGTTACCTCTATCCAAATAGCCCATAAGTTGAACTGTGGAAACAAGGAGGGAGGAGCATCTTGACCGTCTGGTACTCTCAAGTCACTGATACATTGTCGTGTATATATATATACCAGCATGTGCGGGTTCAGTTAAATCATGTGTCTTTTCCTACACGATTTTTAGTCGGTCGTCATGTCGCTTCGCACTCTTCGTGCGGATCTTCACTGACTTTTTCATTATCATCCCACACGTACGTCTCGCGCACTCCGCGCACTCCCGAGCCTCACGGGACGACCGACGTCTCAACGTCTCACTTCGCCCACGACGTCGAAGGCGCCCCCGACGTCTTCACGACGCCTACGACAAACGATGCCGTCCAGCCACCCGTTCTATGCGCACGACGTCCTTACGGCGTTTTTTCCGACGCTAATTAGGCGCCGCACGACAGACAGCGTGGTCGACCGTCGTTCATACCCGTGGTAGAATGGCGCCGGACGTCGACCGCCTGCGCAGCGCCCCTAGCTGTTGAGTTTTCATGCACGGGACGCCCCATTCTATCTCATGCCAGCTCAGATCGTGGCCATTTTTCGTCAGTCCTACGACGTTGTAGATGTCCCGCATCGTATAGGTCAGGCTCATCATCGCCATATATATATATATATATATATATATATATATATATATATATATATATATATATATTTTTTTTTTTTTTTTTTTTTTTTGAAGCAGGGGTACTTAGTTTCCGGAATCGCTCCCACTGAGATTCGAACTCCTGACCACTTGGGCCGCATGCATCTCTCTTAACCACTAGACTAGAGGTCATTTGCATATATATATATATATATATATATATATATATATATATATATATATATATATATATATATATATATATGCAAATGACCTCTAGTCTAGTGGTTAAGAGATATGCATGCGTCCCGAGTGGTCAGGAGTATGAATCCCAGTGGGAGCGATTCCGAAAATAATTTACCTGGTTCAAAAAAAATAAAATTATATATATATATATATATATATATATATATATATATATTCCCGTGTTTTTTGCTTGAAAAGGGCCACTACTAACTATGGTAGGGTGGAAGGGAGAGGCGTACAGATGAAAAAGTTGGTGTCACACGTACTCATTGATCGGTCTGTCCGCTGAAAGCGAGAGGAATGGGAGTGGCTCAACCGACGGGAAACTAGGAGTGGCTAATATATATATATATATATATATATATATATATATATATATATATATATATATATATATATATATATATATATTGGCGCGGTGGTGCACCGATAAGACCGCTAGCACTCGGGGGTGAGGGCGCGGGTTCGAGCCCCCACTCCCACTGGGACGGCTAGGTGGCGTTGTCTACGAACCTTGGTTTAATATATATATATATATATATATATATATATATATATATATATATATATATATATATATATATATATTAAACTTGTGCGCTCTGTCTTTATGGCTATTGTCGCTTACTGGTTACAGGCTATCCACATCCCAGAGGCTATCCACATCCCAGACAGGACAATCCAGAAAATTGAAAGACTTTGCGCAAATTTCGTATGGCGAGGAGGGTATCACTCGATTGCATGGGACGAATTATGTCGGGCAAAGGAGGAGGGGGAATTGGCCTGCGCTCCTTAAGAGTACTCCGAGAGGTTGCCTTGCAAAAGCTGGTATGGAGGTTTCTTGAGGGTGAGTCCTTATGGGCGCGTTGGACCTACAGTAGATATGTGAGAACGGAAAACTTCTGGGTCCTCAAAATTGATAACAACTTCTCGGTGACCTTCAAAAATATGTTGCGAATTCGGCACTCACTGAAGGCTAATATCAAAAGGGTTATTCACAATGGTAGATCGACCAACATGTGGATGGATCCTTGGCTATCGATAGGTTTGGGTGGTCTATGTACGAGCTGTATGGGAGGTCAGAATCTCTGGCGGTGATGATCCAGGATGGGGTATGGAGCCTTAGCGCCAGGCCTTTCGGCCATTGGCTGGCAAAGGAAATAGCCAACGTGCCCATCATGCGGGAATATGGGGACGACCATTGGGCCTGGGAAGGCTCCGTCGATGGCAAGTTTTCTTCCAAACTTGCGTATAAGAATACTCGTACCCACTGTCCCGTGTTGGAATGGACGGCAATTATATGGGCCAAGGGTGCGGCGGTCAAGTGGCAGCTGTGTGCGTATAAGGCGGTCCGGGACCGACTACTAACCAAAGAACAGCTTCATAGGTTCGGCATCCCTATTACCGACCAAGTGTGTGTTCTTTGTGGTGGAGGATGAGAGTCCCGGGACCATCTCTTTTTCCAATGTCGCTGGGCAGGGTCTATTTGGCAGAATTGTAAGTTCTGACTTGGCATGCCACACTCCCAAGACAGCGGGATCCAGGAAGTTCTCCAGGAGATTGCTACATTGAAGGGTCAAGGGATCAGTTTATACAACAAGGCAAGAATTCGGCTACTCTCGGCTGTATGGCACGTCTGGAGGGAACGAAATAGAAGAATCTTTGATGGTGTGCAGTCGTCCATGTACTCTATCCTGAATAATATAGACTGTGATACAAAGATTATTGGAATTAAACTGCTGAGGGGTATCCTGGCCTCTTGAGTGGTTGTTTGTAAATCCTTTTATCAGCAATAAAGTACCCATTCTTCAATATATATATATATATATATATATATATATATATATATATATATATATATATATATAAGGAACATTGTTTAATATTTAAATAATGAGTCTGGATCGGGAGTCCTCCAGCGGAAGCTCCTCAAAAGCTCCCATCTTACTGCACCGTTGGATCGAGAGGACGCGTCCGCCGGCCCCACACAGCCCGCTCGATCAAATGGTGCACTAGGAAAAGCTTTTGGGGGTCTCCCGCTGGGGGGACTTTTGATCCGGATTCTTAAATAATGCTATATATATGCTTACAAACGGTCCGATTTACTGGAAATAGAGTGCAAGAGATAGTTATAGTTAAAAAAATTAATTGATAGGAAGATCTCTTGCAAGTTACAATTTCTCTAATAGATTTCTAACTTTTATGTAGAGACAAGGCCACCAAACTGTGGTACAACATTATGGGCGGAGAGTGTTATACTAGGAAGGTTCTAGTTGAGGTCTCAGCAAAAAAGAAAAAAGAAGAAAAAAAAAGAGGTTGTTTGATAATTTCAAACTCTACTTTAAAGTTAAAAATAAAGGGTGCATGGATGATTAAACTTGAAACCGGGCCCCTAGATTAAAATTATGTTTCTAACCACTTAAAACTACTATATAATTGTATATTTATTAAATATTAAGAATATAAATATACATACATATATATACTAGGAAATCGAAAATTCCGAAGATATAACCCTGCTGGTACGCATGTCAGACTCCTTGGATTGGTTTCAAGACGAGTCGGATAAGGAACACGCAGACCGACACCAATAATGTGTTGCTGCCCCGAGGGGCATGTGATTTTATGGAGCATGTTGCGCCCCGACCGTTGACCGTATTGGCAACATATTTGCATGTGGGATCATCCATCGGACTGGACCACAGAATCAAAAATCGTCATCGGATATGATGTACAAGTCTAAAAATTGTAATAAGACAAGAATAAATACGGTCGATAAAATATCTCAGAAACGAAGTCAATGCAATAGAAATAAGCAGAAAATTAATAGACAAAAGATATACGAAAATAATTTTGTTCATTAATAATTTGCAGTAAAATTACAAGGGCTCTTAGGCAAAAGAACAACTCGACTAGCTACAAACAATAGATCTTGTTACAATGAACGATAAACATAATTTACAACTCGTAAAACAAATACAATTAACAATGTTCAATACATTATGTTCTTTATAAACAAAATATAATCTCCTAGAATAGTAGCATTAAGTTGCCAAACAAGCTACACATGCCTCAAAACGTACAAGCGACTCCCGCACATGTGAGGAGGTGGTCAGCACATTGGAGAATGTATTGGCGAGCGTTCTCAATCTGAGTCACCTAAATCAACAAAGTAATCATGTGAGAGCATATAAAGAATTATTATGTAATTTTTCTGCTTTCTCTAGGATCAGTTAACATTTTAAGAAATGCAACTACTAAGAAGATTTGAAGACCTTAATAGATTTCTGATTTCCAAGTCCTTACTGGCTAGACGAAACTACAATGTATATGAAATTTACTTCACAATATTTTTTGATTAGCAAATGAGAATTTATCCAACTTCTGCATGGAGGAACAGACTTTATGCTTCATCACCTCCTATGTTTCATCTATCTGTTAAAATATGTCACGCCCCAGAACCAGAATACTGGAGAGCGGGGGAATGACTCAGCCAGCTACGTATTACGGGTAGATGAATACCGTATAATACGATCAATGCTGTCTAACCAGACGAGGGGGTGCATACTACATAAAAGTCTCACTATGGTCATTTCGCATCTATTGTCTCAATCATTCGAACAAGGAAACAGAAATAGAGAACATGTAAGATAAAGCAGTAAGGCGTCCCAAACGCTCAGTCAAAATGTTCTTGAGATCTGGCTTTACAAAACATAGCCAGATGGTATAGCAAAGTGTACACAATTGTTATCAGCTGCAGTCTGACTTAATTACAATTATGCAGAAGTAAGTGCAAGACAATCCGACTAACATGTCGGTGCCAAACGGCTAAGTATAAAGTAAGTAACAAAACGAGTGGTGAAGTAAGGAACCCACTCGAGTCCTCCTGCGATCATCCCTCTAGTGTTGACCATCTTGGAGGTAGAAGTAAGCTAGATCCTCGGGGACCGGCTCTAAATCTGGCCATGCAAAACCAGAAAGGTTAAACATCTAATAGCAAGTACCACAAAAAAGGACGATATGAAGGATTAAACCAGTAAGTAAGAGAATATAATAATAGATCTCTGCTTTCCACTAGGATTCATATAACATCACGACACTTCGAACCAACCTCCCAACCAAACAAGGACAGAAGTTGGCCCGTCATGTCCTGACATTCTGATCATCTCAGTTAGGCAACAGAGTAGGTACAGTACACAAACAAATTATCTTGAACGGCCAATCAACTACTACGGCTTGCTATTGTGAGTCCCAAGTTATCTTGGAATTATGCAAATAGGGATTCCTCAGTTCTTACTATGTGCGAGCAAGGCTAGTCTATCCAATCAATCAATTGCGCCAATCATGTAATTAGACGAGTCCCAGCGGGACGCCCGCCGTTAATATAGCATGTACAATAATATAAGCAGATACTGTTCCCTGCCCGTGTGACAGATTTACGGTATCCGTGGGAACCAGCCGGCCTGTCGGGCACTACTAGTCCCAAGAGGGCTGCCATGTAAGAACTCAGGAATCCATTCTCTCCATGCCATCATTATTTTATTTAACTTAAAGCCTCTATGTTGAGCGAAATCCCATACCGTGGATCATGGTCATTCAAATGAGTACTTTGTACGGGGTACTATATGCGCAACTCTACAACGATATCCGTGCGGCTATGTTGTAGGTCTTACATAGCGTAATGCAACAATCAAATCTAACCACGGAGTAATCATGCCTTGACCATAAAGTACACATGCTATTTTTGTAAGATAAATAAATAACTAAATAAATAATTAAATAATTTGAAACCTGCATGTGCCTGTATGCCAATATTCGGGATCAGCCAGTCGATTACAATAGTTCATTACATGAACGTGTCTCATTCATTCAATTCAATAAGACGACTAGCCAGTCTCTTAGTTCCAACTAGGAACGCATGATCAATTATTAGTCAATGTCACAATCATTATCGATGGTGGCAAGGCATGAAAATCAATTAGTATTACATGGAGTCGAGCCTATAACTCCTCAGAGTTAAGTTCTAGTCATACTGGGTATCCATGGATCAATCAAGACACATGACACATTCCACATAACAATTTGTATTAACAATATTAACATATCATGATTTATCAAGTTCATGCAAAAAGGCGTAAGGATATAATAGGAGAATTATCATGCCATCCTTAAATGAATAAGTTATAGAACAAATAAAAATACCCAGGTTAGAAAGTCACGCCAACAAGTCTATACTAAGGCCAAAAGTCACGCCAAGTCTAGTAGGAGTGAGCGTGAAAATGGGCGTGGAAAATGATAAGAAATTCACGCACGCATGCAAAGATGGTGCGTAACTCAAAATTCACGCTGACATGAAAGGACGTGTGCGTGACTAAGAATTCACGCACGAAAAGACACGCTAACATGTAAGAACATGAGCGTGACTCAAAATACACGCCAACACGTAAAGACGTGTGCGTGACTAAAAATCCACACAGACACGTAGAGACGTGTGCGTGACTCAGCCTTCGTCCCAAGCCAGAAAATGAAGTTCCCAGCCAGAAGACACGCTAAGTTGGGAGATCAAAACCCATGAACAGCCGAAAATATAACAACTTAGATCTAGAGAAAACAAGCCACAGAAATCAAAAATGCCAAGCACTAAACTCTCTCAGGATCCTGAGAGGAAGAGTAATGATCCATAAAAATGGATGAAGGAGAAGCAAGATTGCACTTGCCTTCTCCTGCTGCTGGTAGGTGGAGAGTGATGTGAGGAAGAAGAAGTAATGGTGAGAATGAGTAATGAAGAGAGAGAAGGAGATAGGAGCTTTAAATAGCAAAGGGGGTGGTAGGTGGGAGACTTGTGGGCCGGGTTTAAGGGAACCACCAAGCCGAAACCCAATAAGACTAAAGCAGGGAATAAAAGCAGAAAGAAAAATACAGATAATAAAATTGCAGGGAATTAAAATGCAGGAAATAATTAACATGAAATTAAAGGAATTTAAATACAGGATAATACATGATAAATACTAAATAAATATACATGAGTTGTACATGTATAAAAATACGCATTCTGGGAATGGGGAGTGACAGAATAGCTACTTATTATGGGAAAGAAATAGAAACAAACATGGTATCAAAGCAACTCAAATTTAAATTTACAGAAATTTTCATCCTACGGGATATATTTAGTAGTATTTGTGGGAGAGGGGAGAAGTTTCATGAAATTGTATATAACGGGACATCGCGCCATGTAGGTTGGCGGTGGTGGCCATACACGAAGTGGAGGGGGGGGAGAGGGGGGACCGCCATCTAGGATGGCGGGATGGAGGGGAGGCCGCCATCCTAGATGGCGCGAGAGAGAGAGAGAGAGAGAGAGAGAGGGGGAGAGAGAAAGGAGAGAGAGGCTAGAGAGAGAAGAGGCTGTGGAGGGAAAACAGGAGAGAGGAGGGAGAGGAGACCGCCATCTAGGATGGCGGTGTGGGAGGGGGGGGTGCCATCCTAGATGGCACGCTTGGGGGGGGGGGTCCATTTCGGGAGAGAGAGAGGAGGGAGGGGGGTGTTAACAGAGAGAGGGAGGAGAGGGAGGAGAGGGAGAGGGTTGGTGGGGGTTCATTTCGGAAGAGAGGGAGAGAGAGAGGAGAGAGGGGGGATGTTAACAGAGAGAGGGAGGAGAGGGAGGAGAGAGGCTAGGGAGAGAAGGAAGGGGTGAGAGGGAAAGAGAGAGGAAAAAGGCTAGGGTGAGAGAAAAAGAGAGAGAGAGAGGAGAGAGGCTAGAGAGAGGAGGGATTTATCAGAGTGGCTAGGAGGAGGAGAGTTAATAGGTGGTGGTGGATACCGAGGAAGAGAGTGAAATAGGGAGAGGTGGGAGACCGTGTTTTGCATGAGACTTTGAAAATGTGTTGGGAGACCGTGTTGCTCGCAGACTGTGCCCATTTTTGGAGACTGTTCCATCTCCATAATAAAATTTAAGTTTCTTCTCCTTTCTTCTCCTCACTTCACTCCAGCAAGCACATCCGAGAGTTTCTTCCCTCCCAAATATTTCTCCTCCTCTGTGTAACCAACCTCCTCTTTGCAAGCAGAACCTCATTTTCTCTGTGTAAGCAAACAGCTTCTCCTCTTAGTTCTTGTTAATAATTTTGTAATAAATATATTTGATATATTTGTAGATTTTTTATTATTTTTTCATATGGCTAATCAAAACGACGGACGCGTCCCGGGTGGGCCAACGACTGATAAAATCAGACATGAACGGGTAAATCACATATCTACATTGATATTTGATAGAAAGGTAACTATTTAATTAAAAGATATATTTGAAAATGTTTGACTTGCTAGTAAATAATGTTTCATATAAACTTAGTTGTAACATAATTTAAATATTTTATTCGTAGTTATATGATCATAGTCTTAAATTACGAACGCGGGAACATGGAAATTGGCGGATGAGAGAAACTATAACACATGGGAGTTAAACAGCGCACAGAAGGCTTTGGGGCGCTCATTTGGGTTCCATTATTTAGATGAGATTAAATTTTTAACACATGATGTGCATCTAATCTTAAGTCTTGTTGAGCGATGGTGGCCTGAACGAAACACATTTCAACTACCTGTTGGCGAGATGACTATCACGTTATGGGATGTGGCAAATATACTCGGGTTACCTATTACAGGGGACCCTATATATTTTGATCCGCAGTTAACTCCAGCTAGTCTAATCCGATGTTATTTAGGTATTATGCCTCCATCTGATATGGAAAATGCCAGTTATGTAAAGATAACATGGTTGTGCGACAACTTTATGGATCTAGATCGCACAATTGACGGCGAGGTAGATGTAGATGAATTGCGGGTATATGTATTTTAAAGTAAAATTAATTTATGATTTAATTTATTTTAATATTAATATTTATAAAAAAAATATATAATATTTACAGGTGATTAGTTGCACTAGAGCATGTTTGCTCTGTTTATGTGGTGCAGTTCTGTTTCCAGATGCATCGGAAAATCAAATAAATGTGCAACTTCTGCAATTTATGGATAATTTAAAGGAACCCTCTCGACATGCCTGGTGTGCTGCCACTTTAGCACATTTATACGGATGTTTGACGGATTATGTGTTTTCGAAACCTAATACCAATATTTGTGGATGTATGTCACCGCTTCAAGTAAACATTAAGTTCTTGAATGTAGATTAATTAGAGCTTTGGTCATACTATACGTTTGTGGCTGTTTTTTGAATTACAGGTTTGGTCGTACGAGCATTTCTATATTGGTAGACCCGTCACTAGCATTATTAGTGATGTTGGAGTCTATCCAGTTGCTTTACGATAGACCATAGATGCAGCGGATCAACAACATTGTCAGTATAAGGCTGTATCACTATATCGTTCTCAATTTTACATACTGGAACATCATGAGGTAATTAATTATTTGCCTGTTTAATTTATTTAACTTATGCCGTTATTAGACTTTTTGATAGATTGTCATTAAATAGGTTGTATGGATTCCCTACACATTTGGAGATGATGATCCAGACTTGAAGGGTTTGTCGTATGATCTTAGTTTGCATAGATCACATATTATATACGACCGGTACACCATGTACCATCCGGCTGACCGTGTTCTTCGTCAATTTGGGAGGAGACAAACAATTCCCGATGATCCACCTTATATGAGTTACGGTACAGATAATGCAATTAATAGAATCCATGGTGTAATTGCATGTTGGAATAGTCGGGAGGAGAATTATAGTGTGAGAAATATGCCCCTAATGGCATCTACGGATGAATGTAAGTTCTAACCACTACAACAAATATGGCCTACAATAGCATGTGCAGAACGCTATAGAAAGCCTTCTATAGCATATTCTGTCTGCTATGATCGCCCACGCTATAGTATGTCTAGACATGTGAACGCTATAACATTATAGCGTTCATGAATGCTGTAGAAGGTTTATAGCGTTCGTGTATGCTGTTGATGGTTTATAGCGTTTATGAATGTTGTAAATACTTTATAGCATTCTAGAACGCTGTAGATTGTTTATAGCGTTCATGAGTGCTGTGGATTACTTATAGCGTTTATGAATGCTGTGGATTTTTTTATAGCGTTTGTGAATGCTGTGGATGATTTATAGCGTTTAATGAATGGTTTGATTTATTATAGCGTTCATCATATGCTATCGTGGTAGCAGCAATTTAAACGTTTTGAGTGCTATAAACCTGCTACAGAATTTCATATTATTTCATATCTGCTACAGAATTTTGTATTTCATAACCTGTTTTGTATCACATATAAATAATAATAATCGCAAACAATTTCAATCGCAACTTGCATTTCGATCAATCAAGATATAGTAAAGATTTGCCAAAAAATGAAATATTTCATTAGAACATTCAAGATATACAAAAAGTAGTAGTCATTAAAACATTCAGGCTTAATTGCACTTTGCTACCCTCAACTATTACCATTTTTCAACTTTGTACCCTAAACTATTTTTTGTAACAATTTGATACCCAGATATTATTTTGGACTAAAATGCCCCTACCCCTACCCCTAACCCTCCCCCCCTGCACGCTCCGGCCGTCCCCCCTGCTCACTCCGGCCGCCCCCCCTGCTAGCTCCGCCCCCCCTGCCCCCCACCCCCCCTGCTCGCTCCGGCCGCCCCGCCCCCGCCTCTCCCCTAGGCCGCGGCAGCACGGGAGGAGGGGGGCTGGGGAGGGAGGGCGGGGCGGGAGGCGGGGCAGGGGGTGGCCGAAGCTAGCAGGGGGGTGGGGGGCGGGGGAGGGGCGGAGCTAGCAGGGGGGGTGGGGCGGCCAGAGCTAGCAGGGGGGGTGGCCGGAGTGGGGAAGGGGGTGGAGGGAAGGAAGAGGGAAGGGCATTTTCGGAATATTTGAAAAAATAGGTATCAAGTTGAAAAAAAATAATAGTTGAGGTACCAATTTGTTACGAAAAAAAGTTTATGGTATCAAGTTGAAAAAGCGGAATAGTTGAGGGTAGCAAAGTGCAATTAAGCCAAACATTCAAGATGTAGAAAAAGTAGTTGTACGCCAAAATAAACTATTCCATTTACAAAGTATCTGTAGTCCAAAATAAACAATTCCATTTACAAATATCTGTAGGCCAAAAAATAGCTCGATCGCCTCTTTCCTTCTAGCAGCTATCCACAACCATCAAAAACATATACGCCAACCTACACAAAATTGAGAATAAAACACATTATGATATAAAAGATAAGATAGAAATATTTGACACCATGAAATGAACTAAAAGATATCTAGCAGATACCTAGCAGTTTTTATAATAGAGTACTTAGATTTCATACACCATGAAATGAACTTAGATTTTGACAGCGTTCCATGGAGTTGAAGTCTGTGGCTAAGGAGGCATGCAGTGTGTTAAATATGAAGTTGCAGGACAGTAGTGTTATGTAAAGCAGTGTAATACATGAAGTAAAGTGCAAGAAGGTTTAAAAAATTGGGAATAATGCCTACGACATTCTGGAGACACGGCAAAGGCAGCAACCTTACCACACTTCTGCTTAAAAATTGGGAATAATGCCGCACAAGCAATGAGGAAACCATCTCCCTCGACGATATAGAATAAATCCAACGATGATCATAGCACTGCTGGATAATAAAAAAAAATCCAATATTCTTTGTACTAATAGTTTGACACATTAGACAGGTAATGCAAGGACATCTTATTCCACAACATCTAACAGGTGAGGAATATTCATTTAGAATGAAGAAGTGACTTCCATGCTTTTCATATCACCAAAAAAACTTATTATGATGATAAGCATAGCAGTCATAATCTTCCATAGGAGCGTCTAATAACAAGCGAGGAATATTCATCTAGAATAGACAATGTAAGGATGATCTTCCATAGGAGCATACTATAATATATAATGAATATTAAGAATTGACTTTCACATTTAATATCATAAAAAAGTTTATTATCTTTTAAGTATAGCACTGATAGCCTTCCACCACTGGTATGAACACATTGTTCATAAAAAGTTGGAAAAGATGATGTAAAACCTAACAAATGAAGGAAAACTGGCAGGGGATAGTGACAATTCTGCTTAGCAATCAGTAACTCCTAGGTACTTCAGTGCTACCTGGGAAATGTTGCAGAAGGTAAAAGCAATGGAAAATCATATTATTGTAGTCTACAGCTTGGGTGGACTCTAGCAAACTACGAGCACTATCAGATATTCTGTATCTAATCCCAAACTTACATCATATACGAAATCTGCACTTCTTTATAACATAATCAGACACTATCATCGATATTAAAATTTTGTCAGACAACCAAATTAAGAATGACAAATCGTAGAAGATAAGCTCCTGATATGATAGATAAATAGATACAATATGTAAAGTGGAAATACAAGATCAATATAGATGGAATCATAACCCAATTTTCGTTTGAATCAAATATCTGCAAGTTCCTCACACTAAAACACCTAGCATGTTGAATGACTCCAGATCGGAACATCCCTAGCAAAATCAATTGAGAATATAGGATATGCATACAATGTAAATTGTATTCAAAAAGATAAACTAGTCTTGGGAGTTCATTCTTCTATATAAAATGTTGTAAAATCCATCTACTTTCCAACTAACAGTGAACTTGCTGGTATCTCCACCATAATATCAAATAGTTAAGTATCAAGAGAAGGTTCAGGTCCATACCAGTACCAAGCCACGGCAAGACACCAAATAGGCTGGCCTATACACACCTGTGAGGAATTGGGATCACCTACACAAATTAAGCCTACAATAATCCCAAGAACAATGAGAGCTCAAGTTCATAAAATAGTCAAAACCCATCCTTTCTTGTAAATTACATTGTGAATATGTTCAGCTTTAAGATTGCCCATAATTTATAACCTGGAAGGTGAGATTCACAGTACCATTCCCCATCTTTGCCTTTCCAGTCTACTTGGTAACATGTCAAATGTTTCAGACTGATCGAACAATGCATTTATCGATAGATTTGGACCAAGAACTGGACATGATATGTTAGTTCTTGGCATACTACTAGTTATCAGTAGTGGTCGGTCGATCGATTATTTAGTACTAAATCATTGCTTCTAAAATTCCACAATTTACTTCTGATCTTGATTTTGTAACTCATGTAGTGGAGGAGGAGCCCAGGTAAGTGAGGATCTCACTTCCATCCGGAAAGTGACTTGTTCCTCCCGCACGAGAAGGGGGAAGTGATAACATCTACAGCGTGTTGGTCGCTATGCTGGCCCTGCATAGTTCTGAGAATAGGTATAACATTAAACTGAAAACTCAGGCACCACCAACACCCCATGGCCCTAGGGTGGGTTTGCCCCTGAACAAAATGATCGATTCCCTCTAAACGCTATTGAGCTCGAGGCCACTTTCTGTTTTAAATGATCTAGCCTCAAATAAAACAAAGAGAAACAAGATCCAGTGGCCACTTCAATGGAAGAGGGTTGTAATTCTAACTTATGCCCAATGAAGATACAATATCCACAAAGCTAACTTTAAACATATTATAAGGGACAATCATTCTTCTTCTTATGCTTGATTGTTGAACTTTTTGTACATAAATTTGTTTTTCAATGATTCATGATGGGAGCTTCAATTAAAATCATAAAACAATCTCAAACAGTGCCACAAGTTCATGAAAAGAATGATGTATATAACTGGATATGTAGAATACAAAGCCATATATATTACTTCACCTGGCAAGAAGACCCATGATAAATGAAGAGAACGACGCCGCATCCTAGGTAAATGTTACAATAGTTAACATCTTTATAATCAAGTATATAAAGATTAGTTACCGTTGTCAAATGCCTGAGAATGGTTTGTGTTGCAAGAACCGTGCAAGATCCTAGGACTACATGTTCTGGTATTTTTGGATCATGTAAATTCCCAGTCAAGGTGAGTACACACTTAGAAACCAGTGGCAGCCATCATTTGAGCATCCTAGCATCCTTGAAAGTAATCTTCCAGCAAGCCTAGAGGTTTATTCAACCAAAATGAATTATTCTGAATAATAAAAAGCCAGCAGCATCAAATTTCCTAAAATTTTAGGGTGAATAAGGAAATCATAGAAGGAAATACTAAATTGGTAAAAAAAGTATTTGTCATTCTCTAAACAAAGGAAACTATACAAAAAAAAATACTGCAATAAATAATTATGAGAAAACAACAAAAATGAGAAACTTATTAGTACAAATACTTCTAAAAAAAGATTACTTAAATATTGTGGGAAAAGATATAGAAAAAATAAAGGAAAAGGAAATCGAAGGTACTTGCTAATCATAAACTTGATGACTGCTCGTATTTCAAGCACTTAATAGGAAACCAAGATATTGTTAATAAAGATGTTGCATCCTCACAAGTGATCTATAACACTAGATTACTTACGAGCGGACTGTTTCATAACTGTGCAAAGAGAGATCTAAATGATCCTCCACTATAAGAACCATGTGCTCCGATGGAGACAAATTGCCATCTGTTCGGAATCTATGGTAAGATGATGATGCTCTCCAGGTATTATGCATGTATGCCTTGTCAATAAGCGCCCACCTAGGCCTGTCAGTACCAAATAAGCTCAGGAATTAATTGTGGATTTTAAATCCCGCTTCGAAAAATAAGGACAAAGCAAAGAGGAAACAGTAAAAAAGAAAAGAGGAAACACTGGCCAATACAGAATCTAAACTTCTCTTTCCTTCAGCATATGAAGATACAATGAAATTGCATAGAGCCTCAATTATGGCAGCAGATTCCAATTTCCAGGCTTGAATGTGACTTAACCATTCTTCATATTCCAAGCTTCCTGCATTATATATTATAGACAACACCTCAATAAGAAAATGACAAGATCAGAAGACAAGTCATGCAGCCTTGTAAATAAAGTTAATGTTCTCGCATCCATACCGTAACTACCTAGAGCATCCATGATACGTATAAGGAGTATTAGAAGGATACTATCATCTGATCTTTCTTTTATTAGATATCTACCAAATGTTCAAAAGCTCATGAGGTCTAGATATACGAGAAAACGATGATCCATGAAAAAAAAATCAGAATATGCAGAACATTACTTGCAAGCTTCCCTTTCCCCTATTTCTGAACTACCAACAGGAGAACCAACTGCTCCCGCAATCCAAAAGTAATTGTCATCCAAATCTTTGGCCCCTCCATTTTTAAAGGATCGCCGCATGTCAGGCAAACATGACATAACACCTTGCAGTGAGCAATAAATTCGTAGAAGTGTCACCTTCGGGTGCTCCTTTTCAACGTCTGTAAAGAGTTGCTTTTGGTGGTCAAGAGACCGTTTAAGAAAATAGTCTAAATACCTGGCATTAGACCTTGTATGCAATGAATGAATCAATAAATGAAAATATTAATGTCAATTGCGACACTGAAAGATCTCTAATTCTGGCGGACTTCCAAGAAGAGATCGGAGAACATGATCACCACCGCCATTGACCTACGATTGGTGAATATTTCAATGTTCGCTTAGTTGGAAAGACATGTTCAAGAACAATGTGAGTCTAAACACTAAATATTAACCAGAACAATGTATTTCACTTTGGCTCAAACTTGAAACATGGATGAATACAATTCCATTTCAAGTATTCTTATCTTTCTCTTCTCTCTACATTCCCCTCTTGCCTAGGAGATATGTGATTGATAAGGTAGGTCTCACCACCAACTGCTTCTAGGTTATATATGTCAAACTCATTTATGTTCGTAGCCGTAATCCTAATATTGGTTGGCTTATAAACAAAATATTTTCGTACATGGATTGCCAGTTTAGATTAGATTTCTGATGTTTAAGAAATATTAGATGATTAGGATTTATTTTTAGATTTAGGTTTTAGGCTATAAATATGGTTATAACAGGTTCTGGCTACTGCCACAGCCAAAATGGCTACTGGCACAGCCTAATTATTAGAATATATATTTTTTGTGCCCAAAATACCCTTCAAAATAAATGCTCTTCATGGACAGACTCTTAGTTCTTTCAAGAAGCATGTCTCCACTATCTTCTCTGGCCTCTTGTGCTCTAACAACTCGGACGAGCTTCTATCCTCTCATGGATGCACAAGCTCCTTGACAAGTTCCTCATCTCTCTACCTCCCCATCATCACATGCTTGCATTGTCCGAAAATTTTAGATTCCGAAATAAACAATGGACAATAAACAGTTAACTAACCCAATCCAAATCCTCTCTTATATTATGAGGCTGTGCCACTAGCCAATTAGGTTGTGGCAATAGCCGGACCCTATCTTTTAAGAAAAGAGGCAAGACAGAAAAGGTGCAGGAGTTTTAGGTTTTGAGTGTTTGATGAGTATTATGAGAGATTGTAATCCATATTTAAGAAAATTTAATGATTTTGTGGAGTTGTGTGTCAAACCATTATCTTGTTTTGTGTACCATTATTTTGTTTTGTGTACATGTCGCATCTTTTGCGTATAGGTGCTTTAGCCTGTGCTCGTTGTTTGCATTTCGACAAATAGGTGATGAGCATTTCGACGGAACCGTAGTTTTAGACCCACAAAAAAAAGGAAAGAAATCATCTTTAGAAGGCATTTGAAGGAGCTTACTTGTAGTACCATAAACAGCATATGCGAGGTCGAAGTCCGAGACGAACCGCCGCAGGATCCTCCAGGCGTCGTCTTGCCCGTATCTTCTGAACCGCCGTAGGACCCTCTTGGCATCGTCACGCTCGTGTATCTGTAGTCCCTACTTCTCGATGTATTTGTGAGGGAGGAAGAGGGTTCTTGATCCGATCTTGAAGTCGATGATGGAGGCGCGGGTGAATTGGGAGGTGAGGTACTGGAGGATGGGCGAACTGGAAAGAAGGGGTGGTAGCGTCGACAGCCCGAGTTATAGGAGGGGGCGGTGGGGAGATGCTGACTTGAAAGATTGAAAGCCCTAAAATTCTATGGAAATGAAAACCTAAGTGGGAAATTAATTAGAAATGAAAATTTTAAGGGGGGAATGAAAACAAACTTAAGAGGGAAAGTTTCTTTAGGAGGGAAACTAAAAATTTATGTTCTGGTCAACCACAACTTGTAATAATACATGTTGTAAATAACTCTTCAACCACAACATACAATAATGCTGTTGTAAGTAAGTTTTCATTCATGGTTCACAAGACAAACACATTGTAAAAAAGTAAAAAATCACCTCTTATACGAATCACAAATTTACATGTCGTTAATATATGTCATTTACAATGTACAACCAATTTTGGGCGAATAAAAAATCACCTCTTAGACGACAACAATATTTTTTTAGTCGCTGAAGATTAGTTTGGGCGACCAAATTTTTTTTGTCGTTCCAGATTTTGTGGCCTAAAGCCTCTATTCTTGTAGTAATTATGAGAAATTTTTTAGGGCTGATAGTTATGCGCGAAAGAAGGAATATTAGAGGGTTTAGGCTATGGGTTTTGAAAATGTTGGGCACAGATTTTGTAAATTTGTATGCTTTCACTCCAAATATGATATAGTCTTTTTTTATCATATAAAATAAAAACCTACGCTGCTTCTCCTAGGATTCAAACATGAGATCTACTTTGATATACAAATGAATGTTATAGATTCTACAGCATTCAGAAAATGCTATAGATAGATATTTTTATAGCACTGCAGAAAGAACGCTATTGTTGATAACATTCTATAGCGGGGACACTTGAACGCTATAGAAAAACTGCTATTGTAGGTCCTATTTGTTGTAGTGAACGTACTACTTCTTTGTCAGAAATAAGTATAAATTGTTTGCTAACAGTTCGTCCATATATTTACAGATGCTGGTACCGTTGCTTATAGGCAATGGTGGGGATGCCCTCCTGTAAGCAACAGACATTACGTTTTTGAGGAACAAAGGTTCAAATATAGAGCCATAGATGATGCTAGTTTGCGTGCTTTTGTCGATGGCGTATATGATTTGGTATGACTTCGTTACATGTACATATTCATCTTATTTGGTATGTGGTATGACAATTTGTAAATTTCATAATTCAGAGTGGAGAGTACGAACAATATTTTCACGAACGCCAGAGATACCCGGAGCAGCATAGCCTAGTGCTTATGCAGGAACTTGTGAGTCGTGTGCATCGTTTGGGTCTTAGGCGGGAACCAGAAATGCCTCCATTACATAGACATCTTCCACCCGACTATCCGACCGACACTGTTAGGCGCAGACATTCCCTTCGTCAAAGGAGGCATGGTGGAGAGGCTGTTGGTGGAGATGCTAGTGACCAGCATGCCGGAGGGGACACTAGTTACCAGAATGCTGGAGGGGACACTTATCACCAGTACGCTGGAGGGAGCAGTACTCACCAGTACGTTGGAGGGAGCAGTACTCACCAGTACGCTGGAGGGAGCTGTATTTACCAGTATGCTGGAGATAGCAGTATTCACCAGTATGCTGGAGATAGCAGTAGTCAGCAATACTCACTAGCAGCAACATATGTCTACCCAGACATGGATTTCTTTACACAAATTTATTCTATCCCATCAGCCCCGATACCTACCCAAACTCAAGAGATGGAGGAGGATGAGGATGGAGATGAGGATGAGGACTAAGAGGAGGAAGACGAGCAGGAGCTAGAAGATACAGCAGGGCGGAGAAGCCGACTAGGCCTTAGACCTGGAGAATGAGTAAATTACAAACAACTTGCCATAAGGGGCCGGGGGTCTAGATAGAATATTTCTGTCACGACCCGCACCCCGTTTTTTTTTAAATGGATGCGAGCACATGTCCAAGCCAGCCTACGCCGCAGTGTCTATGGTAGAACGCTGTATAACCACATTGCTCAAAATCACAAATAATGCTCATTCACAATAACTAAATTTAATTACAATATTCAAAGATTTACATTTGAATACAAGGTACAATGTCTCACAAAATTATAAAAAAATAACTACTTGAATACTAAACTATTTAACTAGTCTCTAGGTTTGGCCTGTAGGTACACCCGTCTTCCCAATGTTAAGCGTAGTCGCGGCTAACCTGAAAAATGTTGGGTTATCCAGTCAGGATGGAACGAGTACAATTCACTGAATGCAGTTTCAATAAATAAAAATGACTATACAACAAAGGTTAGACATCAATTATATGTTCTGAAAACAAACAGCAAAAAGACGTGAGAAAAGACGAAAAATCAATAGCAAGTAAATAAACTAAAATACATTCCCAACTGTTAGAAGTACCTTTGATATGTGATCATTCTGGGACACTACACCGCGAGGTCTACGAGGTCTACTTGCTCGAAAAATAAACAATGTCTACGAGGTCTACTTGCAGAAAATAAACAATGTCTACGAGATCTACTTGCAGAAAATAAATAATGTCTACGAGGTCTACTTGCATGAAAATAAACAATGTCTACGAGGTCTACTTGCATGAAAATAAACAATGTCTACGGTCGAATCACACATCCTTGGTACTTCTCATTCCCGACTCAACAATTTATAATAGAATATAAACTCACATAACCCATGGCCAATCAATGAAATATAGTGAAGATCAATATAAAAAAATAGACAATAAACTGTATTCGCCTGGGGTCCATAGCTGGTGAAACTGATAATTTCATTGAGTCCAGAATCGTCTGATTGGTTGGGGTCGATGTGAAGAAGTCCAAAGTTAACAAAAGAAATAGGAAGATTAGTTACAACCAAGAATAAAGGAATTGGATCTAGGAAAAGATAATTCTTATTTAGAGGAACATATATTTTTTACTTAGAAGAATATTTATGAACTTATTTAGAAAATATTTTAAACATAATAAATATTTGAAACCCATTTAAGAAAATACATATAGATTTCTATTTATTTAAAATATAAGCCCAATTACAAAATATTCAAAAACTCATTTACGATTTACTTATATAAAAATACTTTCTTATCAACTGTATTTAAATATTCTTTTATATAACCATTATCTTAAAAGTATTTATATATTATAAGCCCAAGTCCAAAATATGCAAATATATTTATCACATAATTTGGATAAGGCCCACAGGCCCAAATAAATAAAATCTAACTAAATATTAGAGACCCAAAATTAACAAAAATTGTTTATATATATACATTTAATATTTAAACCAAATATAGATCTTAAAAACCCAAAATATTGAATAGCGGTCTAATTATTAATATCATATTTAATCCAAAATCTAAGCCCAATAGGCCCAATAGGCCCAATAAGAAGGCAGCCCAAAATTTGTAAATATATAAAATTCTTACTAACACTTACTACCAGCCCAACTAAATAACCAAATAATCTAAAAGCCCAAATATAGGTTTTGTAAATATTATTAAAATGCTTACATATTACTTGTTGAAAATATAGCCGTATAAATTATCCCAAAGTATTATTTAGAATAACTCAGCTGGCTTTTATCCCAAGCACAAAATATGCAAATATAGTTATCAAATAATTTGGATATGGCCTGTAGGCCCAAATAATCCAAATATACATATATAATTATTTAAACAAAATAACGGCCTTAAGCCCAAAATATATTACTAATGCCCAATTGAAACTTATAATAATTTTTTTATAGCTCATCCTGAGATTTCTTTACCCTGGAAAATAAATAGATAAAACTAATAAATAATAAAATAAAATAAAGCAAAGTGACAGAGGAATAGAGGAAAAAGTAATGGAAAGGGAGGTGAGTGGAGTTCCTTTCGTTTGTTCCCAATACTACCAATCCATTCCATGTAGTAGTAATAGAATTAATTAATTAATAATAATAATACTAATAATAACAAAGTTAATGATACTAATAATGTAACATTAATAATAATAATAACCATTATTAGTCCTTATCCCTGTCAACTGATAATGTCTCCATTCGAACAGAAAAGGAGAGAGAATGAAATTTAAGAATTTAAGAAAGGGGAAGAGAATTACTCACCGAGGATGGCACTCGGTCCAATAGGCGGCGGCCGGAGTTCAGCACGGGATGTGTCACGCCCCGATCCCGCAGAGTCCTTTCGTCCTCGCTTCGGACTCTTTTGGGACCGTTCGTCCTCGCTAAGGCGTGATGTCGTGCAAGCCTAAGTTGTGCTTGCACAAGGCCAAGACCTGGAACAAGACAAGATAGACAAGGTTGACAATACGCAGCGGAATGTATCGCAGATAATTGAAACAGCAGCGGACATATTTCAGAATACATGCATTGAACACAATGGTAACAAGAACATATTTCTCTTTATTGATTTCATTTGAACAGATTACAAGCTCTCAATTCTCTCTGATACAATGTTACATTCTCTCAGAAATAATACAGATTACAATGATCCCGTTCCCATACATTACATCCCTTTATATACAAAACCAAACTCTTGCACAGATGTCATCTCTTGGGCATCTTTTCTGATTTCTGGCTCCTGAGGATGAGGCTCAGGCTATCGCTTCGGACTATCCTTTTCGATGCATGGTGCACCTGCATGCAGACTGATGATGGGTCAGTATATCAGCATACTGGTGAATGTGTGAACAAAGAGCTACATTTGTCTGAAACGATCACTGTTCATTTAGTGAGAAAACGTTTCTTGTGATGTAATCTTGCTAGTTTTACCTAGATTCATTCCATGCATACAGAGTCAGTTTACATATCTTTTGAAAACACATCTTTGAAAAGCCACAATTCATATTATTTCAAGCATACAAGGGACTATTCAATTCTAACACGATGACTATTCCTTTCATGTGCAGTGCGCAGCGTGTTTCATGAGCATATTCATTTCATTAGGGACAACAACTTTAGCATTCTTTTCTCTTGTTCAAGACAAACTTAGGGTCAGATTACAAGCATGATATTACATCCTTTCTCTTAGTGGAACATAGCATTTCTTGGTAACAGATTAATCTCTGCAAGCATTTATATATCAAACTCAAGCAATACAGTTTTATCACCTTTTTAGTGATTCTTACCATAGCCGACCGTCCATCCCTGCACAAGACAAGGATTAACATAACATTATAAAACCAATATTGTCATTCCCTGTTCGTCTCTGCATCGTTAGCTCTTAGCAAAACATATGATAGACACATGCAGACCGATTGGCAGCTGTGACTCTCTGGTTCAGCTTTGCACCAATCCACACCTATCTATATGATGGTCCATGGGAAACCCATGATTAGCCGCTGTGACGCTCTTGGGTTCAGCTCGTCGCTAAGGACACAGATAATGGCTACACTTTTAACATGGGTCCTTGCACCCAGTGTGCTCATAATCTCTCCTAGGCCGAGCGGTTCCAGGCGCCCCCAGATACCACCCGAGAGACAAATTTTACTCGTGCACGAGTTGTCCGAGACCATATGCATGCTCTAGCAGGATTCTATCAGATGAAACAGATTTCAGATCAGATGTACGACATGTTCTTTTCATGCCTTTGCAGATATACAACACGTTCAATTCGTACCTTTCTTTTATTCAGGTCAACATGTACAAGTCCGTCTGTACATGTCTATAATTCTCAAGCATACAAGCAGCAAGCAATGATCAAGCATTCAATTCGATTCATTTGTTTTCTCTTATCCTTTCAAGCATGACAAGCATCATTTCAGTTCTTATTAGCAGGCAACGAGTCTTCTTATTAGCATGCTGATTATTTCTTTTCTTGTTCTTAGCATGGCATGGTTCTCTTTATCAAGGCAACATTCAAATCTTAGCGAGGCAACATATGAATTCTCTTAAAGCATACTCAAGGATTTAGCATCTTATTATTAACAAAAGCATTCAATCAAAAATTCAGATTCTTAAGGCGTAAGCGAATCAGCAAATAAGACTTCGTCCACTCACCCAGATTAATCGTCTTCTGTTGCAGAGCCAGCAATCCGATCTTTCTGTTTATCTAGTGCCTTCGCGGAGCGGGGCACTACAGGATGCGTGGCCACAGGCTCTGGAGGCGAGCACCGGTGGAGGTTCGTCAGAGCTCCAACGTTGGGTGCACGAGTCGCACGGGGAAAGGCGCTGGAGGACCAGCGGTTACCGGCGCGACTGGGCGGAAGGTGGAGGCTCGGTCGTTGGGGTCAACATTCGGGCTCGACGTAACGGTTGGGAAAGACGGGGGTCGCGGCGACTCCCGGGAGGTGGTGGAAACTCGACGTGGCAGAGGGAGTACCGAGTAGGGCGGCTGTGTCCGGTGGGATGGCCGGACGCATGGTGGCAACAATGTGGTCGCGATGTGGAGCGACCGCAGGCATGGGATCTGGAGGGCTTGGGCTCGAGGCTGCTTTAGCAACGAAGAGGGGTGGACGCGAGCTCGCGGCGGCGCGCGAAAGAGAAGACCGGGCACAGGCGCGACGGGGAAATGTAAGGGTGTGGTCGTGGTTCTTTTGGTTGTGATGATGATGATGGGGATGGCGCAGGTGGTGAGGATCGGTACATGGCGGATTCCGACGAGGCAGGGGAGTTGGTCGGCTTATCGGTGGAGGAGGGAGGCTTTGTGTTGAGGTATCCAGATTTGTCGGACATGAGAGGGAAAAAATGTACGTGTAAAGCAATGGAATAAGTGTTTTGGTAGGAACAGACACGATGCACGTCACCATGGTTGCTATGGACGTTGTGGAGACTTTCGTGAAGGTTCGGAGTGGGTTGAGAGTGTTTTGTTGTGGGAAATACAACTCTCCTTAAATAGGGAGAGACTGATAAAGATAACTACTGGTTAGATAAGGACTACGAATCATTCGGATAAATTTTCCCTTTTATTTAAATTCATGTAAACTTTTAAAATAAATTGATTTAATTATAAATCTACTAGTAGATAATATTATTTACTTTAAATCGATCATTCAATATTATCTAGTAGCTCGAATCATACGAATTCAAGTCTATATAAAATAAACGATTAACATAATAATTTAAACATAATATTTAATATTATCAAAATATTAGTTTAAATAATATTTCATACTATTGGGATAATCTATTTTATTATATATTAATTTCAAAAACGTGTTTTAATATAAATTGGAAATCCTTTTCGTGGATAAAATACTTATACTTAAAACCCATTTTCAAATTCAAATCATTTAGAAAGTCCAAAATAATGATTAAGCATCTCTTATAATTTCAAGAATAAAATACAAAATTACTAAAACAAATTAGTACTTTCAAACCATTTTAAAAAAAAAGTTTTTGGTAACCGAAATAATCATGAAATATCATTCACAAGTATTGATGAAAATTCCCTTTAAATACAATAAGTAAAATAAAAAAAATTAAAAATTTCGGGAAGAGGAGTTACAAATATACCCACCTTAGAAATACATTCGTCCTCGAATTCAAGAACTACCAGGATAGATGGATTTGGTAACTCGGTGGAAAGGCGGGAAGATTTAATGAGAAGAAAATATTGATTCAAATAGATGAGAGAAAAAGAAGAAAAAAAAATTAGGGTTAGGATTGGGGTTTTAGGAATTAGGGACTAGGGTTAGGGTTCTTGATTAGGAAATTGGTTTAGGGATTTGGATGATTAGGAATTTTGGGGACTAGGAATTTGGAATTTGATTTGGGAATTGAAAATTGTAGAGATAAATTAGAGGGATGCTCCTCTATATAGGAGTTGGGGAATCCCAATTAGGGAAGCACTAGGATGATCAGATCCTTCTAAGGTTTAAATAAATATTGAATCCAATAACCCAAAATCAATCCATAATGATTTAAAAATAATTTTAGATTTTATTAATACTATTTAAAAATACCTTTGACCAAATCTAAACATAATACTTGATAATAGTAATAAAAGTTAAATAGATACCAAGTATTCTCAAATAATATACTGTCATAGATCAAAACTAATTTAGTAAATATTTATCTAATATTTTGTCACCATAAGAATAAAAAGTAATATTTGATACCGTTCAAATGTATTTATAAATTAAAATCGTAGAAATAATTGGTAATAATTTATAATTCTTAAAAGTCTATTTCTGTAATTATAAAAATTTCTTTTAAAAGAAAATTTTGGCAAAACTCCTTTCCTTTCAAACATTTATGATATAATTTAAATCAAAAATTATTTTTCCTAGCTACATAAATAAATAAAAGTTTAAAAGAATCGAAAAGTGGGCTTACAAATCTATCCACCTTAGAAAATTTCGTCTTCAAAATTTCAAAGGATAGGACTAGGCACTAATAGTCAAGGGAATTAATATGATCCAAAATTTGATAAGCGTAATTGTGGATAGAATCGAATAAGGAAGGATGCGCCCTTGGCACGATCCGAAATATTCAAAACGTTGGGTCGCGATTAAATTTTTATTTAAGGATGATCATGGAATTTGGTTTAGCACGATTGATCGTTTTAGGTACGATCAAGATATGACCAAATTACATGGTCAAGGATCTAATCAAGGTTAAAATCTAAGCATGCTTAAGAATAGAACCGAAATAGGATTAACAAAAGATCATTAGGCACGATTAACCACTAATTTGAAATTATGTAGGCATGGTCAACGATCAAATTTAAAGTTGACACGAGCATGAATATGATCAAAATAGTCATGATCACAATGGAATAAAATTTAAACATTAGCAATAATTGATTTGAAATATAGGCACGATTATGACTACAGTCAAATAGTTTAGTCAGGGTCAAACTTATTTAAGAACGACTAAAATTAAAATCATTTAGGCACAATCGACTAGTTAAGCAAAATTGTTTAGGCACGATTATAGAATCAAATTCTAGGAAATATGCGAATTGACTCGATCGAAATAAAAGTAGTCTAGTCGCGATCGAAATCTTTTTAAGAAAGATCAAATCAAAATCGTTTCAATACGGTTAACTCTTTCTCTGTAATCATTTAGGCACTAGTTTTAGAACAAAATCTAGATACGTTTAGGAACCTAGTGGAAGGAAACCAAAATAGGTAAAAAAAAATGATGATTCGAAAACAGAAAAATAAGAAGAAAGGAAGAACAACCAGTTTACTGAGAAGACGACAACTAGAAATAAGGCACAAATTAATTTGGAAACTTAATAGTCATATGCCCATAAAGACATAGCCTCTATGGTATTCGGAAATCGTAAGCCTACCCGAAATTATTTTACCGCGAATTTATGCCTCGCCAGTGTACATCTGGCTGCAATTAACTCTTGGTTCCATGACTCAAGTAAGGATACGGTATCAAATACCCTATCGGCTCTATCCGATATTCGCATATTAAACAAACAAGGCATAGTTTTTTTTTATACTCGATAACCTATTCTTACTTGGAATTACTTCAACTGAGGGGTCATGCCACGCCAGTGTGCTGCTGGCTGCGGTGAACCCGTCGTCTCAATAATTCAATAAGTCCCGTCAGCGCGCAACTGCCTTGCCATTTTAGGTCATCGAATATTCTTCCAAATTCTGCCTATAAGATTTTTTTTCAAGGAAGTTTCAAAATTCAAACAACTCAATCATGATAGGAAATGTCTACTATCTATACTTGAAGTAAAAGTATTCATTTTGAAAATTATATGATCGGTTAGGAAAAAAAAATGATCGAAGACTAGTAAATACAAGTTTAATTTCTGTTTCTCTAATATTCGTAGATTCGAGGTAAAACTTATATACATCTCGAATTCCAACAAAGCTAACTCGAAATAGAGATATGGATAATGAATCATGTTAGGCTCAAACTCCATGGGGAATATTGACTTTTAGAAAAATGACTTATTTCGAAGATTGGAAATTAATAAGCAATATGGACCGTACGATATGACGACGTTAGAGAAAGCAGAATATAAAATTGCACAAACGAGCAAGATAGAAAAAGTAAGTATCTGTCATAACAGTCCCAATTCTTGGAAATAGAAAGATTGATTAGGAAAATTATTGAAGACAGAAGAAGTATAAATATTATAATCCCATTTTGTGGATATCCAATGATAGAAGGGAAAACTTTAATGTAATAACTAACTTGAGATTCATATTTGGACAACAAATTAGAAATCATAAAAGGTAATTCCTCATGTCAAAATGTGAAATAAATAGGCAAATCGGACTTATGATATGGTAATAGTTAGAAAGAGCAAAACAATTGATCAAGGTTTGTCACGACCCGCACCCACTGTGAGGGTACGAGCACGTAACAACGCCCAGCCTATGCCGCAGTGTCGGCGGTAGAACGCTGTTCTAAGTCTCTAACTAACCATCAACTCATGCAGTATATAATGTACTCATCATGATCAACTCCGAACGGAGGACAAGTATAAGATATGGTGTAACTCAATCACAGTCTAAGCACGATAAGATAACACAGAAATAAACTAAGAATTGAAGACAACAAAACTACTAATAAATAACAACAAACTCAAACAATCTCAAATACATCCCAAGTCTCAAATCTCTATATACAACTCCAGTTCTAAACAGGAAAATTAAAACAAAACAGACTAGCTAGACTCCCGATCACTCCTGAGTGTCGGGCCAAAGGTAGCTAAACCATCTCCTGGACAGTAACATGTAGGGCACGTGTCCTCAGGGCAGTCATCTGTAAAATTTTCAACAGGTCCAGTCAGGACAGGAACGAGTACAACTCATCAAGAAAACCCAAGTAAATGACAGGGAACTATAAAGCAGTTATAAACAGTTTTATTGATGAATATGGCAGTTTATATACAGGTGATGGTATAGAGAAACAGTAAGATACAAGGAAAGTAAAGTAACTAAACAAGAGAAGAATGATGGCAATGACGACTGTAAATAAATCTAGCTGAACTAAAGTAATCATAATGAGTCCATGCAGTAAATGTAAAACAAGTGTAAACTGCTATAAATCCAGTACGGGATGAATCTAATACAAGATAAATCCAGTACCAGATGATTCTAGGTAGTGATCAAGAATCCAGGTGAGTCCAGCTAATCTAATAGTGTGTTTTAAAATACCAAGATCGACATGTAAACGGCTGTGGGTAATCAGGCATACCTCTCACTGATCAGGCGAGAGATGGCTATGCTTCCAGTAGATTCCAGTTGGAGATTCCAGATTTGGGATATGTCTACATGTCTTACTCAATATTTCTCCGTCCCGTAAACAAATGAATCCAGAATTCGACACGAGAATCGAGATGAGTCCAGCCAAAATATAATAATTCCAGAAATAGATTCGAGAATGATTCCAGTAATTCCAGTAATAGAGGCCAGATAACATGGTGAGTGTGTCGCATACATGAATCCAGAAATATCCATACGTGTGGTATCAGAGAATCACATAAAACTAAATAGAACTGAAATACAGTAACTGGCAAATAAATGAGAGAACTATTAGAGAATGTACTCGCCTGATACTGTGAAAAGAGTAGTGTAATGTCAGATGTCTGTACCGGAGTCACAATGTCCTAAATAGAACAGTACAGGTTATAATATGTTTAAAATGAGACAAAGATGGTTATGATGCAATCTACATGACTTCTAGGTCAATCTAGGTCAAAGTTAACTCTAAGTCAACTCTGGTCAACTGTCTAGGTCAAACTAGGTCCAAGTCAAACTTGGTCAATTGGTCACATCTAGACTAATGTTGACGTTTGGTCAACTCTAGTCAACTTGGACCATTGGGTCAAACTTGGCCAAAAGTCTAATATTGGTCAACTCTCTAGTCTATCTAGGTATTACCCTATACCACATCTATATATCTACCTCATAATGTATATGCTTACATCTCAACACTTATAATACACTATCCCTATATGTGAAAGGAAAACTCAACCCCCATAGCCTATGGCTAAGCCTAACCTTCACCCTTAGCCTACTCAAGCCCAACACTATGGCCCATTACTACTACCACCCTTAGCCTACTCAAGCCCAACACTATGGCCCATTACTACTACCACCCTTAGCCTATTCAAGCCCAACACTATGGCCTACTATTCTACCTTATAAACTAACACAGCTTAACTTAATTACAGGAACATGTAGATAATAAAAACTTAGTATGCAACCATAACCTATAACAAGAACTTATAACTTCCTACACTACACTATATACAACCAAACTTTCTCCTAACAACCTTGTACTAGCCTACTAACCAGTATCAACCCAAACAGAGCCACTACAACAGATACCAACCAACCCCTATAACATCTCTAATAGGCCACACAACATAGCCCTCCAAGTCTACCCCAACACCCTACCTGCCTACTGCTATCCTGGCTGCAATGTTGCTGCTGAAATGCAACCCAGGCCAAGCCAGGACAATGCAACCCTGCTACTGGCCACTGCTCCTCCTACTGCTAATGCAACTGCTACTCCCTGCCATTGCTGCAACCATATTGCATTGCAATGAAACCAGGCCATGCCTACCTGCAAGTGCTTGCTGCTAGTGCAAATGCACCAATCGAGCAGCAGGGAACCTAGCCTAAGGAAGACCCCTCTAACTGAGCCTACCCTCTCCACATGTTCTGACACCAACCCCCAAACTGAAACACAATTCACATGAACCCCACTTATATATACACATATATATGTAGCTATAGGTATACAATATATAATCTCAGGAATCACAAACACACTTCTCAGGAACATATAGGAATGAATTCTCAGTGTTGCATGTGTGTGTGTCAATATACATTTAGTGTGTGATAGATAGTGTCATGACAGGTTCAGAATTTCTCAGGGACATTCAGGATTATGTGTATGTGGGTGTACATGTCAAGGTGACAGTCCAATATGATAGAAAAAAAATAGTAGGGTGTCAAGGCAAGAGTGTCATGTAGATAGTAGTGTCAAGTGGTGTCCAAGTGTCCAGAGATGTGTGTGTGTGTAGAGTGGTATCAGATGACAGTTATGATATCAAATTAGTTTTTAAAAAGGGAAAAAACAAAGGACAGTTAGGTTAGTGTTTGCATATCAAACCAAATTCGAACCATATCCTTTCCAACACTAATGAATCTAAAATAGGGTGTGAAATCAAAGCATACCAACAGTTTGAACAAGGTTAATTTCAGGAAATAAGAAAATGAACTGTAACAGTCCACTTGACAGTTCAATAAACAACCAAAACCTAATTTGAACTCCAAAAACCCATACAAATCAGTAAACAATCCCTGGATAGGTCTAATACACATGTAGGAAAACAATTTGGCAATTAAATATTACAAATCAGTTGAAAAAATGCAACCCAACTTAGAAAACTGAACATTGTACTGTCATCAGAAATAGGATAGTACATGACCTATCGAAATCTCATTCAAGGAGCAAAACTCGAATCCAACATGAAATACCCAAATAGCAGCATCAATTATACATGTAGGAATCAACTTAGTGATTCAAAACAACCTCTAAAACAGATTAAACAGGAAATAAATTCAGAAATTTCGAAACAAGAACATGGTATCAGTAATATGGGAAGAACCAATTTCGAGTACCAAAATCATGTTAAATCTATGAATGAAAGGTTGGTAAACTAAGAGTCGAGTGTGCATGTGTCAACCCAAGCCTTCGTGTCCAACCCAGTGGACACAGGCGTGTCTAAGACACCCGAATACCCCATGAGTGCACTGTGCACTGGCTGCATCGTCGAGCGGTGTCGAGCCCTTGTGCTCTCGACACAAAGCGACACGTGTCTCGTGCTCGAGCACGTGGGTTCTCCCAGGGTAGAGGAACGTGTCCCACAGCCTACAATGAGTCCATATTGTGTCGTGTCCAAGAAAACAGTGCGTATCAGACGAGTGTCTGTGCGTGTGTGCAACAGTGAGAAAATCAGTGCGGGGCGATTTTCTCCGTGCACACAAAACAAGGACCCACGAAATTTTGTAGGTGTCGTGTCAGACACCTGAGGAACGTGTCCACAAAATTTGGTGTCAAACCAATGCGTATCGTGTCCGCAATCAGGGTCGAGCAGCAGGGCAGCCGTACGGGCCTGTGCGCTGTGTCGTGTACGACTTGCGTGTCCATTTTGGACACGAAATGCGCACAAAAATCAACTCAGTCCTCAACAATAATAATGTACACATCAAGAGCTTCAAAACCATGTAATTAGTTTAGCAAAAATTGAAATTAAAATCCTTAGAGGCATTTCATCGAACACCTAACATACCATACGATACGTGTCCGATACGGACACCAAACGGACACAAAATACACCCAAACTTCAGGAACACCTAGGGGACTCCTAGATCTAGCCCTACATGCAAAAAAAACTGAAATTTAAATCAATTTAAAGGGTTTTACCTATTGGTGCAAGTTGCATGGAAAAGCTCCAAATGGGGGGTGTTCTTCTTGATGGCCAAAAGCTCGAAATTGATCCCAAACTGAAATGGCTCTCCACCAACAGTCCATAAACTCAATTTAGAACCCAATGCAAAAGACTAGGATGAAAAAGGAGATCAAATGAATAAAATGAGATTTTTTGGAAGGGGGAAACTTACCTTTCTTTTCTCCAAGTGTAGGAATGATAAAAAGAGGCAAGCCCTAGTGAACAAGTGTTTAAATAGGGTGGGGATCCCTATGTGGCTGCTCATAGGTTCATTAATTAGGGTTAGGGTTCACTAAATGGCCCATGGGCTTAAGTCATGATCAATTAAACCATTTAGTCATAAGCCATGACTTAAATTCACTAAACCAAATCCCCTCATTCTAAACCTATTCTCTAATGACTAAAATAGGTTAACTCAACCTAGACTAGGGTCACCATGGCTAGGGTTAGCTTCTAGGCTGTGTCCACTAGGTCTCAACAAGTCAAAGTCAAACTAGAATTCACCAATTCAACAAATCACCAAATAATTCAAATAAGTCAAAATGACCAAAATATCCCTAGGCTAAAAATGATAATTAATCATGCTAATGACATGGTTAGGCTCTAGGTCATGTAGTCTCTCAGGTTTCACTAGCAGCACATCAAAATCATAAGTCATGACTTAAACCAGTTTTAAAATAGTTTAAAATTTATTAAAAATCACTAAAAATCATAATGTGAATTAAATATCAATAATAATAATAATTATAATTACAAAATTTCAAAATTACCCTCATCTAGAAAACTGGGTGTTACAATCCTACCCACCTTAGAAAAATTTTATCCTCGAAATTAAGATGATCGCACCCGTCCTAGGTCAAACCCCCATCAATCAAGATCGAAGCAACACAATCCTACTGGTCGTGACCTCACAGTCTCGAACGGGGTAGCTACACTATCTAGCAATCAAAACAATATCCTGGCAGGTACTAATAGAATCACACAGGAAAGTGGGGAAGAAGAATGAGAAGGACAAACCTGCTAACCCATCACCTGCAGCGTCGGTCTCCTCGACCGCCATCGCAAAAGCTCCACCCCTCTGGTGCTGAGCTACAGGTGGCCTAGCTCCCTCAAGAGGAGGTACAAAGGGACAGTCTATCTTCTGGTGGGCTTCAGACCCATAGGAATAGAAAACCTTCAGCCTCTTCCTACACTGCTCCCTGGTGTGTCCCGACTTCCTGCAGTAGGAACAACTGATCGTCTTCGGGTCCTGACCCCGATGCTGATGCTGCACCTGCTGAACCATCACTGGTGCCCGGGTCTGCTGAATCTGAACATGAGGCCTCTTGGCCTGGCCTCTGCTGCTGCTACCACTCTGGAAGTCACGACCCTTCATCAACTTCAACCCTAGGTCGTCCTCTGCTGCCATAGCCCCAGAAAATATCTCCGCAAAGGTAGCGTTCCGGTCGCGCTTAGTCAGCGACCGAACCTCTCGAATCAAGCCTCGGCGGAACTTCCTCGCCTTCGTCTTCTCAGTCAAGTCATCTATGAACCGGGCCAATCGATAAAACTCCCCAGCGTACTCAGCTACCGTCTGGGTTCCCTGAACCAGACCCTCAAATTGTGCCTCTATGCCTCCCAAGGCCACACCAGGAAAGAACTGCTCCTTGAACAGTTCCTTGAACTAGGCCCAAGTCTGGCCCTCAACTCCCACTCTGGGATCTGTCTGGTACCACGCACGGGCTAAGTCCTGCATCTGGCTGCCCGTCGCCTCGATATGGAGTCGATCTGGTATCTCTGCTAGTCTGAAAATCTCCTCAATATGCTCTATCCAGTCGTCTGCATAATGAATGCCCTCTGTGCCCAGGAACTCTCTGGGGTACATCTTCTGGAAGTCCTGTATATCCTTCTCCTTCCGACGAGGCTGCTGCTGCTGCTCCCCCTGAGCAGTCACCATCTCTACTGTAGCACGAACCAGCTGATGGGCCTCGTCAATCCCCTGACGATAATCGGCAGTCTGCCGCTGCTGCTGCTGCTGCTGCTGGTGAGACGCCAGAATCCTCTCCACGAAAGAAAATAGATGAGCAGCATCTACCAACCCCGCATGTGGAGGCTGCTGCGATGGAAGGATCTCGGGAAGCACCGGACTCTGCCTCCCAGCTGATGGAACACCCACCCCAGCTGATGGATCTCCGAAAGCTGCTGAAACATCCACTCCAGTTGGCATGACTGGGGCTGCGGTACCAGAGGCTGGCTGCTGAAGGTGAGAGGTGGCAGACCCCTCTGCAGTGGCTAATGTACCAGAGCGATGTGATCGTGTCTCCACCATCCTGAAGACAGATTGAAAAGGAAGTCAATACTGAGCATGAATCGATAAAATCAAAGGAGGACAATTTATTTTAAGAAGACAAGCAGTAAGACATGTAGATGGCATGAATTGAAACAGAATTTTTTCCTAACTGTGATTGAGTACCTCTCCGTTAAAGCCTATCTCTCAATCCTATCGCAGGCTCGCGGCAGTACAACTAAGTCGCCGTACTACCACGATATCGCACTAATGCGACTCTCGACCTGCATGGGCCACCACTAAAAACGTGTCACGACCCGCATCCACTATGAGGGTACGAGCACGTAACAACGCCCAGCCTACGCCGCAGTGTCGGCGGTAGAATGCTGTTCTAAGTCTCTAACTAACCATCAACTTATGCAGTATATAATGTACTCATCATGATCAACTCCGAACGGAGGACAAGTATAAGATATGGTGTAACTCAATCACAGTCTAAGCACGATAAGATAACACAGAAATAAACTAAGAATTGAAGACAACAAAACTACTAATAAATAACAACAAACTCAAACAATCTCAAATACATCCCAAGTCTCAAATCTCTATATACAACTCCAGTTCTAAACAGGAAAACTAAAACAAAACAGACTAGCTAAACTCCCGATCACTCCTGAGTGTCGGGCCAAAGGTAGCTAAACCATCTCCTGGACAGTAACATGTAGGGCACGTGTCCTCAGGGCAGTCATCTGTAAAATTTTCAACAGGTCCAGTCAGGACAGGAACGAGTATAACTCATCAAGAAAATCGAAGTAAATGACAGGGAACTATAAAGCAGTTATAAACAGTTTTATTGATGAATATGGCAGTTTATATACAGGTGATGGTATAGAGAAACAGTAAGATACAAGGAAAGTAAAGTAACTAAACAAGAGAAGAATGATGGCAATGACGACTGTAAATAAATCTAGCTGAACTAAAGTAATCATAATGAGTCCAGGCAGTAAATGTAAAACAAGTATAAACTACTATAAATCCAGCACGGGATGAATCTAATACAAGATGAATCCAGTACCAGATGATTCTAGGTAGTGATCAAGAATCCAGGTGAGTCCAGTTAATCTAATAGTGTGTTTTAAAATACCGAGATTGACATGTAAACGGCGGTGGATAATCAGGCACACCTCTCACTGATCAGGCGAGAGATGGCTATGCTTCCAGTAGATTCCAGTTGGAGATTCCAGATTTGGGGTATGTCTACATGTCTTACTCAATATTTCCCCGTCCCGTAAATAAATGAATCCAGAATTCGACACGAGAATCGAGATGAGTCCAGCCAAAATATAATGATTCCAGAAATAGATTCCAGAATGATTCCAGTGATTCCAGTAATAGAGGCCAGATAACATGGTGAGTGTGTCGCATACATGAATCCAGAAATATCCATACGTGTGGTATCAGAGAATCACATAAAACTAAATAGAACTGAAATACAGTAACTGGCAAATAAATGAGAGAACTATCAGAGAATGTACTCGCCTGATACTTTGAAAAGAGTAGTGTAATGTCAGATGTCTGCACCGGAGTCACAATGTCCTAAATAGAATAGTACAGGTTATAATATGTTTAAAATGAGACAAAGATGGTTATGATGCAATCTACATGACTTCTAGGTCAATCTAGGTCAAAGTCAACTCTAAGTCAACTCTGGTCAACTGTCTAGGTCAAACTAGGTCCAAGTCAAACTAGGTCAATTGGTCACATCTAGACTAATGTTGACTTTTGGTCAACTCTAGTCAACTTGGACCATTGGGTCAAACTTGGCCAAAAGTCTAATATTGGTCAACTCTCTAGTCTATCTAGGTATTACCCTATACCACATCTATATATCTACCTCATAATGTATATGCTTACATCTCAACACTTATAATACACTATCCCTATATGTGAAAGGAAAACTCAACCCCCATAGCCTATGGCTAAGCCTAACCTTCACCCTTAGCCTACTCAAGCCCAACACTATGGCCCATTACTACTACCACCCTTAGCCTACTCAAGCCCAACACTATGGCCTATTACTACTACCACCCTTAGCCTACTCAAGCCCAACACTATGGCCCATTACTACTACTACCCTTAGCCTATTCAAGCCCAACACTATGGCCTACTATTCTACCTTATAAACTAACACAGCTCAACTTAATTACAGGAACATGTAGATAATAAAAACTTAGTATGCAACCATAACCTATAACAAGAACTTATAACTTCCTACACTACACTATATACAACCAAACTTTCTCCTAACAACCTTGTACTAGCCTACTAACCAGTATCAACCCAAACAGAGCCACTACAACAGATACCAACCAACCCCTATAACATCTCTAATAGGCCACACAACATAGCCCTCCAAGTCTACCCCAATACCCTACCTGCCTACTGCTACCCTGGCTGCAATGTTGCTGCTGAAATGCAACCCAGGCCAAGCCAGGGCAATGCAACCCTGCTACTGGCCACTGCTCCTCCTACTGCTAATGCAGCTGCTACTCCCTGCCATTGCTGCAACCATGTTGCCATTGCAATGAAACCAGGCCATGCCTACCTGCAAGTGCTTGTTGCTAGTGCAAATGCACCAATCGAGCAGCAGGGAACCTAGCCTAAGGAAGACCCCTCTACCTGAGCCTACCCTCTCCACATGTTCTGACACCAACCCTCAAACTGAAACACAATTCACATGAACCCCACTTATATATACACATATATATGTAGCTATAGGCATACAATATATAATCTCAGGAATCACAAACACACTTCTCAGGAACATATAGGAATGAATTCTCAGTGTTGCGTGTGTGTGTGTCAATATATATTTAGTGTGTGATAGATAGTGTCATGACAGGTTCAGAATTTCTCAGGGACATTCAGGATTATGTGTATGTGGGTGTACATGTAAAGGTGACAGTCCAATGTGATAGAAAAAAATAGTAGGGTGTCAAGGCAAGAGTGTCATGTAGATAGTAGTGTCAAGTGGTGTCCAAGTGTCCAGAGATGTGTGTGTGGGTAGAGTGGTATCAGATGACAGTTATGATATCAAATTAGTTTTTAAAAAGGGAAAAAACAAAGGACAGTTAGGTTAGTGTTTGCATATCAAACCAAATTTGAACCATATCCTTTCCAACACTAATGAATCTAAAATAGGGTGTGAAATCAAAGCATACCAACAGTTTGAACAAGGTTAATTTCAGGAAATAAGAAAATAAACTGTAACAGTCCACTTGACAGTTCAATAAACAACCAAAACCTAATTTGAACTCCAAAAACCCATACAAATCAGTAAACAATCCCTGGATAGGTCTAATACACATGTGGGAAAACAATTTGGCAATTAAATATTACAAATCATTTGAAAAAATGCAACCTAACTTAGAAAACTGAACATTGTACTGTCATCAGAAATAGGACAGTACATGACCTATCGAAATCTCATTCAAGGAGCAAAACTCGAATCCAACATGAAATACCCAACTAGCAGCATCAATTACACATGTAGGAATCAACTTAGTGATTCAAAACAACCTCTAAAACAGATTAAACAGGAAATAAATTCAGAAATTTCGAAACAAGAACATGGTATCAATAATATGGGAAGAACCAATTTCGAGTACCAAAATCATGTTAAATCTATGAATGAAAGGTTGGTAAACTAAGAGTCGAGTGTGCATGTGTCAACCCAAGCCTTCGTGTCCAACCCAGTGGACACAGGCGTGTCCAAGACACTCGAATACCCCACGAGTGCACTGTGCACTGGCGGCGTCGTCGAGCGGTGTCGAGCCCTTATGCTCTCGACACAAAGTGACACGTGTCTCGTGCTCGAGCACGTGGGTTCGCCCAGGATAGAGGAACGTGTCCCATAGCCTGCAACGAGTCCACATTGTGTCGTGTCCAAGAAAACAGTACGTATCAGACGAGTGTCTGTGCGTGTGTGCAACAGTGAGGAAATCAGTGCGGGTCGATTTTCTCCATGCACACAAAACAAGGACCCACAAAATTTTGTAGGTGTCGTGTCAGACACCTGAGGAACGTGTCCACAAAATTTGGTGTCAAACCAATACGTGTCGTGTCCGCAATCAGGATCGAGCAGCAGGGCAGCCGCACGGTCCTGTGCGCTGTGTCGTGCATGACTTGCATGTCCATTTTGGACACGAAATACGCACAAAAATCAACTCAGTCCTCAACAATAATAATGTACACATCAAGAGCTTCAAAACCATATAATTAGTTTAGCAAAAATCAAAATTAAAATCCTTAGAGGCATTTCATCGAACACCTAACATACCATATGACACGTGTCCGATACGGACACCAAACGGACACAAAATTCACCCAAACTTCAGGGACACTAGGGGACTCCTAGATCTAGCACTACATGCAAAGAAAACTAAAATTTAAATCAATTTAAAGGGTTTTACCTATTGGTTCAAGTTGCATAGAAAAGCTCCAAATGGGGGGTATTCTTCTTGATGGCCAAAAGCTCGAAATTGATCCCAAACTGAAATGGCTCTCCACCAACAGTCCATAAACTCAATTTAGAACCCAATGCAAAAGACTAGGATGAAAAAGGAGATCAAATGAATAAAATGGGATTTTTTGGAAGGGGGAAACTTACCTTTCTTTTCTCCAAGTGTAGGAATGATAAAAAGAGGCAAGCCCTAGTAAACAAGTATTTAAATAGGGTGGGGATCCCTATGTGGCTGCTCATAGGTTCATTAATTAGGGTTAGGGTTCACTAAATGGCCCATGGGCTTAAGTCATGATCAATTAAACCATTTAGTCATAAGCCATGACTTAAATTCACTAAACCAAATCCCCTCATTCTAAACCTATTCTCTAATGACTAAAATAGGTTAACTCAACCTAGACTAGGGTCACCATGGCTAGGGTTAGCTTCTAGGCTGTGTCCACTAGGTCTCAACAAGTCAAAGTCAAACTAGAATTCACCAATTCAACAAATCACCAAATAATTCAAATAAGTCAAAATGACCAAAATATCCCTAGGCTAAAAATGATAATTAGTCATGCTAATGACATGGTTAGGCTCTAGGTCATGCAGTCTCTCAGGTTTCACTAGCAGCATATCAAAATCATAAGTCATGACTTAAACCAGTTTTAAAATAGTTTAAAATTTATTAAAAATCACTAAAAATCATAATGTGAATTAAATATCAATAATAATAATTATAATTACAAAATTTCAAAATTACCCTCATCTGGAAAACTGGGTGTTACAAGGTTGGATTCTAGGAAGTCCCAATTTACCAGCGAAAGTCTACCCACCTTGGATCCTTTCATCATATAAAATGCAATAGCGCATCTATGGAAATTCCCTCAGTTGCCTAATAGTGTTTTAGAATTAATAAATTCTTGGCTAAATCACGTGGCCTACGTAGCAACCTTAACTACCCAGTAGTCAAATTAATTTAGGGACTCCTAGTCCTAGCCATCCTCCTAAAGATCAAATTAATCCTAATTATGAATGAGCATTTCCTAGTCACAGGCTCGCAATAGTACGTCTAACTTAAGTACAATCACGAGTTCGCATGAATTGCAAAAACTGACCTGCATGGGCCACCAAAAAAACTTGTCACGATCCGCACCCATTTTTTTTTAAATGGATGCGAGCGCATGTCCAAGCCAGCCTACGTCACAGTGTCGGCGGTAGAACACTGTATAACCATAATGCTCAAAATTACAAATAATGCTCATTCACAATAACTAAATTTAATTACAATATTCAAAGATTTACATTTGAATACATGGTACAATGTCTCACAAAATTATAAAAAGACAACTACTTGAATACTAAACTATTTAACTAGTCTCTAGGTTTGGCCTGCAGGTACACCCGTCTTTCCAATGCTAAGCGTAGTCGCGGCTAACCTGAAAAATGTTGGGTTACCCAATCAGGATGGAACGAGTACAATTCACTGAATGCAGTTTCAATAAATGAAAATGACAATACAACAAAGGTTAGACATCAATTATATGTTCTGAAAACAAACAGCAAAAAGACGTGAGAAAAGACGGAAAATCAATAGCAAGTGAATAAACTAAAATACATTCCCAACTGTTAGAAGTACCTTTGATAGGTGATCAGTCTGGGACACTACACCGCGAGGTCTACGAGGTCTACTTGCACAAAAAATAAACAATGTCTACGAGGTCTACTTGCAGAAAATAAACAATGTCTACTAGGTCTACTTGCAAAAAATAAACAATGTCTACGAGGTCTACTTGCAAAAAATAAACAATGTCTACGAGGTCTACTTGCATGAAAATAAACAATGTCTACGGTCGAATCACACATCCTTGGTACTTCTCATTCCCGACTCAACACTTTATAATAGAATATAAACTCACATAACCAATGGCCAATCAATAAAATATAATGAAGATCAATATCGAAAAATAGACAATAAACTGTACTCGCCTGGAGTCCATAGCTGGTGAAACCGATAATTCCATTGAGTCCAGAATCGTCTGATTGGCTGGAGTCGATGTGAAGAAGTCCAAAGTTAACAAAAGAAATAGGAAGATTAGTTACGGCCAAGAATAAAGGAATTGGTGTGACGCCCCAGAACCAGAATACTAGAGAGCGGGGGCGTACATAGCCAGCTACGTATATCGAAATGGAATTTATCTCGCTATACGGTCACGGCTGTCTAGATATGAGGGTTTACTACAAGCCAACAGTCTCTTAAGGTCAAGCCTATTGTCTCAATATCAAGCAAGTAATATAGTTACAAGATGTTAGACCGCCAAATATACAATAAAAGACGTCCCAAATATTATATTTTCAGCTGATCATGAAGCTAGTCGTACAAAATACGAAGAATAGCAAGAGTTTAGTCATACATGATCAACCCTAGGATTTGTTAATCATGTTTATAGCCCGTAGGCAGACAGTAAGTAAATATGCATCGAGCTAACAGGTGCTCGTCGGCTAAACGCCTCAAAAGAATAATTTTACAATAGAGTGAGCGAAACAAAATAGAAAACCCACTCGTAGCCCGGGTTCCTTCTAGTCGCTACCATCGGGCTGGAGGTTCGGTAGATCCTCGGGTGCTGCTCCGAAATCTGGCCACACAAAACCAGCTGGGTCAAACCCCAGAAAGAGCAAGTGCCACAAAGGAGGCCACGATATAAGAACAAAAGCCAGCATATCAGAACATAAGAAAATGGAAAAAAGTACTAGTAAATAAGAGTATAACAAGACAATAAACGACTAGGAACATGGAACCATTCCGGAAGCCAGGTTACAATCCGTAAACCAAACAAGGGCCGGGGTCGTAACCCTTCGCCTGAATAGCACCTTGTCTCTACCTATTTATTGTTAAAGATAAGTAAAACAATCATGTTCAGGAGTACCAGGTACTGGGACTAGACGAGACTTAGACAATGCTGGACACCATCCATTCACAAGCGGCCAAGCAAATACTACGGCTTACTACTTAACTAACTAGGATTATCACAAGCCTAGTTACTAACAAGATACAGGCGAGAAATTCCCAGTCCCAAGCCCTGCAGACTATCCAGTTATCCTTCCGCGGGTTGAGAGTATGATTGGGTACATCGCCCTGGAGACGATATACCCTTAGGTGACCTAGAGGGTACAACACATGACAGTGTGCTGGAAATGTGCTCTACTCGTCGGCAAGCTACAAGTCCATTAAAGCGCCCAGATAACGAGATTGCTTGTGACTGAAAATTCTTCATGTTCTAGTTTGATCTAATCATTAGCCTAATCCATATTTAGTGCGAATCCCTGGTCGTGGTACCCAGGGAGTCACTTCCTAGACATGATACAAGACAAGACAAGTAGATTTGCACAAGCAACAAGAAAGAACACCCACGGTGTCAGGGGCAAGTCAAGTTAAGTTAAGTTAAGTTAGTTGTCGCAACAGCATCGAGTTATCAGGTTATCAAGTCAAGTCAAGTCAGGAGTGCGCCACGGCTGGCCACTATCAAGTTATCAAGTAAATCAAGTTACAAGTTGCGGGTTAGAAGTTTTCATCTCAGGTTATGGTCAAGGTCAAGAAATCTAGCCACAAGTCAATTCCTAAAAAATTCGTATCAAGACGTGTCGGGTCATGTCAAGTCGTGCTGTGGGCAAGAAATCTCAGAAAACACAAATCAACAAGAGAAGGCAAAGACCAAGGGAAAACCAAGGGACACCATGGCACAAGGTGTGCTAGGTCAAGAGACAGCCCAAAGGGCGCCGGGCAAGGGCTCGGGCTTGGAGGCGCGGGGGCGCTGCCACTAGGGTGCGCAGGAGGCGCAGCCGCTAGGACGTGCAGCCGCTAGGACGCACAGACGGGCGGGTCAGCAGAGTGCGCAAGGGGTCGCGGGAGCAAACTGCACGGGGGCGCAGCAGGCCGGGCGCGATAGGCGTGCAGGCGGGGATGACGCACGCGCAAGAGCGCAGGGCGCGGGGGCGGCGTGCGCAGAACGCGGCCATTGCGGGGCTAGGCGCGCGCAAGGGCGCTGCGCAAGGCGGGTGGCTGGGCAGCGCGCAAGGCGCGCCAGCGCAGGACGGGCGCGCGCGCAAGGGCGCTGCGCAAGGCGGGTGGCTGGGCAGCGCGCAAGGCGCGCCAGCGCAGGACGGGCACGCGCGCAAGGTCGCTGCGCAAGGCGGGTGGCTGGGCAGCGCGCAAGGAGCGCCAGCACAGGACGGGCGGCGTGCGCGTAGTTGGCGCGTGCCAAGGCGCGCCAGCAGGGAAGGTCTTCTTCTCCATTTGTTGAGAATGAGCTCCAATGGGTTCCAAAACTTCAAAATACCACAACTTGGCCATCACAACTCCAAATCCGAATTTTTAAAGTTCTATCTTGGGTGAAATTTGATTCTCCCTAACATAGGAACATCAAAACCCATAAAAATCCAACTTAAATAGATTAAAACCTTATAAATCCGAAAATAGGGGAAACTTAGATCTATGGAAATCCATGGACCAAAATAAAAAATGACAAGTTCTAATATTGTTTCTAGAGGGCTAATCTATCTAATGGACAAATCAAAATGGGTTCTTGTTTTATGGCAAGGTGCACTTGCCTATGGGTGGGGTGTTGTGTGGAAGAAGGAAGAAGATGATGGAAAATTAATGGAAGAGTAATGAGGAGAGAGAATATTAGGTGGGAATTTAATGAGGGTGGTTGTGGTGGAATGAGGGTGGAGTATAGGTTAAAGTGTTTCATTGGTTTAAAATCAAACCAAGCCAAACCAACCAACTAAAACCGAGCCGAGCCGAAACCCAAAATACGAGAAAACCCAAAATTCTGCAAGTCAAGAAAAAAATAAAAATACATGGCAAAATCCAACTACGAGTATAAATACGAAATACGGGAAATGAGGGTGACAACTCTACCCACCTTAAAAGAATTTCGTCCTCGAAATTTAATCAATGAGCTAGAGACTGCCACGGCAAGCTACACTAAGCACCAACAACTACACTAAGCAGTTCAATCATACAATCATACATGCAAGCAAGGGATGGAAAGCATTAGGCATAAGGAAGACATTATACCTTACGAGTCAAATAGGTAGGGATATCGCGATCGGATATCGTCCTCACGCTCCCACGTTGACTCACCTAGAGAGTGATGACCCCAAGCAACACGGACTAAGCTAATAGTCTTGTTCTTGAGTATCTTCTCCCTTCGGTCCAATATAGACACGGGCCTCTCCTCATACGAAAGGTTGGTACCAACAACTAATTCTGAATGGTCTAGGATATGGCTCGGGTCTAGGATATACCGTCGTAATTGGGACACATGGAATACATCATGCACCTCACTTAGCGACGGCGGAAGAGCGAGACGATAGGATACATCTCCTACTCGCTCCTGGATATCGAACGGTCCTATATACCTAGGACCAAGCTTTCCCCGCACGCCAAAGCGAATGACGCCGCGGTTAGGCGAGATCCTAAGGAATACATGGTCGCCGATAGCAAACTCTAAGGGACGCCGATGGGCATCGGCCCAATGTCGCTGGCGATCTTGGGCGACTCGAAGATGATTCCTGACTTTTCTGACTACTTCAACTGTCTGGGCAATCAATTCTGGATCGAGCATCTGCCTCTCTCCGACATCGTCCCATGCTAGCGGGGATCTGTACTTCCTGCCATACAATGCCTCTAACGGGGCCATCTGAATACTGGCCTAGAAACTATTATTGTACGAGAATTCCACCAAGTGCAGGTGATCCTCCCATGAACCACCGAAGTCAAGTGTACAAGATCTCAACATATCTTCCAGAGTCTGGATTGTGCGCTCCGACTGACCATCTGTCTGCGGATGATATGTCAAACTGAACTGGAGACGAGTTCCCAAACTCTCTTGCAGGCTACGCCAAAAGTGTGATGTAAACCTTGAATCTCGATCCGAGGTGATACTGACGGGCACACCGTGAAGCCTAACAATCTGCCTGAGGTACATCTCTGCTAGCTGAGCCGTAGACTGCCCAACTCTGAATGGGAGAAAATGAGCCACCTTCGTGAGCCGGTCAACTGTAACCCAAATAGCATCTCGACCAGCTGGGGATCTAGGCAATCCAGTCACAAAATCCATGGTCACATGCTCCCACTTCCATTCTGGAATCGGTAAGGGCTGAAGAAGTCCAGCGGGCCTCTGATGTTCAGCTTTAACCTGCTGGCAAAGCAAATACCGAGAGACAAACTGGGCTATCTCCCTCTTCATGCCATTCCACCAAAAATGTTGACGAATATTTCTATACATCTTCGTACCACCGGGATGAATAGAATACTGTGAACTGTGAGCTTCTTCCATGACCTCCTGTCTGATATCTCCACTGGACACACAAAGACGAGTGCCGTGCCGAAGTGTACCATCTTCATGAATACATAACTCTGGCCTTCTCCCTGTTTCACATTCTGCTCTGAGTCGCTGAAGCTTGGAATCTGTAGATTGTGCCATCCGAATCCTCTCAACTATGCTGGATTGAACCTATAGACTGGCCATCAATGCCACGTTGGTAGGAAGAACCAGTTCGATTCCCATCTTCTGAAGATCTGCCAATAATTCTGGTTGCGCCGTGAGGAAATAAACTCCGGCTCTCCGGCTTAACGCATCTGCTACAACGTTGGCCTTCCCTGGGTGATACTGCAAGTCTACATCGTAGTCCACCAGTAGCTCGAGCCATCTTCTCTGCCGCATATTAAGGTCCTTCTGGGTGAAAACATACTTCAGGCTCTTGTAATCGGTAAATATCTCCACTCTGTCTCCGTACAAGTAGTGCCGCCAAAGTTTCAGTACAAACACTACTGCTGCCAGTTCCAAGTCGTAGGTTGGGTAATTTTTCTCATGATCACGAAGTTGACGTGATGCATAAGATATTACCTTCCCATGCTGCATCAAGACACACCCCAATCCTCTGTCTGAAGCGTCGCAATAAACCGTGAATCCTCCGGTCCCATCTGGAAGTGTGAGAATAGGAGCCGTTATCAAACCTCGCTTCAACTTCTCAAATGATTCTTGACACTCTGCTGTCCAAGCAAACTGTACATCCTTGCGGGTCAACTGGGTCATCGGCGCTGAAATCCTTACAAAATCTGAAACGAATCGCCGGTAGTAGCCGGCCAATCCAAAGAAGCTGCGAACCTCTGCTACTGAGCTAGGTACTGGCCATGACTCGATAGCCACAATCTTCTGGGGATCCACTTCCACTCCTCCTCGGGTAATGATGTGACCCAAGTACGAAATGCGATCGAGCCAGAACTCGCATTTATTGAACTTGGCGTACAACTGGTGCTCTCTAAGCGTCTGAAGGACGATTCTGAGATGCTGCTCATGCTCTGCTTCGCTCTTGCTGTAGACCAGGATATCATCTAAGAATACGATCACGAACTGATCCAAGTAAGGCATGAAGATACGATTCATGAGGTCCATGAATACGGCCGGCGCATTGGTTGCTCCGAAGGGCATAACAAGGAACTCCCAATGCCCATACCTCGATCTAAACGCTGTCTTCGGGATGTCCTGCTCTCTGACTCTGTTCTGGTGGTATCATGACCGCAAGTCTATCTTCGAAAACATTGAAGCCCCTTTGAGTTGATCAAATAAGTCATCTATCCTCGGAAGAGGGTATCTGTTCTTGATTGTCACCGAGTTTAAGGTACGATAATCTACACATAGCCTGGACGTACTATCCTTCTTTTTCACAAAAAGCATCGGGGCTCCCCAAGGCGATCCACTTGCACGAATGAATCCCTTGGTCCTGAGTTCTTCAATCATCTTGTACAAAATCTCCAACTCTGAAGGTGTCATTCTGTAGACTCGCTCTGATACTGGTGCTGTCCCGAGAATCAAGTCTATAGTGAACTCGATCTCCCGCTCTGGCGGTATTCCTGAAAGTTCTTCTGGAAAGACATCTGGAAATTCTTCAACTATTCTGGGTAACTGCACTGCTGCTACTGCCATCCGCAATACTGGGAAAGATGGCTCCACTGCGCCTCTGGAAAATGAGAACTCTGGCTCGCCTGGAATGCTAAAAACAACCCTGCCAATGTGGCAGTCTATCCTAGCATACTGGTTCCTCAACCAATCCATGCCTAAGACTACATCATAGTCTGCCATAGGGAATTCTATAAATCTAGCGGGGAACTCTCTACCGCTAACTACGATTCGACACGAGGAAAACACTCGATCTACTCCCACAAGACCATTACCAGTAAGTATATTAAGCCTCACTGATAATGACTCGGGCTCCAATCCTATCCGTGTCGCGAATCGTGCAGACATGAATGAATGCGATGTACCAGAATCAAATAATATCGATGCTGGAAAGGAGTTGACGAGAATAGTACCTGCCACTACCTAACCTAGTGCAACTTCTTCTTCCATAGTCATCATTATGGCCTGACCTTGTCCTCTAGCTGCGGGTCCCCTCTGCTAGAAATCTCTCTGCCTACTCTGCACTTGAGCCTGGGTATACTGCTGCTGGTTATGCTGATGAAACACCTGGGCCTGAGGCAACAATAGCCTCGGGTACTGCTGCTGCTGCATAGGTGCTGGTCCCCTAACCGATGGACTGGTTAGGTTGGAAGAGGATGAACTACCCCTATTCGGGCAGGCTCCTATCTTGTGATCTGCTACTACACAAGCCAGGCACAATCCCTGCGTCCTACGACAATCCGCCACTATATGGCCTGGCTTCCCACAATGAGAACATCCCATCGCGGAAGTCTGCTTCTGCTTCTGCTGCTGCGGGTACGTCGAGGTTGAATGCTGAACCGACGTCACTGAGGCCGCCCGCCTCGGAGTTCCAATGGTCAAACTCCTAGCTGTCGGGGCTGGAGCTGAGGATTGGTGCATCTGACTGTGGGACCGCTTCCTACCTCCGGTCCTATCCACGATCCTCTGGGAGGTGTACTTGTACCTCCTAGCTGCCCTTAATACTGCATCGAACGTCTGGTGCTCGAACTGCTCGACTGCCAATAAGATCTCCAAATGCAGTCCCTGCTGGAACCGCTGGGCCCTATCAAACTCGGTCGCAACCAAGGTGGAGGCAAACCTACTGAGTCTAGAAAACTCAGATGCGTAACCGTCGACCGTTCTGTCTCCTTGCTTCAAGTTGGTGAATCTCGTCTGTAGGTCGTACCGAGCTACAGCATCAAAATATTTCGTCTGGAATCTTTCTCTAAATACCGCCCAAGCAATGGGTGCCACTAATCCCATGACTTGCGCCGCCCACCAACTGCGAGCCAAGTCCAGCAACTGTAGGCGTACCACCGCCACCTTCTCATTCTCAGGTGTCCTAGCTGCTTCCAAAATCACCTCGGTATCCTGAAGCTAAGCGTCCACGGCAATCGCATCCTCGCTGCCGTGGAAGAATGGAGGGTTCAAGCGCTTAAAGCTGTTGGCCGCGCTGTTCCCTGGATGACCGCCTCTAGTCAAGGCATCTGCCACTACCTGGTGCAAGGCGTCTCCTCTACGATCCTGGAAAGCTATCAACGTCCTGATGAGACCTACCAAGGTGCCATCATCCGGCTCGACAGGCTGAACGGGCTGAACTGGGGGCTCTCCTCCAGTAGGTACAACTCTGGAGGCTACTCCGAAATGCTGGGCTTGATCTCCGGGTTGCTGCTGGTCCACGGGAAGTGCTCCACCTTGCTGATCGGCGGGGTCAGGTACAGTGCCGCTGAAGAAGACGACACAGGAAAACAATAAGGAAGGACCAGGTCAGATCAACGATACAAGCACACGATCAGGGCAAGAATCCATAGATTCAAAGGATATGAACGAAGATCAAGGACGAGTACTGATTGAGACATCTATTAGGTAAACCCTCACATTCTTGAATGCCAAGACCTGCATGGGCCACCACTTAAACCATGTGACGCCCCAGAACCAGAATACTAGAGAGCGGGGGCGTACATAGCCAGCTATGTATATCGAAATGGAATTCATCTCGCTATACGGTCACGGCTGTCTAGATATGAGGGTTTACTACAAGCCAACAGTCTCTTAAGGTCAAGCCTATTGTCTTAATCTCAAGCAAGTAATATAGTACAAGATGTTAGACAGCCAAATATACAATAAAAGGCGTCCCAAATATTACATATTCAGCTGATCATGAAGCTAGTCGTACAAAATGCGAGGACTAGCAAGAGTTTAGTCATACATGATCAACCCTAGGATTTGTTAATCATGTTTACAGCCCGTAGGCAGACAGTAAGTAAATATGCATCGAGCTAACAGGTGCTCGTCGGCTAAACGCCTCAAAAGAATAATTTTACAATAGAGTGAGCGAAACAAAATAGAAAATCCACTCGTAGCTCGGGTTCCTTCTAGTCGCTACCATCGGGCTGGAGGTTCGGTAGATCCTCGGGTGCTGCTCCGAAATCTGGCCACACAAAACCAGCTGGGTCAAATCCCAGAAAGAGCAAGTGCCACAAAGGAGGCCACAAAATAAGAACAAAAGCCAGCATATCAGAACATAAGAAAATGGAAGAAAGTACTAGTAAATAAGAGTACAACACGACAATAAACGACTAGGGACATGGAACCATTCTGGAAGCCAGGTTACAACCCGTAAACCAAACAAGGACCGGGGTCGTAACCCTTCTCCTGAATAGCACCTTGTCTCTATCCATTTATTGTTAAAGATAAGTAAAACAATCATGTTCAGGAGTACCAGGTACTGGGACTAGACGAGACTTAGACAATGCTGGACACCATCCATTCTCAAGCGGCCAAGCAAATACTACGGCTTACTACTTAACTAACTAGGGTTATCACAAGCCTAGTTACTAACAAGATGCAGACGAGAAATTCCCAGTCCCAAGCCCTGTAGACTATCAAGTTATCCTTCCGCGAGTTGAGAGTATGATTGGGTACATCGCCCTGGAGACGATATACCCTTAGGTGACTTAGAGGGTGCAACACATGACAGTGTGCTGGAAATGTGCTCTACTCGTCAGCAAGCTACAAGTCCATTAAAGCGCCCAGATAACGAGATTGCTTGTGACTGGAAATTCTCCATGTTCTAGTTTGATCTAATCATTAGCCTAATCCATATTTAGTGTGAATCCCTGGCCGTGGTACCCAGGGAGTCACTTCCTAGGCATGATGCAAGCCAAGACAAGTAGATTTGCACAAGCAACAAGAAAGAACACCCACGGTGCCACGGGCAAGTCAAGTTAAGTTAAGTTAAGTTAGTTAAGTTAGTTGTCGCAACAACATCGAGTTATCAGGTTATCAAGTCAAGTCAAGTCAGGAGTGCGCCACGGCTGGCCACTATCAAGTTATCAAGTAAATCAAGTTACAAGTTGCGGGTTACAAGTTTTCATCTCAGGTTATGGTCAGGATCAAGAAAGCTAGCCACAAGTCAATTCCTAGAAAATTCGTGTCAAGACGTGTCGGGTCAAGTCAAGTCGTGCTGTGGGCAAGAAATCTCAGAAAACACAAATCAACAAGAGAAGGCAAAGACCAAGGGAAAACCAAGGGACACCATGGCACAAGGTGTGCTAGGTCAAGAGGCAGTCCAAAGGGCGCCGGGCAAGGGCTCGGGCTAGGGGGCGCGGGGGCGCTGCCACTAGGGTGCGCAGGAGGCGCAGCCGCTAGGGCGCGCAGACGGGCGGGTCAGCAGAGTGCGCAAGAGGTCGCGGAAGTAAACTGCGCGGGGGCGCAGCAAGCCTGGCGCGCTAGGCACGCAGGCGGGGATGACACGCGCGCAAGAGTGCAGCGCGCTGGGGCGGCGTGCGTAGAATGCGGCAAGCGCGGGGCTAGGCGCGCGCAAGGGCGCTGCGCAAGGCGGGTGGCTGGACAGCGCGCAAGGCGCGCCAGCACAAGACGGGCGCGCGCATAAGGGCATTGCGCAAGGCGGGTGGCTGGGCAGCGCGCAAGGCGCGCCAGCGCAGGACGGGCGCGCGCGCAAGGGCGCTGCGCAAGACGGGTGGCTGGGCAGCGCGCAAGGCGCGTCGGCGCAGGACGGGCGGCGAGCGCGCAGTTGGCGCGTGCCAAGGCTCGCCAGCATGGAGGGTCTTCTTCTCCATTTGTTGAGAAGGAGCTCCAATGGGTTCCAAAACTTCAAAATACTACAACTTTGCCATCACAACTCCAAATCCGGATTTTTAAAGTTCTATCTTGGGTGAAATTTGATTCTCCCCAACATAGGAACATCAAAACCCACAAAAATCCAACTTAAATAGATCAAAACCTTGTAAATCCAAAAATAGGGGAAACTTAGATCTATGGAAATCCATGGACCAAAATCAAAAATGACAAGTTCTAATGTTGTTTCTAGAGGGCTAATCTATCTAATGGACAAATCAAAATGGGTTCTTGTTTTATGGCAAGGTGCACTTGCCTATGGGTGGGGTGTTGTGTGGAAGAAGGAAGAATATGATGGAAAATTAATAGAAGAGTAATGAGGAGAGAGAATGTTAGGTGGGGATTTAATGAGGGTGGTTGTGGTGGAATGAGGGTGGAGTATAGGTTAAAGTGTTTCATTGGTTTAAAATCAAACCAAGCCAAACCAACCAACTAAAACCGAGCAGAGCCGAAACCCAAAATACGAGAAAACCCAAAATTTCGCAAGTCGAGAAAAAAATAAAAATAAATGGCAAATTCCAACTACGAGTATAAATACGAAATACGGGAAATGAGGGTGACAATTGGATCTAGGAAAAGATAATTCTTATTTAGAGGAACATATATTTTTTACTTAGAAGAATATTTATGCACTTATTTAGAAATTATTTTAAACATAATAAATATTTGAAACCCATTTAAGAAAATACATATAGATTTCAATTTATTTAAAATATAAGCCCAATTACAAAATATTCAAAAACTCATTTAAGATTTACTTATATAAAAATACTTTGTTATCAACTCTATTTAAATATTCTTTTATATAACCATTATCTTAAAAGTATTTATATATTATAAGCCCAAGTCCAAAATATGCAAATATATTTATCACATAATTTGGATAAGGCCCACAGGCCCAAATAAATAAAATCTAACTAAATATTAGAGACCCAAAATTAACAAAAATTGTTTATATATATACATTTAATATTTAAACCAAATATAGATCTTAAAAACCCAAAATATTGAATAGCGGTCTAATTATTAATATCACATTTAATCCAAAATCTGAGCCCAATAGGCCCAATAAGAAGGCAGCCCAAAATTTGCAATTTTATAAAATTCTTACTAACACTTACTACCCGCCCAACTAAATAACCAACTTATCTAAAAGCCCAAATATAGGTTTTGTAAATATTATTAAAATGCTTACATATTACTTGTTGAAAATATAGCCGTATAAATTATCCCAAAGTATTATTTAGAATAACTCAGCTGGCTTTTAGCCCAAGCACAAAATATAGAGATATAGTAATCAAATAATTTGGATATGGCCTGTAGGCCCAAATAATCCAAATATACATATATAATTATTTAAACAAAATAACGGCCTTAAGCCCAAAATATATTCTTAATGCCCAATTGAAACTTATAATAATTTTTTTATAGCTCATCCTGAGATTTCTTTACCCCAAAAAATAAATAAATAAAACTAATAAATAAAATAATAAAATAAAGCACACAGTGACAGAGGAATAGAGGAAAAAGTAATAGAAAGGGAGGTGAGTGGAGTTCCTTTCGTTTGTTCCCAATACTACCAATCCATTCCATGTAGTAGTAATAGAATTAATTGTGTACATTTCTGCTACTATACTAGCAGTTAATACTATACAATTAATTGTCTAACTCTCTCCAGCACCACTTAGACTCTTCCTACTATGTGCCCTCACGCACTAGAGTGAAGAAGTCTATGGCAGCATGAGCTTGGTAAGCTCGGTCCGCTGATCCGACCTCTGACCATCCGAGCGTCCCACATACTGTTATGCGGGCCTCTGATGGGAAGTTGTACAGAACCACTCGAGTCCAGCCCCCGGCGGCAAACGGACAGAGAGGTTCCCAAAAGTCTTCCAAAATCTAGGGAGCAAACATGGTGATCCGGACCCATCTGACTTGCGTGAGGCTATTCTCCACAAACGCAAGGAAAGAGAAGGGGCCTCGGGGGGCAAAGAGTCCTCCCACGGACGTCACTACACCCAAATCATCGTCAACTTCTGTTGCAATAATGCGACGGTACAGGAAGACCGGCAGTCCGTCTTCCAAAGACTGCAACAAATATGTTCAGAAGATGAGGCATTTCCCGTCGTCTCCTGCAACTCTGCTCAAAAAATCCTCGCTGATGGGAGAGAAAAGAAGACAAATGTTTCCAGCCCAAAGATTTCAACCACTATGACTAAGAGACTGTCGTCTAAGCAGGTGCCCACCACCGAAGTTTTCCAAGGTACCCGTTCAAAGACGAAATCTGCTACAGTGGGAGATTCATCGTCCACACCACTGGGGGTTGCTACAGTGGAAGATTCATCCGATGTTCCAAGGAGACGAGCTGGGGGAAACAAATCTTCCATCGGATGTAGTAAATCCCGACGTCCCCGAGGACGTCCACAATTCCCAAGACGAGGCGAACTCGGAAGCTGGGGGTACTGTTCCTTCTGAGTCCGAACCAGAAGAAACATTCCCACATACCCCGATGATTTCTCATTACAGGGGTATGATTCGGAGTGTACGTCATCTACCGTCCCTTCCACTTCTACTCATGTCAGGACGGCATTCATGACAAACGACGAACAGGATGGTCCCAGTGATCACCAACGCATCGACACTCTGGAGGCCATACTGCGCTCTTTGGTTAAATCCGTGGACGAGATCAAAGCAGCCCTCCCTACTCTGCAAGGAGGGACGCCTGGCCAAACAAACTCGGGCCCCGCGGTCAATACAGACTCAAACTCAGTGGCACCAAACCCGGGCAATATTCCTCCTGAAATGTCGGCTCCTACCGCTGCAGACGAAGCCAGCGAGGCAAGAACAGAGGTCCTGGAGCTCCGGGCCATGTTTTATGCCCGAGAAAACTGCCAAGACCTCAGGATACGACAACCGCAAGTCGATACATCACTTACTTCGAGGTCACTGTAGAAGCATGGAAAATATCAGAATAATGGTCCATACGGCTCCGGATACGAAGCCTATGCGGCTCATATGGGGGCTGTCTTATACAGTTCAAATGAAGACTCTCTGTCTCATGCGGCTCGAGAGTGTATGCGGTTCAGCAGGAATATGCGGCTCGATCCATGCCACGTGTCCCCCTGAGATCCTTCCCTACAGCTGGCCCTTTGAATAGTGGCCTCATTTAATGCTCTGACACGATTTGACGACTGTGGCGGCTCTGGCATAAAGTGTCATAATGACTCTGCCATAATGACAGACTCTTCGGGAAAAGAAGAAGATCTCTGACCCGATCCGTCAGAAATCCTAGGTTGCCACATGGCAAATCTCATGCGGCTTAAATAGAGAACAGCTTCATGCGGCTCACTGAGAAGTCACCCTATATGACTAGCAGAAATTAGCCATATGCGGCCCACTGAGAGCTCAGCCCCTGCGGCTCAATACAACGCTAGCTCATGCGGCTCACAAAGACTATACATATGCGGCTCATTGAGAGTTCGTTCCCTGCGGTTCGATGAAGCACTGTCCCATACGGCTCATGAAGATTATCTCCCTGCGGTTCAAGTCTTGTCTATCCCATGCGGCTCTGGCAGGACCCACAATTAAAACACGTGGCATCGGATCAATCAACGATTTAACCGAATCTCAATAAATATATCTGACATCATCATCATAATTACTGAGATCAAGGCATATCATTTATCGTCAAGCCAATGGGACACGTGGCGAGCAATCGGGCATTGGTATAATCAATCATGAAGATTTAAAGCAATCAACATTAATTGCTCACAAGATTCGATGCTATCCTCATTAATGGCCAAGATTCATTGTAATCAGGACCAAGGGTTCAGATAGATTGAAGGAGCGCCGACATTCCAAAACAATAATCATTAGCAAACCCTAATGGTCATACCTCACTCTTATAAATAGCCAGCATCATTTCTTTGCACAAAGGCCGACAACAAAAAGAATAAAAAAAATATACAGAGTCAGAGAGAGAATACAGAGAGAGAGAGAGAAGCCAGGAGAGTAACAGAGGAGCAAAAAGAGTACTTCTTCGTCAACGCCAACCAACTTTTCACAAGGAGCCAAGGCTGCATACCGATCGTCCAAGAAGTAAGGCAGGGCTGTCGTCGCCTTTCCGAGCCTCTATCGTCACCCCCCAGAATCTAAAATAAACAATTGTACTTAGACTGCTGTACCTAGGTTTTCGTCCCTAGGCTTTCTTTGTACAAGCGAGTTTGTATTGTGAGTCTAAGTTCAGTCCTCCGATAATTGTTCTGTACTTTTACAATCAATGGCAAACACGATGGCGACTCTGCTGGGGACAAACTTCTCCACGGCTGAGGAGTTGGTGACGCAATCGGATGCAGTCAAACTTGGCTCCACGCAACAAAAGATGGTCGTCCGCTTCGACCAACAAGCGTTTGAAGAGATACTCTCCGAAGGAAGCGCTGGCCCGGTCCAGAAGCGCACCCGCACGACGAAGGCTCGCAAAGAGTGGAGGCCAAAATCATTTGCTCCTCTCCAAGCCCCCGACGGTGTACCCTCTGTTGCTCAAGACGGTGAGAAGGACTCTTCTGCAGCCCCACTTCAGACCGTAGACAACTCTGCTGTCTCCAAGTCCGGCAGAAGAAAACACTATGATGCTGGACTTACAGAGGCAAAGAGGAACTCTACGCGAACTGAGCCGCATAGGGGTGCTAGCCGAGTGAAAAAGGCTCATACGACCACAGTCGCTGGCCGCATGAAGAAGAATCATGCGGTCATATCTGGCAGCCGCATAGTTTATGCAGCTACAGTCGCCAATCACATAGATGAAACACATGAGGCTACAAGAGGCAGCCGCTTGCAGAGAACCCATGCGGCCACTATTGCCAACCGCATGCGGCCAGCCTGCACGATCGTGACTCCTAACCGCCCAAAGACAACTCATCCGACAGCAGAAGATGACCGCATGCAGACAGCCTGCACGGTACCCAACTCTGGCGGCATAGCGTCCGTTCCACGCTTCTCTCGATCGGTCTTCGACCGTCTCTCATACGGTCCCGACCCTGATGATTCTCTGTATGATAAGCCAGATTCTGTGGCATTCAACTTGGACTCCTCCTATTACGCACCCACAAGTGCTAGAAGAAGGAAGTCTAGGGCAGCGCGGGCTCATCGAGCCCAATCAGCTGTCCCAACCTCTGACTATCGGAGCGTCCCGTTGACTATCACACGGACCTCGGATGGAAAGTTGTATACAACCACTCAAGTCCAGCCCCCGCGGCAAACAGACAGAGTGGTTCCTCTGACCTGCGGGAGACGATCCTTCACAAACGCAAAGAAAGAGAAGGAGTGTCGGTGTGCAAAGAGTCCTCGCTTGGACATCGCTGTACCCAAATCATCGTCAATTGCTGCTGCAACAACGCGACAATGACGGAAGCTCGGCCATCCGCCTTCCAAAGGCTACATCACCCGAACTCAGAAGAAGAGGCACCTCCTGTTGTCTCCTGCAATTCTGCTCAAAAAGTTCCCGTCGAAGAGAGGAGGAAGAAAACGAGCGTCTCCAGTCCGAAGATATCAACCATTACAACTAAGAAACTGTCGTCTAAACGGCTGCCCTCCACTGGTGTATTCCAACACACCCGTTCAAAGACGAAATTTACCTCGATGGAAAATTCATCATCCACATTGCTGGGGGTTGAAGGAGCTGGGGGTAACACTCCTCCGAACATCCGCAACAATCCGATGTTCCAAGGAACCGAGTCTGCACAAACAACTCTTCCATCAGGAGCAACGGACGCTGATGCCCCCGAGGACATCCGTAACTCTCAAGACAAAGCAAGCTCTGAAGCTGGGGATACCGTTCCCTCCGATTCCGAGCCCGAAGAGAACATTCCCACCTATCCCGATGACTTCTCGGTGCATGGGTACGACTCAGAGGGCACATCCTCCACCGTTCCTTACATCACTCCTCACGTAAGAACGATGTTCATGACGGACAGCGATCAAGGTGGTTCCAGTGATCGCCAACGCATCGACAGTCTCGAAGCCATATTACTTGCTTTGGTCAAGTCTGTAGACGAGATTAATGCGGCCCTGCCCACTTTATAAGGAGGAGCGCCTGGTCAAACAAACACAGGCCCCGCGGTCAATATAGATTCGAACTCAGCGGCACCAAACCTGGGCAATAATCCTCCCAAAATAACAGCCCCCGTCGCGACAGATGAGACCCGAGAAGTAAGAAGAGAGGTCCAAGAGCTCCGTGCCATGTTTCATGCCCGAGAAAATGCTCAAGATCTCAGAATACGGCAACCATATCCTGCTGAGTGGAGGGATGTTCCATTCCCACCAAGATATAAGCCGTTCAACATCAACCCGTATGATGGCAAAACCTCAGCAAGTCGATACATCACTTACTTTAAGGTCACCACCGACCATCTGCCCCATGAAGATACGATCCTCACACGGTTATTCATTGGAGCATTGGAAGGAGTCACCTTTGATTGGTACCGCAATCTACCGGACAACTGCATCCATTCCTTCTCTGGCTTCAAGCGCATGTTCTTGGAACGATTCTATGAAGTAGGACAAGACATCACTATGTCCACTCTCATGGACGTCGTCCAAGGGGAGAAGGAGCTAACAAGGAACTACATCGAGCGGTTCCGCCAGACCGCCATGAAGTTGCCTTCCGGAAATCCGGATTCTTCTTTGATCGAAATCTGCCAAAAGAGATTGCTTCCAACGATCAGTCTCTGGATGGGCGAGAGTCAATTCAAAGATTGGAAGGCGTTCATCATCAGCGCCACAAGCGCTGAAGAACGACTGAAGAAGGCCCGCCAACTGGGGTTGCACATCTCAGAAGGAGAAAACAAGGGCAAGCGTCTAAACAACGATAATGGGGGTAACCCCTCCAACAATCGGGACAGCAAGGGAAAACAGGCTATGGTGGCCGACACGGCCCAAAAGCCCGAGCCACAGCCAGCAGACAAGCAATGGCCTCAGATCACTTACTCTTTCGAAGACGGCCACGTCAAGCCTATCTTAGACATGCTTATACAAGGAGGTAGAATTCAGCTTCCTCCACCAAGACGGAAGCCTCGGCCGGCTGATTTGGAGAACCCGAAGTTCTGCCATTACCACCGTTATGTACACCACGCTACACATGACTGCTACCAACTAAAACGGTACATCCAAAGCCTCATCGATTCGAATGCCCTGGCCATCGACTTCGAAGAGGTAACCGTAGCAGCCAATATGGTGTCCGCACAATTCGGCAACTTCCCTCCAACGGAGACCCAAGACGGGATAATTCCCGTCCCTCTCGCGACAATGGAGATTACCAATCTTCCCCCGCCCCGAGAATAAGCTGCTGGTCTAGTACCTCTCACCACCTCAAGAGGAGAGGTCATGTGGGTCCATCCAGACTTGGTATCAGAAGTAACTCGGCCCACACCATCTCCCACCAACAAAAAGAGTAGAAAAATCAAGACCTGCCGCACAATTTCAGCAGACGACGCGGAAGCTACAGCCGTCGTCACGTGGTCCGGAGCGCAATCCCAACCTGTGGTTGATAGTCCAGCTGAAAATCATCAACCCACTGCAACTGATGCTCTGGGACCGGCTCAGCCTTCGACGACCGACAAGCCTAGGCCGAAGGAGACTCGCTTCGACAAATCTCTCCGAAAGGATGCAGCCCAAGGGCTAGAGAGGCCCTACAACTTTGACATCTTAGCACAATTGGCTAACACTCCGGCCAAATTGTCATTATATGAACTCCTGAGGCTCTCCAAAGACGTTCGTATTGCATTGAGCGAAGCACTCCAAAATGTCGATGCCTATCTCGCTCAATCTAACCTCACTGGGGAGGACTCAACCATGGATCTCCAAGATAGTGCCTGCACGGGAGCAATGCCCAACATCGTCTTCACTCCGCAGGACATGCTCATCAAAACCAACCTACATGATCGCCCGCTATACTACACGGGATACATCGGCGACGTGAATGTGGATCAGATGCACATTGATCCTGGCTCTTCCATAAGCATCATCCCGAAAGGTCTGCTACATCATCTCCGCATTCCAATGCATCGCCTAACACCTACAAGCACCGCCATCAGCGGTTTCAATTCGGGCAGGAGCTACCCTATCGGAAAGATTCGTCTGAAGTGTCAGATTGGCGATCTCCAATCCGAGGTCACCTGCTACGTCATAGATGCAGACACTTCTTACAACATCCTCTTGGGCGCCCATGGATACACGATTATATGATCGTGCCTTCCACGCTACACCAGTGCTTCAAATATGTCGACAAATACGGCTTCGTGAAGACAGAGTTTGCTGACATCGATCCCTTCAAAGGGGTCGAATCTTACTACTCGGACTCCTGTTTATACGAAAAGTCGAAGAGGCATCTGGATGAAGGAGACGCACAAGCTCATACTGAGACAGCCACGGGATCAGAAGGACCCCTGACGATCCACCTCCAAGCTCACAAACCGGGCAAGTCTGCACCCTTCACCGCCACTCTGCGGAAGGACGCAATCAGCCTCTCGGCACAAGAGGAGCAGATGACAATCCGGCTGCCGAGATCCGGCCAAGTGCCGAGACCCACAACGGAGCCACTAACAATCAGATTACCAAGAGTCAGTCAACCACAAACAGGGAAGCTCAACCCCTCGGACAGGCCATTGACAATACGCCTTCCCAAGAAAGGTTGTCGCCTCGATGCAAGGTCTGACAGTTCCAGCGAACCAGCCACTCCTCGCTCCACATCGAATGCCAAACTGGGGGTCGCCAGTCTGCCAACTACCCCACGCGCTGCTCCATCAACTGGACCACTGACAATCAAGCTTCCTAGGTCGTCCTCTCAGTCATCGTTCACACAGGGGGTAGTCGAAGAGGAACCGGAACTAGCCAAGTATGTGGCCGTCCACACTAATGTCCCCTCCGCTGATGATGTAATCCCCCTAGAAAAGATACCTTACTTCATCAATAAAGGGTTATCTTTGAACTACATCGAGCTCAATAAGCTATGTACGATGTATGCTATGGAACACGGCATAGGCGCTCACCTACACACACAGGTGACAAATGTGTACACCGCAATCCAGCTTACTCCAGTAGAAGACGCCTACCGAATACACAAGGGAGGGGATCATCTAGTCATCTTCGGCCGGACGAACAACCCTCATCCCCGCACCATAGAAGAAGACGACCTCGGGTCAGATGCCGGGAGACTGCCTCTGTATCTCTATAGCACTCAATCCAAGTATCTCATGCAGAAACAGGGGTATGATCTAGAGACTACGCCAGGATTGAACTATGACACTGGGCGACGATTACCTTTGAAGCCGCCAGCCCCGGCGGGCAAACTATGGAACTACTATAACAAAACTCGATGCGGGTTAGGATATGTAACGCCTACTACGACCCCGGAAAGTTCAGATGAAGAACGCGACTGGCAGTCGCATTCAACCGGATCGCTAACTTTCGACTCAGATACCAGCATCGGAGATGTGTTCAGGCAAGTCATGTCAGTCAACATGACGTTCGCCGACGCTTACGAGGAAGACGAAGACATCCCCGAAATCCTCGAGCTAGAGCCTTGGGCCCAGCAATTAGACGCGCAATGGAAAAAGCGATTCGAACTGAGAGAACCTCCTACTGAAGATAAGGTCATACAAGTGGATCTCGGCAGCGAATCTTCTCCAAAACTGATCTTCATCAGTGAAAGCCTAACCAACGAAGAACGGGAGTCGCTATTAGAACTTGTCAGGGAGTACATTGATGTGTTCGCTTGGAGCTATGAAGACATGCCAAGGTTAAATCCTTACATCGTTCTTCATAAACTCAATATTCGGCCAGATGCGAAGCCAGTCAAACAACAACAGCGACGCTTCCGCCCAAGCATCATGGACGCGATCGAAGCTGAAGTCAACAAACTAATAGCCAGCGGCTTCATTCGTGAGGAGCAATATCCCAATTGGGTCGCCAATATAGTACCTGTCCTCAAGAAGAATGGAAAAATTCGAATCTGCATCGACTTCCGTAATCTGAACGAGGCATGCCCCAAAGATGAATTTCCCCTTCCTATCACAGACATCATGATCGACAATACCTGCGGCTTTGAGCGCATGTCATTCATGGATGGCTTCTCGGGATACAACCAAATCAAGATGTCTTCCGACGACGAAAAGCATACATCATTCCGAACACCGATTGGCACGTACTGCTACACAGTCATGCCTTTCGGTTTAAAGAAAGCTGGTGCCACATATCAAAGAGCTATGAGCATCATCTTCAGAGACCACTTACGCAAGATGGTGGAGTGCTATGTTGATGATATAGCCGTCAAGAGCCGTAGCAAAGGAGACCATCTGCAGGATCTAAGGACGGTATTCGACCTAATGCGGACGCATAATTTGAAGATGAACCCTATGAAGTCCTTCCTGGGCGTATCTAGCGGGAATTTCTTAGGCTTCATCATCACTGCAAAGGGTATCCATGTAGACCCCGAGAAGACAAAAGCAATCATGGAGATGGGTCCCCCGAGAAATCTCCGCAAACTCAGAGGCCTTCAGGGAAGGCTAGCTTACATCAGAAGGTTCATTTCCAACCTCTCCGGGCGATGCCGACCATTTACGTACCTCATGAAGAAAGGAGTCTCATTCGTATGGGACGAAGAATGCCAGCGTACTTTCGATAGCATCAAAGAATATCTGTCAAATCCTCCGGTCTTGGTAGCCCCAGTCCCTGGAAAACTATTTCTGCTCTATGTACGAGCAATAGAACACTCCCTCGGTGCTCTGTTGGCACAGAATAACGATGCAGGCCATGAACAGGCTATATATTACCTCAGCCGAATGATGATTGGACCAGAGCACCGATACACCGCTGTGGAGAAGGAATGCCTCGCTCTGGTGTTCGCCATTCAGAAAACGTGGCACTATGTCATCGGACAAACGATACATGTGATCTCACGAGTTAACCCTCTCAGGGTCCTCATGACTAAACCAGGGGCACTCAGCTCTCGCCTCGCTACATGGGCAATACTGCTGTCCCCTTATTATATGATCTTCGTTCCCCAAAAGGCAGTCAAAGGTCAAGCCCTGGCAGATTTCTTGGCAGCCCACCCAGGTTCGGAGTCCTCCAGGATATACGAAGAGATCCCAGATGAGGTCGCCGACTCGCATACAACCTCCCACGAAAATATATGGCGAATGTTCTTCGATGGCGCTTCGAGAACCGGACCTAAAGGCAATATAGTCGTCGGAGTCGGAGTGGTACTAATCTCTCCTTCCGGATTGGTGATTAACCGCGCTTATTCCCTCACTGAACCCTGTTCTAACAATGTGGCCGAGTACAACGCTCTGGTCATTGGCCTCCAACTTGCAAAAGAGCTGGGGGTAGAATACCTTGAAGCGTACGGCGATTCCCAACTAATCGTCAATCAGATCCGGGGTTCGTACGAGGTACGCCATGAAGACATGATCCCTTATCATCAAATAGCGATCAATATCATCTCGGCATTTGAGGGGTTCTTCATCAAGCACGTCCCCAGACTCTGAAATATTGAAGCCGATGCCCTAGCTGGTCTCGCCGCTTCCCTAGCAGTTCCAAATTATGATCGACAATCAGTGGAAGTGATAGGCTATGAACTGGTCTGTCCCAAAAATAATGTGCAATTCGTCGCAAGTTATTCCGCACAGACGATCGATGACGCCCCAGATTGGAGACAACCATTCATCGACTTCGTCGTCTACGACATCCTGCCTGAGAACCCAAAGGAAGCTACTTCCATCAGAAGGCGTTCCCTCAGATTCTTCTACGATACAGAGACGAAAATGCTGTATCGCCGCTCCTACGACGGATTACTGCTTCAGTGTCTGTCAAACGCAGAAGCCAAGGAAGCCGTACGAGAAGCCCATGACGGTGTTTACGGGGCCCACCAGCCCGGCCCGAAACTGCAAGACCGCCTTTGCCGAATGGGCTACTATTGGCCCACAATTGTGGCAGATGCGGTAGATTATGCTAGAAAGTGCAAAGCTTGCCAAGTCCACGCGGACTTCATCCACCAACCCTCTGAATTTTTACATTCGACAGTGGCGTCCTGGCCATTCGAAGCATGGAGAATGGATATCATTGGTCCAATCACCCCACCTTCCTTCCGAGGACATCGCTTCATACTTGCGATCACTGATTACTTCTCTAAATGGGCGGAAGCTGTCACACTCGCAGAAGTCAAGACTTCAAACGTGATCAGCTTTCTTAAACACCACGTCATCTACCGCTTTGGACTGCCCCGAAGGATCATCCATAATAATGGTCCGCAGTTTACAAGCCACGCATTCTATCGGTTTTGCGATAAGCACCGTATTCAGAATATCGCCTTGACGCCGTACAACCCGACAGCAAATGGGTTAGCAGAGGCGTTCAACAAAACAATCATCAAACTTCTCAAGAAGTTTGTCTCCTCCAACAAACGTGAATGGAACGACAAGCTCGGCGAGTGCTTATGGGCTTACCGCACCACGGTCCGAACAGCTACCGGAAATACACCGTTCTCCCTGGTATACGGAAGTGAGGCAGTCCTCCCCTTGGAGACACAGATCCCCTCACTACGTGTCGCCCTCACACACCAATTGACAACCGATGATAACTATCGACGTCGACTGCAAGAGTTAGAGGCCTTAGATGAAAAGCGCCTCCTAGCTCAGCAAAGGATCGAGCTATACCAAGCACGCATCTCAGGAGCCTTCAACAAGAAGGTCAAAATCAGAACATTCCAGGTAGACGATCTCGTCTTGGCAGTCCGGAGGCCAATGGTCATGACTCACAAGACCACCGGCAAATTCCAGCCAAAGTGGGAGGGCCCATTTATCATTGAGACGGTATTCTCCAACGGTGCCTACCGCCTTGCAAAGCAAAACGGAGACTTGTTCATGCTGCCCGTCAACGGCAAATTCCTGAAGAAATATTATGTCTAAACGACATTCCCTACAAGTTCATCGAGTCATGTACCCGTTGGTACCACTGAACTCACACCCTGAGCATTTCAGATTATCGAGTCATGTACCAGCTGGTACCACTGAACTTACACCCTCAGCATTTCAGATTATCGAGTCATGTACCAGCTGGTACCACTGAACTCACACCCACAACATTTCAAGATTATCGAGTCATGTACCTGCTGGTGCCCCTGAACTCACCCCTACATCCCCTTTAGCTTATCGAGTCATGTACCCGCTGGTGCCGCTGGACTCCCACTTTCTCAATATGTTAATTTACCGAGTTATGTACCCGCTGGTGCCTCTGAACTCACATTTCAGTCACTCTTTCAGATAGTAAGTCACGTATGATTATACCTCTGAACTTGCTTCCCTGGAAGAGATCCTCCCTCATGATCCAATACCCGCACTTCCAGTGCACAAAAAGGGTAATCGATCCACAAATTTCCGAAAACGGACATGTCCTTATTACCTCTGAATCGTTTTCACTTCCACCAAAAACAAACTGCCCCTCACATAGAACTTCTACGTTCTCCTACCTCTGAGTCGTTCTATGTACTCCCTCTTCATTAAGCCCACTCCTGCCATGTCATCATTACCTCTGAGGGGGAAGGCTCCGTCGAAGATCCCTTCATGCTTGCCATGTCCACATTACCTCTGAGTAAGTATGTCGGTCTCCTTTCGACCTATTATCTGTACCCACAACCGGAGTACGACAAGGATAATAGGTCCACAAATGTCCGCTGTTGACCACGAATATCCTCCGTGAAACCTCCCCTGCCATGTCCTCACTACCTCTGAGCAGGAAGGTTCCACGGTAAAACCCTCATGCCTGACATGTCCTCATGACCTCTGAGCAAATATGTTGGTTTTTCTTTCACCCTATTATCTGTATCCCGAACCAGGGTATGCCAAGGATAATAGGTCCACAAATATTCCTTTGCTAAGCTTCTTAGCATAAATCCACTACCCCACCATGCCCCGGGAGCCCAGCCGCTCTACGGCATTCCTTTTTTTTTGTTAAGCACCGAGAATATCCATGACCAATTTGCCACGGCTGTTCCGGACATCCTGTCCAAACTTGTTATTCGTACCTAAAACCAAGGTACGCCAAGGATAACAGGTCCACAAATAATCCCCTAGCAAGTCCAGTTCCACAAAACACCCAAGTACAAAGAAAGAAAAGATGAGACGAAATATATCCATTTTCAAAGTTCCACATCCTCCGGGATTATATCGCTGCTACAAGATAGAAATAAAAAGAAAACAAGCAAGACAAGACAGAGGAACAACTATGGTTCAGAGGCACACAACGTCAAGAAATAGTCCGTCAGCGAGGCAGTCGACCGCTCAAACCACTGACTAGTTTGACATATTGACTCTGAAGTCAACTACGTCGTCCAGATAAGCAAAGATTCCACTGGGGGGAATAAAGTCCCCAGATTTGATATAACCCCACTCTTTCAGAATAAGTACCCAGTCATAATCTACACTAGGGATACAAAGTTCACACAGAACCAAAGGTAACCATTACAAGAAAAGAGGGAAGCAAGTATATTCCATTCATTGGAATGTCCAGCTACATTCACACAATTAACAAACAAAAAGGGGAATTCTTCATTACCTCTTCAGACGAAAAGGGAAAACACAAACCATAGCCAAACAGACAGAAACATACAAGGAATCCCTAAAACCTAGTTACAAAAACGCATATACCACTCCCTTAACCACTTCACAAACGAGGGATGCAGTTGAAGGAGATCCTCGTCCAGAATAGGAGCATCAGAATTCCCAGAGCTACCACCCCCAATAGCCTCGACATTTAGAGAAAGACCATCATGCGCAGACGACGGTTCCTCCTTCTTCGTCTCTGTCACAAAGGGAGACCCCTGGTCGATGGCAGGAGGCGGCGGCTCTTCTGTCACTGCAACCTCAGCGTCCAGCGGAGATACTGCAAGAACAAAACAACAAAATGAAGTAAAAGATATTCTAAAGAGTCATGCGGCTCGTTGAAGGCAACTCGCATACGGGTCGAACATGGGGAAAACCTCATGCGGATTCAAGTCATGGGACGTATATACGGACCACGTAAGTTGAACTCACATGCGGCTCCTACATAAAGCATACCCCATGCGACTTGATCATGAGATGTGTAGGCGGACCCCGTAACTCGCATGGAGCATACTCCATACGGCTCGGTCACAGGATATATATGCAGACTACGTAAGTTGAACTTGTATACGGCTCAGACATGGGGTACATCCCATGCGGCACGATCAGAGGATATGTATGTGAACCACGTGGTTTTGTACACAAAGTAGACAGTAGAGCAGACCCTATCTTCTACACAGTTGTTACCTTCGATGGCGACGTGAACGTCAAGGTGGACAGGGGAAACGACAGTCGATGACGAAGCTGATTTCTTTTTCTTCGCCGCGGCCTTCTTCACAACTTTGGAAATCCTTGGCGCCATTTCGGTTGGTCAGATGAAGGAAGGAGACAAAGACAGAAGCTTTTGGTCAAGAAAAAGTCTAAAAAAATCCAACCGAACATACGCATATTTATAGACAGAAGGACTATGAACCGACACCTCGTACAACGTGATCGACCCTTCGGCTGTCGAGGCAAACTGGACAATCAAAAGAATAAAAACTTTGGGATCCTCCCCCAAAAGACGGCGTTAAATCAAAACGAATCAAGAGCATTTAATGACGATTTGCACACGTAGTCAGGACACGTGGCAAAGAGCCTATGCGGACAGATGAATCTATGCGGCTGGGACACTTATGCGACATGAACGGGACCATGCTTCTTATTCAAAGTGTTTCAATTTTGCAAATTGAAAACTTTGAAGGGGGTCCTGTAGAAGCATAGAAAATATCAGAATAATGGTCCATGCGGCTCCGGATACGAAGCTCATATGGGGGCTGTCTTATACAGTTCAAAGGAAGACTCTCTGTCTCATGCGGCTCGAGAGTGTATGCGGTTCAGCAGGAATATACGGCTCGATCCATGCCACGTGTCCCCCTGAGATCTTTCCCTACAGCTGGCCCTTTGAATAGTGGCCTCATTTAATGCTCTGACATGATTTGACGACTGTGGCGGCTCTGGCATAAAGTGTCATAATGACTCTGCCATAATGACAGACTCTTCGGGAAAAAAAGAAGATCTCTGACCCGATCCGTCAGAAATCCTAGGTTGCCACATGGCAAATCTCATGCGACTTAAATAGAGAACAGCTTCATGCGGCTCACTGAGAAGTCACCCTATATGACTAGCAGAAATCAGCCATATGCGGCCCACTGAGAGCTCAGCCCCTGCGGCTCAATACAACGCTAGCTCATGCGGCTCGCAAAGACTATACATATGCGGCTCATTGAGAGTTCGTTCCCTGCGGTTCGACGAAGCACTGTCCCATGCGACTCATGAAGATTATCTCCCTGCGGTTCAAGTCTTGCCTATCCCATGCGGCTCTGGCAGGACCCACAATTAAAACACGTGGCATCGGATCAATCAACGATTTAACCGAATCTCAACAAATATATCTGACATCATCATCATAATTACTGAGATCAAGGCATATCATTTATCGTCAAGCCAATGGGACACGTGGCGAGCAATCGGGCATTGGTATAATCAATCATGAAGATTTAAAGCAATCAACATTAATTGCTCACAAGATTCGGTGCTATCCTCATTAATGGCCAAGATTCATTGTAATCAGGACCAAGGGTTCAGATAGATTGAAGGAGCACCGACATTCCAAAGCAATGATCATTAGCAAACCCTAATGGTCATACCTCACTCTTATAAATAGCCAGCATCATTTCTTTGCACAAAGGCCGGCAACAAAAAGAATAAAAAAATATACAGAGTCAGAGAGAGAATACACAGAGAGAGAGAGAGAAGCCAGGAGAGCAACAGAGGAGCAAAAAGAGCACTTCTTCGTCAACGCCAACCATCTTTTCACAAGGAGCCAAGGCTGCATACCGATCGTCCAAGGAGTAAGGCAGGGCTGCCGTCGCCTTCCCGAGCCTCTATCGTCACCCCCCAGAATCTAAAATAAACAATTGTACTTAGACTGTTGTATCTAGGTTTTTGTTCCTAGGCTTTCTTTGTACAAGCGAGTTTGTATTGTGAGTCTAAGTTCAGTCCTCCGATAATTGTTCTGTACTTTTACAATCAATGGCAAACAGTCACCACCGACCATCTGCCCCATGACGATGCCATCCTTACACGATTATTCATTGGGGCATTGGAAGGAGTCGCCTTCGACTGGTACCGTAACCTGCCAGACAACTGCATCCACTCCTTCGCCAGCTTCAAGCGCATGTTCTTGGAGACATTCTACGAAGTAGGACATGACATCACAATGTCCACCCTCATGGACGTCGTTCAAGGGGAGAAAGAGCTGACAAGGAACTATATTGAGCGGTTCTGCCAAACCGCCATGAAGCTGCCGTCTGGTAATCCGGATTCCTCCTTAATTGAAATTTGCCAAAAGAGATTACTTCCAACAATCAGCCGCTGGATGGGCGAAAGTCAATTTAAGGACTGGAAGACATTTATCATCAGTGCCACTAGCGCTGAAGAACGATTGAAGAAGGCTCGCCAACTGGGATTGCACATCTCGGAGAAAGAGGACAAGGGCAGGCATCCTAATGCTAACAACAATAATGGGGGTAGCTCCACCAACAATCAGGACAACAAGGGCAAGCAGGCTATGGTGGCCGACACAGTACAGAAACCTGAGTCAAAACCGGCAGACAAGCAATGGCCACAAATGACCTACTCCTTCGAAGACGGCCACGTCAAGCCCATCTTGGACATGCTCATATAAGGAGACAGAATTCAGCTCCCTCCACCAAGACAGAAACCTCGGCCGGCAGAAATGGAGAACCCAAAGTACTGCTATTACCATCGCTATGTCCACCATGCTACACACGACTGCTACCAACTAAAACGGTACATCCAACATCTCATCGATTCGAACGCTCTGGCTATCGATTTCGAAGAGGTAACTGTGGCAGCCAATATGGAGTCAGTACAATTTGGCAACTTCTCTCCAATAGAAACTTAAGACGGTGTGGTACCCATCCCTCTGGCAATAATGGAAATCGCCAATCTTTCGCCTCCCCGGGATCAGGCTGCTGGTCTAGTGCCCCTCACCACATCACGGGGGAAGGTCATATGGGTCCATCCGGACCTGGTACTCGAGGTGACTCAATCCACACCACCTTCCATTCGTAAGAAGAAGAGTAGAAAAGACAGATCCTGTCGCACAATCTCGGCAGATGTCGAAGAAGTCACGGCTGTCGTTACCCGGTCTGGGGCACAATTCCAACCTGTGGCTGATAACTCGGCTGAAGATCATCAGCCAGCTACTGCTGACTCTCCGGGACCTGTTCAGCCTCCGACGACCGATAAGCCTAGGCCGAAGGAGACTCGCTTTGACAAATCCCTCCGAAAAGAGACACCGCAGGGGCTGGAGAGGCCCTACAACTTCGACATCTTGGCACAATTGGCCAACACACCAGCCAAATTATCATTATACGAGCTCCTGAGACTCTCGAAGGATGTTCGCACGGCTTTGAGCGATGCACTCCAGAATGCCGACGCCTATCTGGCTCAGGTCAACCTCACGGGAGAGAGCCCGCCTGCAGATCTCCAAGACAGCGCTTGCATGGGAGCGATGCCCAACATTGTATTCACTCTGCAGGATATGCTCATCAAAACCAACCTGCTCGATCACCTGTTATATTACACTGGATACATCGGCGACGTAAAGGTGGCTCGGATGCACATTGATCCTGGTTCTTCCATAAGCATCATCCCGAAGGGTCTGTTACATCATCTCCGCATTCCTATGCATCGCCTGACGCCAACAAGTACCGCCATCAGCAGTTTTAATTCGGACAGGAGCTACACGATTGGAAAGATTCGCTTGAAGTGCCAAATTGGCGATCTTCACTCAGAAGTAACCTGTTACGTCATAGATGTGGACACTTCTTACAATATCCTCTTGGGGCATCCCTGGATACACGATTACATGATCGTGCCTTCCACGCTGCACCAGTGCTTCAAGTATGTCGACAAACGCGGCTTCGTGAGGACAGAATTCGCCGACATCGATCCCTTCAAAGGGGTCGAATCATACTACTCAGACTCCTGCCTATAGGAAAAGTCGAAGAGGCACCTTGGTGAAGGAGATGTGCAAGCTCGTACCGAGATAGCCACAGGATCAGAAGAACCTCTGACGATCCACCTCCAAGCTCACAAACCTGGCAAGTCCGCACCCCTTACAGCCACTCTGCGTAAGGACGCAATCAGCCTCTCGACACAAGAAGAGCAAATGATAATCCGGCTACCAAGGTCCGGCCAAGCGCCCAGACCCACAATGGAGCCACTGACAATCAGGCTGCCTAGAGTCGGCCAACCACAAATGGAGAAGCTCAACCCCTCCGACAAGCCAATGACGATACGCCTTCCCAAGAAGAATCGTCACCCCGATGCAAGGTCTGGGACTTCTAGCGAGCCAACAACTCCCCGTCCAGCATCGAATATCAAACTGGGGGTCGCTAGTTTGCCAACGACTCCACGTTCTGCTCTACCGACAGAACCCCTGACAATCAAGCTGTCCAGGTCATCCTCTCAGTCTTCATTTATACAGGGGGTGGCCGAAGAAGAACTGGAGCTAGCCAAGTATGTGGCTGCCCATACTGATGTTCCCTCTGCAGATGATGTAATCCCGCTAGAAAAGATACTTACTTCATCAATAAAGGGCTATCTTTGAACTACCACGAACTTAATAAGCTTTGTACAATGTATGCTATGGAACACGGTATAGGCACTCACCTACACACACAGATGACAAATGTGTATACCGTAAACCAGCTTACTCCAGTGGAAGACGCTTACCGCATAATCGAGGGAGGGGACCATCCAATCATCTTCGGTCGGAAGGACGACCCACAACCCTTTACCATAGAGAAGGTCGATCTTGAATCAGATGCCGGGAGACTACCTCTGTATCTTTATAGCCCCCAATCCAAGTACCTCATGCAAAAATAAGGGTATGATCTGGAGACTACGCCAGGTTTGAATTACGGTACTGGTCGACGATCACCTTTAAAGCTCCCGGTCCTGGCTGGCAAACCTTGGGACTACTATAGCAAGACCCGATGTGGACTAGGGTATGTTACGCCCACAATGACCCCTGAAAGTTCAGATGAGGAATGCGACTGGCATTCACATTCAACCGGGTCACCAACTTCTGATTCGGATGCCAGCATCGGAGACACATTCAGACAAGTCCTGTCAGTCAATATGGCATTCGCCGACGCTTACGAAGAAGATGAAGACATTCCTGAAATCCTTGAGTTAGAGCCGTGGGCCCAACAGCTGGACGTACAATAGGAAAAGCGGTTCGAACAGAAAGAACCTCCTACTGAAGATGAGGTTATACAGGTCGATCTCGACGACGAATCTTCTCCAAAACCAATCTTCGTCAGTAAAAGCTTGACAGACGAAGAGCGAGAATCGCTACTGGAACTCGTCAAAGAATACATTGATATGTTCGCCTGGAGCTATGAAGACATGCCAAGGTTAAATCCCGATATTGCTCTTCACAAACTCAACATTCGGCCAGATGCAAAGCCGGTCAAACAACAACAGCGACGCTTCCGCCCAGACATCATGGATGCAATCAAAGCCGAAGTCAACAAACTCATAGCCAGCGACTTCATATGCGAGGAGCAACATCCAGACTGGGTTGCCAACATAGTATCGGTCCTCAAAAAGAATGGGAAGATTCGAATCTGCATCGACTTCCGCAATCTGAACGAGGCATGTCCTAAAGATGAATTCCCCCTCCCTATCACAGACATCATGATCGACAACACATGCGACTTAGAACGCATGTCATTCATGGATAACTTCTCGGAGTACAACCAAGTCAAGATGTCTCCTGACGACGAAAAGCAAACATCATTCCGAACACCGATTGGCACATACTGCTACATAGTCATGCCTTTCGGTTTAAAGAATGCTGGAGCCATATATCAAAGAGCCATGAGTATCATCTTCAGGGATCACTTGCATAAGACCGTGGAGTGCTATGTTGATGACATCGCCGTCAAGAGTCGCCATAAAGGAGACCATCTGCAGGATCTGAGGACGGTATTCAACCTGATGCGAGCACACAACTTGAAGATGAATCCCAAAAAATCCTTCTTGGGCGTATCCAGCAGAAAGTACTTGGGTTTTATCATCACCGCCCAGGGTATCCACGTAGACCCTGAGAAGAAAAAGGCAATCATGGAGATGGGTCCCCCGAGAAATCTTCGAGAACTTCGAGGCCTCCAAGGGAGGTTAGCTTACATCAGGAGGTTCATTTCTAACCTCTCCGGGCGTTGTCAGCCATTCACTCATTTCATGAAGAAGGGCGTCTCATTCGTATGGGACGAGAATGTCAGCGTGCCTTCGATAGCATTAAGGAATATTTTTCGAACCCTCCAGTCCTAGTGGCCCCGGTTGCTGGAAAACCATTCCTGCTCTATGTACGAGCAATGGAGCATTCCCTCGACGCTCTGCTGGCGCAAAATAATGATGCAGGCCATGAACAAGCCATATACTACCTCAGTCGAATGATGATCGGGCCAGAGCACCGATATACCGCTGTTGAGAAAGAATGCCTCGCCCTGGTATTCGCCATTCAAAAGATGCGGCACTATGTTACAGGACAAACCATATATGTGATCTCACGAGTCAACCCTCTCAGGGTCCTCATGACTAAACCAGGGGCACTCAGCTCTCGCCTCGCTACATGGATAATATTACTGTCCCCCTACCGTATGATCTTTGTCCCAAAAAAGGCTGTCAAAGGTCAAGCCCTGGCTGACTTTTTGGCAGTCCACCCAGGCTCTGAGTCGTCTAGAATATACGAAGGAATCCCAGATGAGGTCGCCGACTCGCATGCAACCTCTCACGATGATATATGGCGAATGTTCTTCGACGGTGCCTCAAGGACCGGACCTAAGGGCAATATCGTCGTCGGAGTCGGGGTGGTGCTGGTTTCTCCTTCCGAATTAGTGATCAATCGTGCTTACTCCCTCACAGAACCCTGCTCTAACAATGTGGCTAAGTACAACGCTTTGGTCATTGGCCTCCAACTTACAAAAGAGCTGGGGGTAGAATATCTTGAAGCATACGGCGATTCACAGTTAATCGTCAACCAGATCCGGGGTTCATACGAAGTTCGCCATGAAGACATGATCCCCTATCACCAAATAGCAATCAACATCATCTCGTCATTTGAAGGGTTCTTCATCGAACACGTTTCCAGACACCGAAATATCGAAGCCGATGCCTTAGCAGGCCTTACCGCTTCCCTAGCAGTGCCAAATCATACTCATCAATCGGTGGATGTGATAGGCCATGAACTGGTCTGTCCCAAGAACAATATTCAATTCGTGGCGAGTTATTCCGCTCAGACGATCGACGAAGTCCCAGACTGGAGACAACCATTCATTGACTTCGTAAGTTTACGACATCCTGCCCGAGAACCTAAAAGAAGCCACCTCTATCATAAGGCGTTCTCTCAGATTCTTCTACGATACAGAGACGAAAATGTTGTATCGCCGATCCTACGATGGATTATTGTTTCGATGTCTGTCAAACACAGAAGCCAAAGAAGCCGTACGCGAAGCTCATAACGACGTCTGCGGGGCCCATCAGCCTGGCCCAAAATTGTAAGACCGTTTTCACCGAATAGGCTACTACTGGCCTATGATGGTAGCAGATGCGATAGACTATGCAAAAAAGTGCAAAGCTTGCCAAGTCCTCGCGGACTTCATCTACCAACCATCCGAATTTCTACATCCGACGGTAGCATCCTGGCCATTCGAAGCATCGGGAAAGGATATCATCGCACCGATTACTCCACCTTCCTCCCGAGGACATCACTTCATACTCGCAATCACAGATTACTTCTCCAAATGGGTGGAAGCTGTTTCGCTTACAGAAGTCAAAACTTCAAACGTGATCAGCTTCCTCAAGCATCACGTCATCTATCGCTTTGGACTGCCCCGAAGGATCATCCACGATAATGGTCCGTAGTTCGCAAGCCACGCCTTCTATCGCTTCTGCGATAAACACCGAATTCAGAATATCGCTTCGACACCATATAATCCGGCAGCAAATGGGTTGGCAGAAGCATTCAACAAAACAATCATCAAACTTCTCAAGAAGTTCGTATCGTCCAACAAACGCGACTGGAACGAGAAGCTTGGTGAATGCTTGTGGGCGTACCGTACTACAGTCCGAACAGCCACAGGGAACACACCATTCTCCCTGGTGTACGGGAGTGAAGCAGTTCTCCTATTGGAGACTCAAATACCCTCGCTCTGCATCGCTCTCACTTATCAATTGACGACGGACGATAACTACCGTCGCCGACTACAAGAGTTGGAGGCCTTGGATGAAAAGTGCCTCTTAGCTCAGCAACGAAACGAGCTATACCAAGCACGCATCTCCGGAGCCTTCAACAAGAAGGTTAAAATCGGAATATTCCAAGTGGACGATCTTGTCCTGGCAGTTCGGAGGCCGATGGTCATGACTCACAAAATCGCTGGCAAATTTCAGCCAAAATAGGAAGGTCCATTTATCATTGAGGCCGTATTCTCCAACGGTGTTTACCGCCTCGCAAAACAAAATGGAGACTTGCTCATGCTGTCAGTCAACGGCAAGTTCCTAAAGAAATACTATGTCTAAACGACATTTTCTAGATTACCGAGTTATGTACCCGCTGGTACCGCTGAACTTATATTCCAAAAATCCCAGATTATTGAGTTATGTACCCACTCGTGCCGCTGAACTCACATCCACAACACTCCAGATTATTAATTTATGTACCCGCTGGTGCCGCTGAACTCACATTTCCAACACTCCAGATTATCGAGTCATGTACCCGCCGGTACCGATGAACTCATATTCCAACTCTCCCAGATTATCGAGTTATGTACCCGCAAGTGCCTCTGAACTCACATTTCGGTCACTCTTTTAGGTAGTAAGTCATGTATGATCATACCTCTGAACTTATTTCGCTGAAAGAGCTCCTCCCTCATGATCCACTATCCGCACTCTCTGTACACAAAAAGGGTAACGGATCCACAAAATTTCCAAAAAAATGACCATGTCGATGTTACCTCTGAGTCGTTTCACTTCCGCCAAAAATAAATCACCCCTCTACATAGAACTTCCATGTCCTCATTACCTCTGAGTCGTCCTATGTACCCCTTCATGGTGCCCACTCCTGCTATGTCCTTATTACCTCTGAGTGGGAAGGCTCCATCGAAGAAACCCTCATATTTGCCATGTTCTCATTACCTCTGAGTAAATATGTTGGTCCTCCCTCGACTTATTATCTGTACCAAAAGAAAAAAAAAACCCCAGGGTATGCCAAGGATAATAGGTCCACAAATATCCTCCGTTGAGTCCACTCCTGCCATGTCCTCATTACCTTTGAGTAGGAAGACTCCACGGTAAAACCCTCATACTTGCCATATCCTCATTACCTCTGAATAAGTATGTTGGTTCTCTCTCATCTTATTATTCGTATCCTGAACCAGGGTACGCCAAGGATAATAGGCCCACAAATATCTTCCGTTGAGTCCACTCCTGCCATGTCCTCGCTACCTCTGAGTAGAAAGACTCCGCGGTAAAACCTCATACTTTCTATGTCCTTATTACCTCTGAGTAAGTATGTCGGTTCCCTTTCCTCCTATTATCCGTATCCTAAGCTTGGGAATGCCAAGGATAATAGGCCCACAAATGTCCTTTGCTAAGTTTCTTAGTACAGGCCCATCATTCCTCATCATGTCCCGGGAGCCCAGCTGCTCCATGGCATTCTCTCTCCCGATACCCGGAACATCCATGATCACTTTACCGTGGAATTGTTCTAGGTATCCCCATCAAACTTGTTATCCGTACCTAAAACCAAGGTATGCCAAGGGCAACAGGTCCACAAACAAGTCCTCCATTCGGGGCAAATGCCACCATAATACCACAAGCACAACAGGCAGTACAAATAAAGGATGGAATAAAGTATACTCTTTTATTTGGAAGCCAAAAAGCATTACATGTTATGGGACCATGTCCCTCTCAAAAAGAATATAACAAAAGAAGAAAAGGCCGACTATGGTTCGACATTACATAATTCCAGAAGGCGGTTCTTCACCAAGGTGGTCCCCTGATCAAGCCGCTGTTTAGCTCGACGCTCCGCTTCCTGGGACAAACGCTCCGCATTGTCCAAATCCATGTGTGCTTGCCAGTCGTCCTCCAACTTCTTTAGGGCAATTTCCAGATCAGCCGAAGCTCGATTCACTCTGTCAGCCTCCTGGATAATTAGCCCCCTTTCGGTACGGGCAGCCTCAAGCTCAGACTCCAGGAAAGCTAGCTTCCTCTGAAGCTCAAGGATCTGCTCCCGCGTGTCAATAATCCCACAAGAGGCAGTCGCTTCCCGAGCCGTAACAACTTCACTCTCGCGGCTCAACTCATCATAGCGATCAGACAAATCGCGGAGGTCCTTCAGCATGGTCGGCCTGGTTTTATCCCGAGAAGCCCTTATCTTCTCCACAGCAGCCGTGAGGAAACCGCGCTCCTGATCTATAGCAGCAGACAGATCATCCTGCCGTAGCACATGAAGCTGGTCCACCAGCTGATCAGCCTCTAGCAATTTTGCCTCCAGAAGTGCGGCTACCCCTGCCCCACCGGGAAGAGTCTTATGGATATCAATAAGACCCTGGGCGCATTGCCGGGCCAAGACGAAAGAGGTCCCTCTTTCCACAGCAGCCACTATCCCCCTCTTCAGGTGACAATAAAAGCTGCCAACCACGTCCTGTAACGCTTCGTCCAGAACCTCTGTAGAGGACGGCGTCAAAGGAAGTGTGGTCGGCAACGTCGAAGGAGGTGCGCTAGAACTTGCCACCAAGGGGACAAATTCCGAGCGGAATGATGCGCGGATAGCAGCTAACTCTTCCTCCGCCACTCGAAGAGCCTGTACACTTGGCAGGGCAGAGGGGTCGACTCTCGGAGCCACCTGAGCAGAAGAAGATGCAAGGACCATTATCCCCTGCCCCGGCTGGCCCACCACTTGACTTTTCGAACTCAAGAAAGCGGGAGGCCCCTCAAGACGAATAAGAAGGGGAGGAGGTACGCTCCTCTCCGCCAATGCCCCTTCGACAGAGCCTGTCTCAACAATGACCTTCATCGACACTGGAGAGGCAGGACCTGTATGTCCAGAGGAACCATCAATCGACGTAACCCGAAGGACGTGATGATAGAGCAGATAGGCCTCCTCGCAAGTTAAAATTTGGCTTATCTTACCAGGAAAAGAGCATGGAGGTTGTAACTCGCTCGCAGCTGACGTGGTCTCCTCACCCGCGACCTCCAAGTTAAATTTTGCTGGCTCTTCTGTCCCAGCCACCCCAGAGGGAGGTACGAATCTATTAGCGTTATTTTGATAAAATTCCGTAATTTCGGGGACAGGTCTGTCGGAACCCCCATCATCTTGAGTCATGACCTCGGCGACTTGAGATTCCTCTTCTTATGATACCTACGAGAGGGAAGGAAAATGATTAAAGATCAAAACTGGAGGAAATAAAGAACTGAATAAAAATGGTAGTAATTCGTATTACCTCCGAAGCGGGGTCAACCTCCTCGCTTCTCTCCCTTATAGTTAGCCTGCGACGTCTGGTCGCAGCCAATTTTCGGGAGTGAGAAATACCGCCAACAGGGGAGATTTGTCTGCTACGCTTCCGTACAGAACCAGGTGCGACAGGCCGCTGATCCACCCCAACATCTTCCACCAGGAAAGAAGAGTCATCTGCATCACGCTCCTCGTCCTCATCATCTGCAGTGGTGGAGTCTGAGTCGGGCACTTCGACTCTATTCTTCTTCTTCTTCTTCTTCGTCTTGGCCCCTTGGGGCTTCTCATCCAAGCCAGCACCAACGATAAAACTGGTATCCGGGCTAAAACCAATATGGAGCTTGTTCGCCATGACATGGTACAAGGCCGCCATGTACAAAATCTCTACCGATGCCTCAATGGCAGAAATCGAGAAAGTGGCACGGGTATGAAATATATCATAGTAATGCCAGGCCCTGATGCCGTCAAGGAGGCTACCCTCAAAACCCAGACAAGAGCTGGGACTATCCAAAAAAAGTTAGCTGTACCCAAACTAATGAGCAAACCTGCTGGGTAGGTAAGGTTCCAGGAAGACGACATTACGATTGCGGTATACCAGGTGGACGGGGCGGATGTTACGCAACAACAAGAGCATCTGGCCGTCTAAAAGTTGAGGAGGACCAATACCGTCGAGATGAACGCCCGCTATTTCGTCAGCAGTAAAACCAGGGACGGATACGAAAAAGTTGTACCTATCTGCTCTCGTCAGCGCCATCCGGCTGGCACGCATGGTATCATACTCCTAAGGCTCGTTGCGATAACGGAAGATAAAATCGTCATCAGCAATCACGACGTCTTCAGAACCTGGTCTCATCAAAGACTGGTAGTGCATTAATAGCTACCCCATCAGATAATGATAGGACAGCTCAGTCCTTTCAAAGTCTTTTGTCACCTCGCGGGCGATCACCTTGGACGTAAAAGTACGGAGGCTACGGTGTATGCTGCACACCATGGCCGGAAGAAGAGCTAGTTTCACTCTAAAAACTAGCTTCACAGCAGGGAGAATAAAATTACAGCTGATCCTTTCAATAGAACCAGCTCCTCCTGAGACGACGCAATTTTGCAGCCATACCATCAAAAATCCTGCTAGGAGCGCCTTCTCTGACAGCTCTTGGGTATCCTAATAAAAATAACCAAAAGAGTCGGTCTTACTTCCAAATCTGTCGCTGGTAGAGGCCACCCTCTTTGTCGACGACATCAAAGCCTGAACCGCCTCCCGGGAATGAGGACTTCGGGAAGTAACTCGGCCTGAGGCTCCCGTCGAGAAGAGATAGTTCACCCAGTCCTTAGTATGGGAGCATTCCCTTCCGAACTGCTTTCCTTCTTAGCTATCTACTGGCACGTACTATAGTGGCACAGTATTTCCTGATAAGTAGCCACGAATCCCGGGTATCGTTCTTCCAGCTCTTCAAACTCCTCATTCGTAGGAGTGTATGCTTCAAAAGCTTCATCCCCCCAAGAAAGTTTGGAAATCGCATGCATCTCATGGAGTGCCAGCCCCATTTTCTCTACAAAGGTATAGAAGGTTCCCGTACGGCAGTTGTACATCTCCAGCAAAGCCATGAATAACTTTTTGTTTACAGGTAAGCCGTGGCTGGTGCCCCGAATAGCGTGATAAAGACCAATCTCACGCAGAAAAGTCTCATACTTTCGCGAGATCCACATAGACAGATTGATCCATGAGGGGATGGGGTGTATCCAACTTGGGAGTGCCAACCGGCCGATTGGATAGGAGCCTTTCCGAGCAAGTTGGTTCAGGAAAGTATCGGCTAAAAAAAACGTAAAATTGGGACCCGACACATTCAAGAAAGCACCCGGGGCCAATCCTATTACATAACGGCTGGCATGCACCTTGTCCGCACACACTGACTTCATGCTATTGTTGTAATGGATGTCGCCCACAAACATCCCATTCCGGGTAGGAGTCAGAGACTCTTCCATCTTCCTATCTAGTGGGAACATATTGAACCAAGATAGTGGGAAGTGACGCTCCATTTGAGGGATGCGGATCACAATCCCGTTAGAGATGAAGCTCCAGTTCTTCGATATATCCAGAACTTGACTGTTCTTCACAGTCAAAGCGTCTCCAAAGAAGAATGCAGGTTTCAGATATTCTCCTTCCAATTTTTCTGAATTCATCATGGCACATAAGAAGTGGAAGGGTTGGTTCTTGAGAGCATTTATCATCGTCAAAGGCTCGTCACTAGGAAGCTGGTCTGCCACATACCGAACTATTTGATCGTACCTATAGCCCATAGCGGTCTGAGCACGACCCACTAGAGGTTCTCCCGCAGCGTTAACTGGGAAATTCACTAAAAAAAGAAGACAAAAGAGAATAAGCCAAAAATATGGACAAAGAGAACCGATGGGTGTTTTCAAGCTTATGCGGCTCCAACTTAATGGAGCCTCATGCGGCTCAACTCAGAAAAACACTTATGCGGCTCCGTTCAGCAAAGGTTCATGCGGCAGTGCTCTCATATGGCTCTCAGAGTTCGGATAAGTTCACGCTGACAAACAAATTCGTACGAGTCTATGCGGCTCAGTGCAGCCTATGCGGCTTCGATTGACGAAGTACGTATGCGGCCACAGCAACGATTCTCATACGGCTCGCGGCTTGACCATGAGATGTACATGCAGCACACATGAAGATGAAGGCTCGTGCATAAAATATGCGACGTAGCCATGACAGTTAGGGTTCCAAACTCACACAAAAGTTCTTACCATCGATAGCGGGGTGGACGTCGGGGTGAACTACAGGCACGTCAGCTGGCGGAGGAGCTGCCACATTCGTCGCCACAGAAGCAGCTTTCTTACCCTTCGCCGCCGATGAAGACGCTGCCTTCTTCGTCGCAACAGTCTTCTTGGGAGCCATTACTATGATCAGAGAAAGAGGACGAAGACATGATAGCTAGGGCAATAGCAGAAAGTAAAGAAAGCCTTCTTTCCAAACACCCTGCTATTTATAGGCAGAACCCCCAATGGACCGACGTATCGATTTGTGTGCAGTATAACCGACTCTTCGGTTATCAAGGCGATCTGATTATTTAAGGCTAAACTCTTGGGATCCTGTCCCAAAAAAGCGGCCTTGAATCTGACAGCAAATCAAAGGCAATCAATGTAAAAGATTTGCACACATGGCATGAAGACGTGGCAAGGAGCCCATGCGGCTCAGATGGCCATACGGCTGGAACGACCATGCGGCTCAGATGGCCATACGGCTGAGGGAGCTATGCGGCTGAGACACCCATGCGGCCAGAACATCCTATACGGCCAGAGGAGTTTATACATAGCCATGCTTCTTATTCAAAGAATTTTAATTTTGCAAATTAAAAACTTTGAAGGGGATCTTGAAGAAGCATGGAAAAGAATAAAGAAAGGTTCATGCGGCCAAGGATCCCCATACGGCTCAGAGAGCCCATGCGGCTCAGGGATCCATACGGTTCAAGCGTCTATGCAGCTCAAATAACTCCAAGCGGCCCAGAGAGGAGCCACGTGGCCTTCAACAGCTTCTTCCCTTCGTCTTTTGCTGCATTTAATGCCCTGACGGTTGATAACTCTGACAAAATAACAGCTCTGACAAAAAGATGCAATAATGACTGACGTAATGGCGCATCCCTAGGGAAGAGGAGAAAATCTTCTCACAGTTGGCAGAATCCATCAAATCCCGAGGCATGCGGCTGCTACATTTATGCGGTCACCCATCTTCATGCGGCTGCATCCTTTATGCGGCCGCCCATCAGTATGCGGCTGCATCCCTTATGCGGCCGCCCATCAGCATGCGGCTGCCCACTCCCATGCGGCTGTTCATCCCTATGCGGCTGCTCATCTTCATGCGGCCATTTAGTCTCATGCAGCCTACTCATCTGCGGCTCTGCCAAGATGATTGAGACACATGGCAGTCTTATCTTCCTGGGATTATGGGTGTTAACAAATCTTAATCAGATTTGTTATAATAAATGCCCAGATCAAATCAAATCGAGCAAATTAGACACATGGCAGGCCATTACAAGTCGTGAATATTCATGGCAATCAGTATTTATTATCTACAAAGATTTAATGCAATCATATTAATTGCTTAAATCTATCATATGCAAGATAGACGGCCCAGATTAACTTTCAGACCGCCAACTTTTGAGAATGGGCAATCATTGTAAACCCTAATGATACCCTCCCACTCTTATAAATAGCAAGGTATCATTCTCTTGTAGAAGGATGAACACACACACAGAGCAGGGAGACAGAGAGACGACCCCCGGCCCGGATCCAGAGAGAATCAGAGAGAGAATATACAGAGATCGAAAGGAGAGAGGAGCATACAGAGAGAACAAAGAGAGCATTTCTTCATCAATGCCAAGTACTTCTTCTCCAGAGCTAGGGCTGTACCCGATCGTCCAAGGAGTAAGGCAGAGCTGATGTCGCTTTCTCGAGCCTCTATCGTCACCCCCCAGAATCTAAAATAAATAATTGTACTTAGATTGTTGTACCTAGGTTTTCGTCCCTAGGCTTTCTTTGTAAAGGCGAGTTTGTATTGTGAGTCTAAGTTCAGTCCTCCGATAATTGTTCTATTCTTTTACAATCAATAGCAAACAGCGATTCACCTCTCACTTTTGGCGAAGTTTGTATTAAAGTTTGGGTACCAAGTTGAGGTTCAGTACAGCCTACCATCCGCAGACGGACGGACAGTCAGAGAGAACCATTCAGACCTTGGAAGATATGTTACGGGCTTGTACTTTGGACTTCGGCGAAACTTGGAAAGTTCATCTTCATTTAGTAGAGTTCTCTTACAATAACAGTCATCAGACAAGTATCCAGATGGCACCGTTCGAAGCATTATATGGAAGAAAATGCAGGTCCCCTCTGGCATGGAACGATGTAGAAGAACGAAAGTTGTTGGGACCAGAGATGATCATGCAGACAGTTGAGACAATCAAGTTGATCAGAGAGCGGCTTCGAGTCGCACAGGACAGACACAGACACTGGGCGGATCAACATCGTACGCCTCTAGAGTTTGGTGTTGGTGACCAAGTTTTTCTGCAGATTTTGCCTACTCGGGGTGTCATTAGATTTGGAACTCAAGGAAAGCTTAGTCCAAGATTCGTTGGTCCTTTTGAGATTCTCGTTCGGGTAGGCGATGTTGCTTATTGGCTTGCCCTTCCTCCCTCGCTATCTGGCGTATATGATGTGTTTCATGTATCTCAGTTGCGTAGGTATGTCCCGGATCCGAGTCATGTCCTCGACCATTGAGAGTTAGTCGTTGGTACCAACCTAACTTACGAGGAACAACCCGTGTCTATTTTGGACCGGCGAGAGAAGGTGCTCAAGAACCGGACAATTAGCCTTGTCCGTGTCGCTTGGGGCCATCACTCTCCGGATGAGTCAACCTGGGAGCGCAAAGACAAGATTAGATCTCGGTATCCGTACTTGTTCGACTCAGAAGGTATGTTTCTCCTCATGCCGTGGTAATCGGTTTGCATGCTTATTTTGCACCATTTTGAAATATATGATCAATGATTGCTAATGATAGGTTGATTGCGTAGATTGTAATTGCACCTTGCTTGCCTGGATTCCTCTATCATTGTCTTGGCTGAAATTCCGAGGACAAAATTTTTCTAAGGAGGATAGAGATGTTACTCCCCGATCCCGATATACGTATTCTTTCATAAATTCTGTACATGGTATCCCGTATTTAGCATGTGCATAATTGTATTTATTATTATTTAATGGTTGCATGTAGCTTTTAAGCATGTCATTAGTGGAAGGGTTAGAGCATGTTTAGAGATTAGGGTTTTCTTTAGCCAACCCAATCCTTATTTATATTCTCTTCCTCATTCTCTCTCCTCATTCACTCTTCCATTTATTTTCCTCAACCACCATCCTTAGGCAAGTACAACTTGCTCAAAAGTAGAAATTTGTGCATTTTTTATTCTTGATTTTTTTTTGATATTATTTGTCTATATTGTTCTTCTCTTCATTCTCTACAAGTTTAGTTCTTAGAGTTTTTGATTCTAATGGCTAGTTTTGTGTAGATCTAAGTTTCTAAAATTAGAGTTTTATGTATTTATATGGATTTGATCTATCAAATTTGGTTATTTTCGAAAACTAATAGTCCTAGGTTGTAGAAAATTTGATTCTACATAATTTTGACCTTTGAAAAGTTAGATTTTGACTTGTTTTGAGGAAGTTACGGCCAAAACAATATTTGGACAATTTTTATGTCATCTATCCTGGTTTTTGCAGGAACGATAAATAGTGCCGCATGAATAGTGCCGGGCCGCATATGAGAGTGTTGCATAGTGTCGCATAGTATTCGAGCCGCATATGGGAGTGTCGCATAGTGCCGTATAGTGTCTGAGCCGCATATGAGAGTGATGCATAGTGTCGTATAGTATCCGAGCCCCATATGGGAGTACTGTATAGTGCTGCATAGTGCCGCGTAGTGTCCAAGCCGCATATGGGTGTGCCGTATAGTACCGCATAGTATCCGAGCCGCATATGGGAGTGCTGTATAGTGCTGCATAGTGTCGCATAGTGCCGAGGCATATATAGGAGTGCTGCATAGTATCGTATAGTATCCGAGCCGCATATGGGAGTGCTGCATAGTACCGCATAGTGTCCGAGCTGCATATGGGAGTGTGCATAGTACCGTATAGTGTTCTAGCCGCATATGGGAGTGCTGCATAGTACCGTATAGTGTTCGAGCCGCATATGGAGGGTGCTGCATAGTGCCGCATAGTGTATGAGCCGCATATGGGTGTACCTTATAGTATTGCATAGTGCCACATAGTATCCGAGCCGCATATGGGAGTGCTGTATAGTGCCTATTTTGGCTGTTTTGGCTGTTTTATGTACTATTTATCTGAATTGTGGCCAGAATTTCTTCCAACTTCCAACATAAAAGTTGTAGATCTTTGTCTTGGCTTAAAGAATCTTCATGAATTGCAAACACTTCATACCCTAAGTGTATAGTGCTTTTTTGTTCCATTTTCTCTTGTGTCTTGGTCCTCATTCCTGATCTGACTCCTATGTGTATGCTGGATAACCCTATATGTGTACTAAGGTACAATCTATGTGAGCATCGTTCCTATGTGATACCTGTCAGTACCTCCAAGAGTCCAGTATTTATATAGCGATTGGTCAGTAGCAATGATGTGGTATGTGTTGTGTGTTGTATTACACCAAGAAAGGGGTACATATATATGACTCTATGAGCCAGTACGGATCCCTTCTTAGGGCACTCGTACAATGTACGACATCTAGAAGAGTAAGCATGTGACCACGACATGTGAACTCCGAGGATAACCTAGGGATTAACTAGGCAACTAACTTGGTAGATGCATTGGATGGGAAGAATCCCGAGATCGTGCCATACTAGCCACCCCAGGCCCAGTCCTGACGTGTCGGGTTGGCCGCCATGGATATGGTTTCACTTGCCTATAGCAGATGGCTATATCCAACTCCTACGAGCTATGTGTTATATGTTTTAGCACGGTAGCTCTCCGGGGGACCGGTGCATAATCAATGTGCTATATGTCTTATGGTTTGGCTAGCCCTGCTGGGTTGACACGATCTAAGGATTTCTTTTAATCAGTATCGCGGGGATAACTCCGCCAAATATAGAAAGCCGCATGAATGAATGGCCGCTTGAAAAATGACTTGACTGTGCCTTGTAACTTCCGTTAGTAGCCGAGGGACATGGACTGTCATGGTGCATGGTCCAACCCATGTCCTTGTTTGGTTGTTGGGTTGGGCTATCGTGCTAGGATAGGATGTGGACCGAGGTTATGACCGGAGGCTTTTATTATTACTAGTATTACTATTTTGTGCTTGGGTTTTATCTCACTCTTTTGTGCTTCCTTGTGGTACTTGCTATTCGGGACTGACCCCGCTAGTTTTGTTTGGCCAGATCTCGTAGCAGCGCCTGATGATCCAAACTTCCTCCCCGATGTCAATAGTACATACTAGGAGCATGGCTGGCGGGAGACTCGAGTGGATTTCTTCTCCACCACTCTAGTATCTTTACTTATGTTCTGGCGTTTAGCCACCGACACCTGTTTAGCCGGCTAATCTAGATATTTTATCTTTGCATAATTTATAATTAAATCAGACTGCAGCTGAATACAATTATGTACATATGACTCTCTGGGCTAGCTAACTTATAAAGCTAGATCCCCATGATCATTTTGATGATGCGTCGGGGATGCCTTACTGCTTTATCTTATATGATCATTATTTACTGCTTCTTGTTTGATTGATTGAGACCTAGATGCTCTGTGAGACCATAAGAGACTTGATTGTAGCATGCACCCTTGTCTCTTGACAGCCACGATCGCCGTATGACGTTTATATACCTCATATGGAGTAGCTGGCCTAATCCGTCTCCGTATTTCGGTACTGGGGCATGACACTCGCCCACCCATACAAAACCAACACGTTTGATTTACTTTGTACAACATAGTCCCTTCTTATCAATTGTCTTTCTACTCTTGCCTTAGGATCAGTTTTAGGACAGACACCTTGGCCTATTTTGTGTCTCTAGACCATCCCGTGCTTGTAACATCAACGTTAACCTATCAAGTTGTGTTTGCCTTACGGTCCAAATCAGAGACGCAACTACTCGGTGAGACTCCATTTTCATGTGACCGTGCTTCAAATCCTTCGTGCCGTGCCTCGTAACTCAGTATGAGTTAACCATATCGCCGCCCACGCGGCCCTTGCTACTTTGATCACCAACAGACCCAATCAAGACTTGTGGGTTGTGTCTCCCAACCGACTTTGTCTTGCGACATTTCCTGACTTAAACTCAAGACAACTCAATCATAACTATGCAACTTATATGCCGACAACATAAGACTCGACGCCACGTCTCGTGTCGAAGCATGTCGCCTACGTTGCAGCCAAATCTTAGGCCCCAAAACATTGTCTTTATCGTGTACGTATTCTTCCCGACTCTTGATTCACTTTACCTAATACTCGACTCAGTCCAAATGCATATACGTGGATCGCCGCCCATGCCGACTCATCTATATGAGGTCACTAGCATTACAAGCTATACCTGGACTCATAGCTTGCGGTTGGCCGGGACCCTTCCAGCGCAAGGTAGCTAGCCCCCCTGAAAGTCCTCGACTAACCCGGTGCTATCGATTCAGCACAGCTATCACAGTGTTTCCTTTCTTGGTCGAAACGGTCCCATGGCCCTGGGTTGCCGTTACGGGAAAACTCTACCTTGTCGACAAGTTGTCCAATGACCATGCAAGACCCGACTCAAACTGACGTCTCACACAGTCATTATTCCTTCAGTGTTACCCTCTCTTTCAAAACCACGTTCAGGACTTCTATCCTTGAGACCCATCGACGACCCACGGTCGCGAGCATTCTTTCCATGTTACCATATCATTTCATTCAACTCATGAATGCCTATTTGATAGTCCTTTCTCCAAAACTTACTTAAATCAAGTGTGGTCCTTGCCTTAAGCACTAAGTCCGTGCATCGTGCCTTAGGCCAATCGTGCTCTACGCGACACTCCTGCCCAAGTCGACGGGCCTTGAGATCGTAGGACTACTTAACTTTGACAAACCGCGAAAGAGCAGGACGGTACTTGTAATATCTTAGGTCGACCGGCATAACTTAGCCTAACTTAACTTCGCAATAACTCAACGAGCAAAGGCTGCGTCAAGCATTGCCTTTACGGATCGTGTCGTGCACGCATTCGACTTGAACGACCAAGTCAATCGGGTGCCTAGACTTAGGTCACAAGCCGCTCAACGCAACTTAACTCATGGGCAAGCCAAGGCTATGCCAAGCCTTGGGTGATGGGACCGTGCATGCTTTAAGAAGCATTTATGCGGACGATACCTATAACTTACGCTACGATCATTACTTTGCCTACTCAACCAACTTTTCTTCTCTCAAGCCACGGGACGAAGGATCGAGTGTCATTTTCAAAGCACGACGTGCACCAACTCTAAGCCGACCGTTAGACCTTTCCATATTCTAACTCAATTCGACCATCGGGATTACTCCATTTAGCTATGTGGATTCATCTCTTTTATTATTAAGCCTACTTGTGCAAGTTGAAAACATGCGATTTATTATATGAAGGCAAAGATGAGGCGAGTTTACCGAAACTATCCCACCTGAGCGAGCGGTCGCCTCGACCGAGCGATGTCTCCGAGTAGCCGTTACAAGACTAAGTCTGAACGCCATCGGCATTCCTATTCCTCCGATTGACTGAGCGGGACGGGGTACCACATCATACACCACTCAGAAAAAGTTTCATCCTCGAAACTAACTGAGTACACTTATCGACTTATCACTTTACTCAACATTCAAGGATTCTTACACACCTACTCCTATGCGTTTCTTAAATCCGAGCCATGCTCGTGCTACCCATAATCTTTTCTTTGAAACACTATCTCAAAATCCTAGACCATTTTCCATTCCTCAAGTCTCACTTGATTCAACATATCACTTAGTTGGATCGTGTACATATTCTAGGCGTCCTCAAAATACATGCATTTCAGCCAAGCCTCGTAATAGAGAATCCACCATCACCACTCGAGTCGGATCGTGCACATATTCGGGTGTCCCTGATCACTACAACAAAAAATCTTTTTAATGACGGCTAAAAAGCGTCATTAATGACGAACCATGACATTTTTTTCACAGCAACCATTATGAAAACGGGTGTTATAAATGTTTTTTAAAAGCGTCATAAAAAACGGTCATGAATAGTTTCTATAAAAGCGTTATGAATAGTTAATATATAGTGCACAATTCAGAACAATTTTAAAACGTCATGAATAGATAATATGTATTGGCTCAATGCAGCACATTTATAACACTTTATACTATTCAAATTATCATATTTATAATGCTCTATACTGTAAAGTATATATTACATTCCAAAAACTTAACATTATATATCACCATCTTTATTACATTTCTCAAAATAGAGTACATATCAACATCTTCATTACATTGAATATCCAAAAACAGAATGTACCCAAAAAATAGGAATAAATCTCTCTTTTGCTAACCAAATTATTAGAAATATTTACTTAAGTAGATTCTGACCATGGATCTTCTTTCTGCCATCTCTTGAAGATATCGGGAGTCCCAAAGAGAAGTAGTGTCGCAGCTGAGCGACAACTTGGTGCTGCTGCAGCCGGCGCCGTCGTGGGAGAGCCTCATCCTCTGATCCCTTACTCTCACCTGAACCCTCACCAGCGCCTGCATGCACCTCAGCATCACGTTGTGTCCTTTTTGCAAAAAATCGGAAATGTCAGCTTAGCACTTTAGTAATCAACGCTGAAATGTGAGCCTAGCAATCAACCTGGATTTTACCAAGCCAATAAATTAAAGAAAGTTAACAAGAAATTTATATATTAGAAATCAAAATCGAAAATGCATAATTAAGAAAGTTAACAAGAAATTTATGTACCTGTGGTTCATAAATTAACAACTTAGAATACTACATGCGGTGCTAGAAAAATTGATTTTGAAAATTAAAATCCACGGCCTTCTGGGAAAAAAAAAAGACATGCAAACTCTAAAAAAAAAATTGGACAAATGTATAGTTGACAGCAAAGGAAAAGGGTTGTTCAACAGAAAAGGTGAATCAAACTTGTACACATACAATTTTTTTAACATGCAACAACATGGCAAAACTTTAAATATACTGTGCCTTTGATGTGCCATTCTTTCATGTCACATTTAAATTTGTAAAGAAGTCTTTCATACTACTTTCCTCTTGTTGCGACAAATTAATTTAAAAACATGTAGAAAAGAAAATCCACGGGACTAGAAAAAGGTAGAGAATTGGCATAGTAGGAGGAGGAACCCAAGGCAAAAAGAAAACAATGTTATCCCATCTTCCATTTAGCTCTCCCATAGGACACCTTCTCCGTCACATTAGCAACTTCTTCACTGCCTCAATACATGTTACTTGTTTGAAGAAACCTAATCCTAATACTAAATTAAAAAGATGGACATGAATTATAGCACCAACAACAAAGCAACCCTTATCAACTCGATGACTCAGAGAGGGGAAGTAAAACTCAGGGGCATGGCCACACGAGTATTAAAAACATCATATATGCAACTTGGCATTCCTAAATCTAGTGCACATAGAAAAGAGAAGAGCAGTATCTAATGAATTCGACTCTTCATATTATAGTGACAAAAACTGGCACCATAGTTTTCTTCATGCAGAATATGCACAATTTCTGTAGTTAAATTGAAAACAGAATTGCACAATGCACAACTATATACCCAAAAGTGAATTGATCAAGTGCCCTAGCATTCAGTTCTCAAATTTTTCTAGCTAAATGAGCAACACAGAGTTGAAAAGCAACCCATCAAACAAACAACAAAAAGTGAGGAAGCAAGCTTATCTATCAAGACTCAAGATTCGCACTCGCCTTAATACCATGGTTCCTTGACTAGAAAAAGGATAGGAAATAGAGACAATTTTGTTTCCTTCATGTGATTGTTTCCTGTCTCACAAACTAGGGCTCTCTTACTTGGCTGAGTTCTTTCACAACACACTCATAAAAACTAAACAATAAGAGAGCCTACTCCCAGAAGTTTGGGTTTAACTGGTTCTGAGGATTCATTCCATTTGAGCTTTTCAATACCAATCCTTTTTTTTGCAGCAATTTTTTATTTGCTTTCTATCATTATTAGATAATGATACATTGTATTATGACGTGATGTGCAACTAAATTAAACAAATGAACTCAATTTCTATGACACAATTTTTATGAATTGCTAATACTAACTCAAAACTAATAATAAGTTATAACATTTATTCGTATAAAACATAATCTCTATGAACTCAATCTCTATGACTCTATGACACATTTCATCAAACATAAGAAGGACAGATTGAAAAGAAAGAAAGAAAAAACCTCGAGGCCCTGGAAATAGGATGTAGTGCTCCTCCATCCATGATCCTCACATACTTCTCCAACGTCGCCACTCGCCACCACCAGCGCCTTCCTGGACTTCCTCTACCTTGAATAAATATGAAAATATAAGAAGAAAAGATAGAAAATGAATCTTTCTAACTAATGCCTTGAAAATATATGAGAAGATGGAAAAAAATGTTGGACGATTACATTGTATATTGCTCTTGTCAATGCCATGCATTCCTTGACGCATTTTCTGTATTTATAGTTTGTACACAATAGTTTGGCTCTTTATTATGCAACGGCTTATAGTTACGTTTTGCTATGTGTTTTCTTCAGTATTTCATAGCTTTGCTCTTTATTAATATGTTTTGAAATGGGGACTCGACTTATAGTATTGTTTTCTTTTTGGATGCTATGACCGAATTAATTGATATGGTGCACTTAAATATGGTTTTGACATTAGCAGTGCGAAGAGAAAGTACTAAACAACTAAACAAAGAAAAAGTTCATGATGGCACCGGTGACATTGGTGACCGTCGGAGACAGTGACGGCACTGTTACCAGCTTCGATGGATGTCATCGTAGTCTCCGGAAAAGATGCGACAATGGCGTCGGAAGCCAACGTAGACGTTCGTGAAAGCTAAAGTTGCTTTATGGAGAAAGACGAGAGAGGAAAATATGAAGGCTAGGGCTTCTGGTCTTCTAATTTTACGATGCAATCAATTAATTATATCAAAAAAATCGATTCTAGCGCCAACTCTAAAGAAAAGAACCAATTTAACCCTAAAACTACGAAGAAGAGCTCACCTGACGATTGACGGTGTCGAGGTACGGGCAGTCCCTCCTGACCTCCACCAGCCGCTGCCTTTTCCCCGACGACGAACGAGCCGGCGGCGACCGATCCTCGTCCTCCTCTTCCTCTTCCCGACCGCCGTGGCCGTTCCCTCTCGGCTCTCCGTCCTCGTCGTCGCTGTAGCGAGCGATTGAGAGGAGGGAGTCATTCTCCTGGTTGGGGTAGAACAGCCCATAGTTCCTCTCGGACGTGGTTAGGGTTGAAAATTATGGGAGAAGAGGTTTGAGGAGGAGAGATGCTGCTTGTTAGAAAATGGATGAGAAATGAATTTTCTCTCTCCCACTGAACTTTTATACAGTGAAGGAATTACAAGTTTGCCACCGCTCTAAAATATTAATGACATTTTTTTATAAACGTTATAAAAAGCCCAGAATTAGCCCAAACCGTCATAGAAAAAAAAAGTATTTCTCAACTTTGATAACGCTTATGTATCAGCCGTCATTAAAACTCCTTGTCGACCATCATTAATAGGTCTTTTTGTTGCAGTGGATATACATGCATGTCAAACGATACTCGCGAGTGGTGCCTCCACAAATCCTACCACTTCGCACTCGGACGTCTGCCTAACCGCTAGGCTATGTCTTTCCGTCAATATTGAAATCATAGTTCCCAAACAACAATATCAACACTGATCCCATCCTAAGGTCAAACCAAATTGATAGTACGGGATTTTCTACCCAAGCTCGCATCACTCTGATTTCTAAACTTCGAGCATAGATTGCCTACACACATCCCAACATTTGTTGCACGGGGTCCGAGTCATTCAGCAAAGCCATCCTACGATAACTCACGTTTCAACCAATTCCTTGACATATCAATATCACTTCGTTCATCAAGCCATTTTGTATATTCTATTTCTTCGAACACGTTCGACATAATACACCTATCAAACCTTCCAAGTCAAGCACGCTACGACACAATTCATCGCTAAACCATAATTCACATTCCATACTCCCTAAGTTATTTATCCTAATTCACGAAATCGATCACAAGGTCATCTGACTTAACAATACGTTGTGCTCCAATCTCACGCAAGTCAAATTTTCTATGGTGGGCATGAATCACCATGCACGCTCCCGTGGAATAATCATCCTCATCGGGACGTAACTCTTGTTCGAGTCCAGACTAATTCATTCTCGATGCGCGGATTGGACCTACTTAATCCTTAAGTTTATTTCATTCATCAATCACAAGTCCTAACATCCTTGAATTTTCTTTCGCATCAAACCGACAAGTCGAGACAATCAAAGTTGCCGCATCCTGATTTTCCGAGTTCGGTCATTCCCGCGACATGAATCACCATGTCAGCGCTCACGCGGAACGATCGCCCCAAATCCGACGCAACGCATGTGCGAGGCTAGAGTCGCACTCGTGCAAGACAAGATCGTCGACGTTGTGGCTATCAACGTTACCATCAAGACACGATCATTTTCATCCAACATTCATCTCAATCAAAATCCTAAGTATAGCATCCAACCGAACAATATAACATTTGCACGATCGTCATTCGCCGAGTCAGAATACCCCCGAGTTATCTCATATCGATCTTTGATACGCCTCAATACCATCGATGATATGCGTAACCTGACGATCTTTCTTTTCAACAAATTTTGAGTCGTACGAATGACGCTATCATCCGACTGGATAATCTCCTTGACATTCAAATTCAAGTTCGATCATTATCCCTCGAATCATTCACAACATCGATTTCGTCAAACCAATTTCATGTATTGTTCATCCGTTTATCTTAAGTCATCGACCAACGTGTTTCCTCAATTCGCATCATTCCTTGCTAACTCAATTCATCGAGCAACATTCAATCCAATCCTTAGAGTAATTGCGTAACTTCAAAATTCAACTTTTCATGCACACTATCTATCTGTCGTGCTAACTTTTCATATACGACCCGTATCAATTTCTTCGATCAAATTATCCATTCGCTACACCTTAACTTTTTTCTCGATTCGTTTTCATCTACTCGCTTATTTTCGTATTTCATACTTGCGTAATCTTCAATCCCATGCACGTTCTGTGTGCGTCTATTTCTAGGTTGTTCGAATCATACATCATCAAATCTTAAGACTATAACTTGTTCAATGGTACTCAATCTACGGCTTTGTATACACGCGATGTTTGCTGATAGACTCATCGACACCCCACATCCTCAATCGATCGATCGACATTCCTGAGACTATCGCATACACCACTCAGGAATGAAGTCATTCAACAAATCCTCAAAACTATCATTCGAATCAAAATCGACTTCTTCGAATCCGGTTCGAACCATTCCTCTACTTCCAAGAACGCTCATCTATATCGTACCGACGTTATCGTCGCTCGATAGCACCCTTATTGATAGTCGTCTCATTTACTCAATCTAGTCCAACTCATTCTTGCTCGACACTATTCAATTTCCGCACTCGACTTTTCTAAGGTCGACGCAACTTTGGTGTATATGCCCAGCCCGACTTAGCCAACCGTGCTTACGCAAACCATCTTTTTATTTTGTTGTCAAAAACTGTTCTCCTATATTTTGAAAAATAGATAGACTTATTGTGTGGACATCCGTGGGATGTTTGAGAGAGAGCGCACCAACAATATCAACTTTGTGAAAGCAACACTTCAGAGTTTGCGAAAACAACGGAGTTAAAGAATTTAATCGATAGTCCAAGGACGTAAAGCCGTGCTCTGATACCATTATGTCACGCCCCGCTCCCGTAGGAGCGATCGTCCTCGCTAAGGCGTGATGCCGTATGAGCCTAAATTGCACTCGTACAAGGCAGGTTCCGTAACGGCCGATTACAGTGGCTGCGATGGGGTCGTCGCACAGAAGTTCCTAGCAGAGACATTGAATCATAGCAGCAGAAATTTGAAGCAAAACACAAGTTATTCTAAGAAGCTCTTTATTGACATTGAAACAAAAGTTACAATGGGGCGCAAGGCCAGGATTACAAGTCTCTCAAGCTCACTCATTTCACATTACAAGTCACTCAGCTCTCTCTTTCTCTCATCTATCAATACATGTCTCGAGCAAGCGGATGCTTCGGAAGGCGACGTCCATACATTATGTCCCGTATAAGTCTTGACTCCATGTGGCCGCACGCTTCGAATCACCAAGGAACTCCGTACCTCGACGCATCCAAGCAAGCTCCGCGCCACGAGCTTCTACCTGTGCCTGTACATAAAAATTATGTGGGTGTCAGTACTCAACTGTACTGGTGGAATGAGCTCCTCGCCCACCCATACAAAACCAACACGTTTGATTTACTTTGTGCAACATAGTCCCTTCTTATCAATTGTCTTTCTACTCTTGCCTTAGGATTAGTTTTAGGACAGACGCCTTAGCCTATTTTGTGTCTCTAGACCATCCCGTGCTTGCAACATCAATGTTAACCTATCAAGTTGTGTTTGCCTTACGGCCCAAATCAGAGACGCAACTACTCGGTGAGACTCCATTTCCGTGTGACCGTGCTACAAATCCTTCGTGCCGTGCCTCGCAACTCAGTATGACTTAATCATATCGCCGCCCACGCGGCCCTTGCTACTTTGATCACCAACTGACCCAATCAAGACTTGTGGGTTGTGTCACCCAACCGACTTTGCCTTGCGGTATTTCCTGTCTTAAACTCAAGACAACTCAATCATAACTATGCAACTTATATGCTGACAACATAAGACTCGACGTCACGTCTTGTTGACACAAAGTCACAGTCAACCAAATATTGACTATATTGACCAAATAATACTTGTATAAATTCAATACGACACACGACGACTGCATTCAGTTCAAGACAGATGACAGCTCAGTCTTCAGCTCTCAGTGTGTTCTGGAGTCTGTATTTTATGATTTCATTGAGTCTAGATTTATGTACTCTGAGTTATGCTGAGCTCTTGGAACTTAGTATACAAGCCTACCCAATATCCCAAGCTCCACCAAAACCAAATTGCCCACAAGTCCCTCTTAGGATCATTCTGTGCTCTGGAGACAGAGTTCGGGCCGAACTCTGCCTCCACACAGAGTTCGGGCCGAACTCTGTCCCCTAGAAATCAGGAACCCTAATTTTAGGGTTAGCTGTTTGCTAGCTGTCCAACGGCCAAATTTTTGAATTTCCTTACCCGAATTCTGGCCGAATTCTGTCCCTAAAATCAGTATAAATAGGGCATGAATTCTCTCATTTTGAATCACTCAATCTTCTCTTCTCTTCTCTCCTACAAGCTCTATAAGCCATACCCTTCCCATCTACTAGCCACAAGCCTCCTAAGTCTCGAGTGCTCAGCATCTCTCATTTAGGATTCTTGTGCAAGAGTGAAGAAATCGCTTGGACAATTCCAAGCAAATCGCCACAGCGATTCTCTGTAAGAAGTTGACGTGCTCTTCTGAAGAAAAGGCACGGGTTGTAAGCTACTATTTCACAAATAGTGGATTTAATCCTGAGCTAGAGTTCTCAGGCCTGGACTAGTCCTCCACGAGGGAAACCAGGTTAAAATTGCTGTGTTTGCGTATGCTCTCTTGTCTTTCATTTACATTCCGCATTTTACTCTGACTATTCATTGTTAGTGAAAGAGTTAATTTTTTAATTGGTCATTATACATACATACTCTATTCACCCCCCCTCTAGAGTTGCCAAACTGTTCTTCAATTGGTATCAGAGCTCTGTTCTCTTTATAAGGACTAACATCCTAAGAGCTGATCCATGGCAACCACACAATCCTTGATCTCCAGTCATGGTGAAGGTCAGTCCACTCATAGGCCTCCCCTATTTGATGGGACTAACTACACATATTGGAAAACAAGGATGAGTTTTTATCTGAAGTCTCTAGACTTTGACCTGTGGACTGTCGTAACTGACGGTTACAAAAAGCCCGCCAGAATAGTTGTCGACGGTGACCTCACTGAAAAGCCACACGACAAATATTCTGTCGAGGAGAAGAAACAGGCAAGTCTAGATGCTAGGGCTATTAATGCTTTATTCTGTGCTATAGACAGGAACGAGTTTAACAGGGTCTCTACATGCACCACTGCTCATGAAGTATGGAGACTTCTGGAAGTGACGCATGAAGGAACCACTCAAGTCAAGGAATCAAAGATAAGCCGTCTCACTCAAGAGTACGAAGCCTTTAAGATGAAGCCAAATGAGACGATCACTCAAATGTTTACAAGATTCCTCGACATCATCAACCCGTTATCCTCGCTCGGTAAGCAGTACTCAAACCATGAGAAGATCCGCAAGCTACTCAGAGGGTTACCAAAGATTTGGAACCCTAAGGTGACAGCCATCATAGAAGGAAATGATCTCACAAGCATGTCTATGGAGACTTTGATGGGCAAGCTCATGACTCACGAGCTTGACCTCAAGGACTTCGAAGAGCCTGCTCCGAAGACCAGGGAGATAGCACTCAAAGTCCATCGACGAAAGGTTGATCACGATGAGACTGAAGACGATATCTCAGATGATGAAGACCAAGCTCTCATGGTACGTAACTTCAAGAAATTCCTTCGCTTCAATCAAAGAAAGAAGGAACCACAAGAAGACGATGAAGAAGAGCCAACTTGCTATGGTTGCAAAAAGACTGGACACGTCAGAAGAGACTGTCCGCTCTTAAAGAAGAGCAACCGGTATGAAAAGCCCTACAAGAAGAACTCATCAAAAAGATATGCCAACACAAGCATTTGGCATGAAAGCGAAGCAAGTGACTCCGAGGAAGAAAAGAACTCTCCTCAAGACAAAGCAAATGTTTGCCTCATGGCAAATTCCACCAAGGTATCAAACGAAACTTTAGATGACTTCTCTTTTGATGAACTTGGCGATGCTTTCACCGATTTACTTGATGATCACAAAAAGATTATCGGTAAATACAAGCATGCCAAGGACAAAATCAAAAGTCTAGAAGATGAGATACAAAGAATTTCCTTGCTTCTTAATAATGTTAGAAACACATCTCCCACAAATGACACTGATGAAGTATCGAAGCTTAAATTAAGCTTACATGATGCTGAAGCACGCATTGAGCAACAAACTCAAGAAATCACTACTCTCAATACATTGCTTGCTGAAGAAAAGAGTAGACACAAGATTTCTCTGACTAAGATCTATGGCTTGAATATTAAAGTTGATGAATTACAAGCTGTTTCTAAAAGATTAGAAATCAAATTGGGAAAACAGGTGGCTAAACCTCAAACCCAATCACATGAGCACAACACCACTCATGCTAGTCAACCACGTCACCCTCATACAGCACATAACCATGCATTTATATACACAAACTTTCACAAACCACATGCACGTAAAAATACTCCTCATACTCATCATATTGCACAAAGACACAACCAATATCACTCTACACATAGACAAAGTCATCATACCATACCTCATCAACATGCCATGCCACGTAGACAAAATCATCATGTTATGCCACATAAGCAAAATCATCATATCATGCCACAACATCACACTATGCCATATAGACAATTTCAGCATGCCACTCCTCACAGTCAATATCATCATGCTATGACACACAGACATCATCATCATGCCACTCACTCTGAGCATAGTCATCATTACCATGCTAATTCTCCATATCATCCTCATCCTGTTGCTCATAGATATCATTCTCATGCTCCTAGTATAAATAAAAATGCCATCTGTACTTACTGTGGAAAACATGGACACATCTCACCACAGTGTAGAATTAGAAGACTGGTAGACAAGAAAATATATGCTTGGTTTCCAAAAACTAACTTTTCAGGACCCTCAAGAAAATGGGTACCAAAGGTCACATCTACTCTTGATGTAGGTGGACCTTTCCTCCTCAACTGAGAGTAAGTGGATTCTCGATAGTGGATGCTCGCGACATATGACGGGAGACGCAAATCTTTTTGCATCACTATCGATGAAAAGAGAAGGATACGTATCCTTCGGTAACAATCTCAAAGGGCACATAATAGGTAACGGTATCATTGGACATCCTCCTTCTCCTGTTATAAAGGATGTCTGCCTAGTGACCGAGTTAAAGCATAACCTGCTCAGCATTAGCCATCTTGCTGATCATGGATATGATATTAACTTTGGACAAAACTGGTGTTATATCTACGATAGGTCAACAGGAGACATTGCTTTTGAAGGGAAAAGAGAGGACAATATATATACTTTCTATCTCTCTACAAATACTAACCATGCAGGTAGATGTTTATATGCCCACAAAGACGAACGACTACTTTGGCACCAGCGTCTCGGTCATGCCAACATGGATGCTATATCCAGGCTTTCTACCAAGAAGCTAGTGAGAGGATTGCCTGACATTACATTCAAAAAGGACACGGTATGTGCCGAATGTAAACTAAACAAGGCAACTAAATCCTCATTTCATTCCATTAACTCTGTAAGTACTACTAGACCCTTGCAATTACTCCATATGGATTTATTTGGTCCTAGTAGAATAGCTAGCCTTGGTGGCAAACTTTATGCTTTTGTTATTGTTGATGATTTTTCGAGATTTACTTGGGTTTTCTTTCTCGCTAATAAGAGCGATGCTATCTCTGTTTTCAAAGTTTTTGTAAATAAAGTTCAAAACGAAAAGGGCTACATGATTACTCGAATCCGAAGTGATCATGGAGGCGAATTCGTAAATTCAGATTTTGAAAGTTTTTGTAATGCAAATGGTTTTGATCATGAATTTTCTTGTCCTAGAACTCCTCAACAAAATGGTGTTGTGGAGCGGAAGAATAGGACTCTTGGCGATATGGCTAGAGTCATGTTGAATAAATTTTCTCTTCCGAAATATTTTTGGGCAGAGGCTGTTAGTACAGCATGCCATATTTTGAATAGGGTGCTGATTCGTCCCATTACGAAGAAAATACCCTATGAGCTTTGGTTTGGGAGAACCCCCAATGTTTCTTATTTTAAAGTTTTTGGTTGTAGATGTTTTATCCTTAACACCAAAGACAACTTAGGCAAATTTGATGCCAAAGCTGACGATGGTATCTTTCTTGGGTATGCCGCCAAGAGTAAGGGATATAGAGTTTTCAATAAACGCTCACTTATTGTGGAGGAGTCAACTAATGTGACTTTTGATGAAGATAACAGTGCAGTAAGTACTCTTGATGATGATGTTGTGCCACCAACTTCCTCTACTCCAATGAATACTTCAACTGAAACTAATTCTCTGGAGGGTTTGCCTAAGAAATTCTCATTCAAACCTTCTCATCCAGAAAATTTAGTCATAGGTGAAGTTTCACGTGGAGTTACTACTAGATCATCATTAAGAGACTCTGTTGCTAGCACTGCCTTCATTTCACAAGTAGAGCCTAAAAATATTTCTGAAGCTTTTACTGATGAATTTTGGATCTCTGCTATGCAAGAAGAACTCAACCAATTTGAAAGAAGCCAAGTATGGGAACTAGTTCCTAAACCGGCCAATCATTCAATAATTGGTACCAAATGGGTGTTTAGAAACAAAGTAAATGAAGATGGTTCAGTCACACGTAACAAAGCTCGTCTAGTAGCTCAAGGATACAACCAAGAGGAAGGTATCGACTACGATGAGACATATGCTCCTGTTGCTAGACTTGAATCCATTCGGATGCTTTGTGCTTTTGCCAATCATCAGAACTTTAAATTATTTCAAATGGATGTTAAAAGTGCTTTCTTGAATGGCTTTATTAAGGAGGAAGTTTATGTCAAACAACCCCCTGGCTTTGAAAATCACAAATTTCCCGACCACGTGTTCAAGCTAAAGAAAGCGCTTTATGGCCTTAAACAAGCTCCCAGAGCTTGGTATGAAAGGCTAAGCAGCTTCCTGCTTGAGAAAGGTTTTTCTAAAGGGAAAATTGACACTACACTGTTTATCAAATCTTTCAAAGACACCATTCTATTAATTCAAATTTATGTTGATGATATTATTTTTGGATCTACTGATGAAACTCTTTGTCAAGAATTTGCCAAGTGTATGCAGACAGAATTTGAGATGAGCATGATGGGAGAACTCAACTACTTTCTTGGCCTGCAAGTAAAGCAACTGGCAAATGGAACTTTCATCTGTCAATCGAAGTATACCAAGGACATGCTGAAGAAGTTCGACCTTGACAACGTCAAACCAATTAGCACGCCAATGGCTACTTCAACCAAACTCGAACCAGATGAGAGCGGCAAACCTGTTGATCAACGTAAGTATCGAGGTATGATAGGCAGCTTACTTTATTTAACTGCTAGTCGCCCCGATATCATGTTTAGTGTTTGCCTATGTGCTAGATATCAAGCAAATCCTAAGGAATCTCACATGACCGCGGTTAAGCGTATCTTTCGATACCTTAAGGGTACGGTTACAGTGGGCCTATGGTATCCCAAGTCAACATCATTTGACCTCATCGGTTACTCTGATGCTGACTTTGCTGGATGCAAGGTCGACCGTAAAAGTACGAGCGGCACGTGTCATTTGTTAGGAAAGGCTCTAGTCTCATGGTTTAGCAAGAAGCAGAACTCTGTCGCACTATCCACAACAGAAGCTAAATATATAGCAGCTGGGCGTTGTTGTGCACAGATTCTGTGGATGAAGCAAACCCTTGAAGACTATAAGTTATCTTTCATGCATATTCCTATATTCTGTGACAATACTAGTGCCATCAATTTGACTAAGAACCCTGTCTGTCACTCACGCACTAAACACATTGAGATCAGACACCACTTTTTGCGTGATCATCAGCAAAATGGCACGATTAACTTAGAATTTATTGACACTGATCATCAGCTGGCAGACTTCTTTACTAAGCCACTATCCGAAGAGCGCTTCAATTTTCTTTGTCGTGAACTTGGAATCTTAGATGAAGCAGTCATAAATTGAAACTCACCTGCGTAAATATCGAGTATATTGTGGTTCCTTACAAAGAATTTGGTATGGGTACAAGCCGAAAGGGTCCTTCTGACAACAAGGCGTAAAAGCCTAAGCGACACGGTGCACTAGTCCTCAGGACTACCGCTAGCTGGGATCCGGCCCCTGCAGCTAACCCATGGCAAATTTGGACTATTGAACCACAGTATATGTCCTTATTTATTATATGGCTTGTTTCAATTTAATATTGCCTAATTGACATTTTCTAAAAGTTCATTCTATTTTCTGTATACCTCTCTATCTATTTCTTTCATTCAACACTCTTTGTTATTCCCGACTGTCATTGAACATTTTCTTCCTGACTTTTGCCTTTTTCAGTTCTGGACTATTGAGCCAGAACTCGGGCCGAACTCTGCCCCTATCAGAGTTCGGGCCGAGTTCGGTACCTAGGTTCCAGAATCGGGATCTGGCTCCACCGTTGGATCTTTTCTAATCCTATGGTCAATATTTCACCCGACCAAAAGACAAAACCCTACTTTATGTCAGGATTCTACCTCTCTCCTTCACTATTACCACCTTGTCTCACCTATACACACTCTTTCCTTGAAACCCTAACCCTAGTTTTTGATCCAGAGTACCCCATTGCTTCTCAAATCAACAAAAAGGTGTCTCCTCTCCATTATCCTCCATTGCTCTTTACCTGGTTGAGGTATCATTCATATTTTTTTGTTAAAATCTTTTTATGGCTCCTTGCTTGTTCAATCATGGGAAGAGGATTCGCATTGAGAGTATTTCCTCTTCAGATTCTTCTCCATCAATTGAACAAATCATTGAACTACCTCAACCACCTCACCCTTTATTCAATCCACCTCGTCCTCTACATCCTTCCACTTATGACAATAGACTTTTTGTCTCACTTGATGCATCAAACAAATGGTTTAGTGACTTTCGGAATCGTCAGGTATTCACAGGACATCCTATCAATTTTTCAATATTCTCTCAATATGATTCTTTATTCCATGACCTTTATATTGATGAACTTGTCACTACATCCTCTGCTATTTATCGTCATGCCATTCAAATGTTCTACTGCAACTTAACCTTTGATGATCTTCGTATTTATTCACGAGTTGCTGGTATCGATATCTCATTTGATGACTTTGAATTAGCAGAATATCTTGATCTTCTTGAGCCAAGTTCTTGGGAAAGGCTCGTTGATGCTCGCTCGTTTCATTTTCCCAACGGACTTTCTCTTGAAAGCTTCAAGGACGATTTGTGCACTCCTTACACACGTCCTCGAAAGCTCATGACAAAATATCTCAACCCATATTTTTCTGATCTTCATTGGATCATTTCTAACACCATTCTACCCAAGATCGGTTCCCCTGATGAAATCACTTATCTTGAAATTTCTGCTCTTTATCATCTTCACTTTGGAATTCATTTCAATCTTCCACGTACTATGATGGACTGGATGATTCGCTGTAGGAGGAAACCACGAGATTTGGTTTATCCTCTGTATCTTCCTATGATCTTTCGTGCTTTTCATATACCACTTGATGCTTGTCCGTTTCTGCCGGCACCTACCTTTCTATCTCCGGCACGACTCCTTCAGCCTGTTGCTGCTACTGATTTGTCTGCTGATGAGGAGCCTAACGCCCCTCCACTCGGTCAGACTGCACCTCCTGCCACCTTGGATTCACTTCAGACTATGCTTCGCGATCGTTTTGCTATTGAGGATGATCGCTGGACGCAGCATGATTACCGTACCACTCTGCAGATTAGTGCCCTTGGGAACTCTCTGCATGATATGCGGTATTCACTTGCTCGTCATCCTGATCTGCATGTGCCTATTGAGCGGGATCCAGCGCGCGCGGGTTATCGCATTGATGATCCGTGGGTCATGCAGTATATGGATCCAGATGATACTTTTGTGGATCTTCAGATGTTCCAGGACCTTTTCGTTGGATCTTTCCCTGGTCCATCAGATGTTCCAGGACCTTCTCGTGCTCCATGATGGAGACTGGCTACTATCTGCTGCTGCTGCTACTGCTGATGGTCTTAGTTATTTTTGCTTTCAGTTATTTAGTTTCTTATGGATTCATGTAGCTGGTTTTATATACTATGTTTATGAGTTGGCCACTTGGTTTGGTGGATGACATTATCTATCTTTATTATCATTCTATGTCAATGCTTATTTTGCTCCATATTATACTGTTTCTTCTCTTAGTGTGGTTGCATTACTATTCATTGTTTCTTATATTGCTAACTGCCAAAAGGGGGAGAAACATATGTATATTTTGTGCTTGTTTTGGGATACTATTACTGGCTCTATGCATTCGTATATCTGTGTATATCTGTGCTTCTTGCTCTGGAAAATATCATCTATCAGATCACAGGAACTATGCAATTTGTACGGGGGAGAGCTATAGCTTCTAGCTCGACACCGCTCATGGTTTACGGGGGAGCTATTTTCGCTTAGCTCAGGCATCGTTTATGGGGGAGCTATGGAGCTATATTACAATCAACTGTGTCCAGGTATGAATATTGAAATATACATATATTATTTTGTCAATTATCAATATGGGGGAGATTGTTGACACAAAGTCACAGTCAACCAAATATTGACTATATTGACCAAATAATACTTGTATAAATTCAATACGACACACGACGACTGCATTCAGTTCAAGACAGATGACAGCTCAGTCTTCAGCTCTCAGTGTGTTCTGGAGTCTGTATTTTATGATTTCATTGAGTCTAGATTTATGTACTCTGAGTTATGCTGAGCTCTTGGAACTTAGTATACAAGCCTACCCAATATCCCAAGCTCCACCAAAACCAAATTGCCCACAAGTCCCTCTTAGGATCATTCTGTGCTCTGGAGACAGAGTTCGGGCCGAACTCTGCCTCCACACAGAGTTCGGGCCGAACTCTGTCCCCTAGAAATCAGGAACCCTAATTTTAGGGTTAGCTGTTTGCTAGCTGTCCAACGGCCAAATTTTTGAATTTCCTTACCCGAATTCTGGCCGAATTCTGTCCCTAAAATCAGTATAAATAGGGCATGAATTCTCTCATTTTGAATCACTCAATCTTCTCTTCTCTTCTCTCCTACAAGCTCTATAAGCCATACCCTTCCCATCTACTAGCCACAAGCCTCCTAAGTCTCGAGTGCTCAGCATCTCTCATTTAGGATTCTTGTGCAAGAGTGAAGAAATCGCTTGGACAATTCCAAGCAAATCGCCACAGCGATTCTCTGTAAGAAGTTGACGTGCTCTTCTGAAGAAAAGGCACGGGTTGTAAGCTACTATTTCACAAATAGTGGATTTAATCCTGAGCTAGAGTTCTCAGGCCTGGACTAGTCCTCCACGAGGGAAACCAGGTTAAAATTGCTGTGTTTGCGTATGCTCTCTTGTCTTTCATTTACATTCCGTATTTTACTCTGACTATTCATTGTTAGTGAAAGAGTTAATTTTTTAATTGGTCATTATACATACATACTCTATTCACCCCCCCTCTAGAGTTGCCAAACTGTTCTTCACGTCTCGTACCGAAGCACGTCGCCTACGTTGCAGCCAAATCTTAGGCCCCAAAACATTGTCTTTATCGTGTACGTATTCTTCCCGACTCTTGATTCACTTCACCTAATACTCGACTCAGTCCAAAGGCATATACGCGGATCACCGTCCATACCGACTCATCTATATGAGGTCACTAGCATAACAAGCTATACCTGGACTCATAGCTTGCGATTGGCCGAGACCCTTCCAGCGCAAGGTAGCTATCCCCCTGGAAGTCCCCGACTAACCCGGTGCTATCGATTCAGCACAGCTATCACCGTGTTTCCTTTCTTGGCCGAAACGGTCCCATGGCCCTGGGTTGCCGTTACGGAAAAACTCTACCTTGTCGACAAGTTGTCCAATGACCATGCAAGATCCGACTCAAACTGACGTCTCACACAGTCATTCTTCCTTCAGTGTTACCCTCTCTTTCAAAATCATGTTCAGGACTTCTATCCTTGAGACCCCTCGACGATCCACGGTCGCGAGCATTCTTTCTATGTTACCATATCATTTCATTCAACTCATGAATGCCTATTTGTTAGTCCTTTCTCTAAAACTCACTTAAATCAAGTGTGGTCCTTGCCTTAAACACTAAGTCCGTGCATCGTGCCTTAGGCCAATCGTGCTCTACGCAACACTCCTGCCCAAGTCGACGGGCCTTGAGATCGTGGGACTACTTAGCTTTGACAAACCGCGAAAGAGCGAGACGGTACTTGTAATATCTTAGGTCGACCGGCATAACTTTGCCTAACTTAACTTCGCAACAACTCAACGAGCAAAGGCTGCGTCAAGCATTGCCTTTACGGATCGTGTCGTGCACGCATTCGACTTGAACGACCAAGTCAATCGGGTGCCTAGACTTAGGTCACAAGCCGCTCAACGCAACTTAACTCATGGGCAAGCCAAGGCTATGCCAAGCCTTGGGTGATGGGACCGTGCATGCTTTATGAAGCATTCATGCGGACGACGCCTATAACTTACGCTACGATCATAACTTCGCCTACTCAACCAACTTTTCTTCTCCCAAGCCACGGGACGAAGGATCGAGTGTCATTTTCAAAGCACGACGTGCACCAACTCTAAGCCGACCGTTGGACCTTTCCATATTCTAACTCAATTCGACCATCGGGATTACTCTATTTAGCTATGTGGATTCAACTTTTTTATTATTAAGCCTACTTGTACAAGTTGAAAATATGCGATTTATTATGTGAAGGCAAAGATGAGGCGAGTTCACCGAAACTACCCCACCTGAGCGAGCGGTCGCCTCGACCGAGCGATGTCTCCGAGTAGCCGTTGCAAGGCTAAGTCCGAACGCCGTCGGCATTCCTATATTCCTCCGATTGACTGAGCGGGACGGGGCACTACAGGGACAATGAACACGAGACCGGCCATAATTTTCTCAAAATAAGTCAAAATCAAGCGATTCAAAAGTCAAAATTGGGTAGAACTGATTTTTTTTACAACATAGAACCATTAGATTTCGAAAATGCCAAGTTTTTATAGATCAAAACCAAGAAAAATAAGAAAAGTTTAAAACTTAGATCTACAAAAATATTTCCATCAAAACCAAAAATCTCAAGTTCTAAAGATGCTTAGAATCATACAAGTAAGGGAATAGAACAATAAAAAAATAGAGATCCCAAATGTTCTTCATGGAGCAAGTTGCACTTGCCTTGGGTTGGTGGAAGGAGTAAATGAAGAAGAAGAACAAGGTGGAGAAGTAAATGATAATAATGGAGGGGAGAGAGAGAGAGAGAGAAGTTGGTTTATATACCAACCCTTCTCATCTCAAACCAACCAAACCAACGAAGCCAAGCCAAGCCAAGCCAAAGTAAACCAAACCAAAACTAAACCAAGTCAATCCAAATATATCGCATTGAGGTTACGGTATGGTTCTGATCCCAGACCTAGTTAACCAAAATAATATTAACAGAAATGTAGGTTAATTAATTTATTATTACTAAGTTATGTATTAAACTATATGTGTTAAACTATTTATTACTAAGTTATGTATTAAACTATATGTGTTAAACTATATGGTTTATATATAAGTTTTTGTTATTAAGTATACCTAAGAATTGTAATATATATAAGAAAGAGGAGGGTCAATGCAAAAAAAAAAAAAATCAGTGGGGTCATTGACGTAGCGTGATAGCGGAACATGCTTACCTTCGTGGTTGGCAATGAGCAAATCGATCGGTGATGACAACAACTGAGCCATTTTTGCTTGGTGAGAGCGAAACGGTGTCGCAAAAACTCTGACGGATGGCCTTGTGAGGGATTCGCACGATGGTTGCTTGAAAACATTAAGCAACGGACTTCTGAACCCAAGAAATAATCGAGTCCACGACCAAAAAAAGAAGAGAACAAATTTTAGAACTTAAAGGATAGTTATATTAATTAAAAAGTTTTTTTAATTGCGTATTAAAAAATGTCTATTTATAGGACCAATATGATATCCTAAAAAAACAAATTATAATCACCATCAAATAAAGATAAAACATATCATAAGAGTTAAAATAAGTGTCTTAAAAGAAATATGATTTTTAACAAATATATAAAAACTATATCTAAAGAAAGAAAGAAAAAATAAAAAGAAATCCTAGAAGGAATCGAAATTGGAACCCATGCTACACCAGTCTCCCCTGCTTCAAGAGAACTCGGCCTGATTTCTTCTCAAAATAAAGCGATTCGTTAGGTTAAAAAAATACTCATATAGATCGACGACATTGAAGGTTGGGAAGATCTGCATGTCCTCATGCATTCTATCATCGTTGTCACTAGCGCTGAAGTTGCGGATGAATCATCGGTAGAAGTTGGCGAAGCCATAGAAGTTTTGAACTTCAATCATTGTCTTTGGAATAGGCCAGTAACGAATTGCTTGATTTTTCTCTTCATTAACACTGAAACCATCTATGCTAATCATAAATATCAAGAAGATGAGTTGGTTAGTAAGCTACAGTGCTTAATTCGAAGAAGATTAAGAACTCTCTGAGGTGCTTCAGTTAATCAAAACTTGGCTTTCGCTATAAATCATGATATTGTCAAAGTAGATGACCACAAACTTTCTTGTCAATGGCTTCAAAATATGATTCTTGATGCGCAGGAAGATTCTTGGTGCATTCCATAGTCCGAATGGCATAAAAAGCCATTCATAGAGTACTCAGATTTAGAAAATAGTCTTACACTCATCAGGTCAGATCCGGATATGCTTGTTGCTTGACGTTGATGCGGTTGATAGCCCGATTATCGATGAACATACACCACGACCCATCCTTCTTTGGCACAAGCTGATGTCCATAAGCTTCCGTTTCTAAGGAGGTATTTAGGTAAATAACATGCAAAGAAAGAGGTATCCTTGAAGTTGTTTGAAGAAAGCGCATATATATAGGACTTTTCACAGCATCTCAAAAATCCAGGGATCGAACTTAGATGATGTGCCTGGTGGACCACTGGGAGGCTTTAGACGAGGTGGTCTGCCATCAGCATTCAGAGCTTTCGATATTGGTGAATTCTTCAATGCTTCGTCGAATAAGAGAGTCTCCTCTTGAGGGCTGAAGATTTCAACTCATTTGCAATGGGTTCATCCGATTTTGATATGTTCTTCTAAATCCCATTATCTTCATTTTCAATAATGACAGCTGGTGTCCTGAGGGGACAGTTGTTGTGGGCACGATCGAGCCTCTTTTGTGGGCAGTTGGTAGTAGAACGAGTATTTCCGCCTCTTCTCTCTGCGGACGGTATTCAGTGAGATCAACCACAAAGTTGTATTTGGCTCCAATAAGATCCAGTTCTATATCAAATTTGTTAGACATGTCATCAAATTTGTTCGACAGTACATCAACGTTGTCTGACAGGACATCAAACTTCTTGCGCGTGACGGATTTCACCATTGTTATTTTGAAAAAAGAAATATTCCAAAAGGTTTTGGAATCTCGGATCTGTATTGCTCTAATACGAGTTGACACAACATGATAGTAGAACGAGCTTACCTTCGTGCTTGGCATGACCAAGTCGATTGGTGATGACAATAACTGGACCATTGTTGCTTGGTGAGAGCGAAGCGGTGCCGCAAAAACCAGTCGAATCCACGACCAAGAAAAGAAGAGAACAAATCTCAGAACTTAAAGAATAGTTTTATTGATTAATTTTTTTTCAATTGCATACAGAAGGTGCCTATTTATAGGACATTTATGATAGTCTAATCTTAATTAAAAAAAAATCTAATTCTCATCAAATAAATATAAAACCTATATAAGAGTCCTAAAAGAAATATTATTCTTAACAAATCTATAAAAAATAAAGCTAGAAAGGAAAGAAAAAGAAAAGAAAAGAAATAAATCCTATACGCATTCCAAATTGGAATGCATGCTACACCAGTCAACCCCACATTTCCTAGCTTTTGTACGCCCCTGCACCCAAACATTGGATCCAGTGGAATCCAACCCGAATTCAATGACAAAACCAAATCCAGATCCCAAATCCAAGTTACCAAACAAGCCCTTGCAGTCAACAAAGCCAAGAAAATAGAGGAGTCAATTATTTTGTGCTTTCGTTATAAATTTTTTTGAATTAAATTTTTTGAATTAAATTTTGTGCTAAATTACACGGAGAATGGCATTCTCCGTGTTAATTTACACAGAGAATGGTCATTCAAATATTAAAACACAGGAGAATGGCCATTCTCCGTGTTAGAAACACGGAGAATGCCATTCTCCGTGTTAAATAAAACGGAGAATGACATTCTCCGTGTTTCTAACACGAAGAATGGTCATTCCAGTGTTAAAACGCAGGAGAATGACCATTCTCCTGCGTTTTAAACACGGAGAATGCAATTCTCCGTGTTAAATAAAACGGAGAATGCCATTCTCCGTGTTAAATAAAACGGAGAATGGCAATTCTTCGTGTAATTTGGCCCAGACAATGGTCATTCCAGTGTTAAAACGCAGGAGAATAACCATTCTCCGTGTAAATTAACACGGAGAATGACATTTTCCGTGTTAAATAAAAAGGAGAATGGCATTCTCCGTGCTAATTTACACGGAGAATAGTTATACAGTATTATTGACCATTCTCCGTATAATTTAGTACGGAGAATGGCATTCTCCGTTCTAAATTACACGGAGAATGGCCATTCTCCGTGCTAAATTACACGGAGAATGGCATTCTTCGTGTTAATTTACACGGAGAATGGCCATTCAAATATTAAAACACAGGAGAATGGCTTTCCGTGTTAGAAACACGGAGAATGCCATTCTCCGTGTTAGTAACACGGAAAATGACATTCAACACGGAGAATGGCATTCTCCTTGTTAAAATGTAGGAGAATGACTATTCTTCGTGAGATATCGACGGAGAACAGTTGACAGAAATCTAATTTTTTATTTTTTTGTTTTGTGGGAAGAAATTTGACATGAATAAAGATTCAAAAGTTTTCGTTCTTCTTTCAAAACGATGCTAACTCTTATGGAAAAGAAGAAGAAGATCTTCTCTCCATAATTGACCTAATTGTCGGAGAAGAAGAAGAAGATGAGTGATGATCGGAGTTCGACTGAAAAAAAAGCACGGTGAACTACGAATGATCTTTGCGATCTCTGCTGAAAATGAGAGCAATGGAATTCAGATCTCTCGTGAAGAAGAAGAAGAAAATCGCAATCCAAATCTGAGTTTTGTGCGGAGGGGTAGTTATGGTATTAATTTTGCAAATACAGAACATCTAAAAGGAATCTTGGAATATTTAACGTGAAAATACTTAATTCTGGGTATTTCATAAAACTCATCCAGCGGGTGGATTTTTCATAAAAGTCCATCCCGAAATTGGGTTTCTCAGCAATTTCCAGTAATTAAAATGTCGAAGTTGGATACACAATGATGGAAAAAAAAAAAAGGTAAAGACAAAATTACGTTTATTTATCATATTATTCCTATTTAAAACCAAGAGTAAAGCGCTGCACCCTCGACATTCTTCATCACACCAAGTCTAAAACAGTAACAGGACCAAGGAAAAATCAAACGACTGTCATAAACTTCGATCAGGCTAGATGATACAACTAGAAGAAAAGAAAAAGTAGCCCAAAAAAGAAAAGAAAATTAACCGGGTCGCACCCGTATCCAAACAAATTACCAAGATCCGCTCCGACCCGAAGCCGATAGGATCTCGGCGAGCGCGGCCATGGCTCGGACCTGCATCTCCAGGGCGGCTATGTAGTCCGACGCCTCCTCCAGCAGCGTCGGGAACGGCAGCTTCCGGCATCCCGGCACCAGCCGGCGGAGGACCTTCGCCTTCTTCTCAAGGACCGGCAGCGACTTCCTACCGGATCCGCACCTGCTCCCCCGAACGGACGCGATAGCCGCCGGCGGCGGCGGCGTCAACCGCCGCCGCGACCTCTGCCTGAGGCTCCTTCGGCCGGAGAGGAGAACGGCGAGGCTCCAGCGGGACCGTCCGCGCGCGGCGGCGGCGAGGGCGCGGTCGGCGGCCTCGCGGAAGGCGCGGCGGGCGTGGGTGGGGCGGGGTTCCGACCGGCGGACGCGGCGTAGGGCTTCTAGAAGCTTCGAGGAGTAGGTCCTCTGTTCGGATTCGGATCTCCAGCATGTCGGAGCCGGCGGTGAGCTCGATTCGCTCTGCTTCCGCTTCCGGGAGGCTTTTCCGGCGGCGTGGTTGTCCGGATCGGAGCTCGAGATCGCCATCATAATCTTGATTTCTTTGAAGGCTCTGCAACAGAATCAGAATAAAGATCAAAATTAATGGATTTGTTTTTATTTTTAATGGATATTTTGATCGAAAACTGCACATTAAACGATATAAAAAGCAAATTTGAGAAATTTGAGATTAAAAATAAAAAGAAAAAAAATCCTTCATCGTGAGCAAATAAAACACACAATCAAAGCACTGATTATAGAGAAATAGCAAAAATAATAAGAAAGAAAGAGAGGAAAGATCTGTCGATACTTATTTAATCACACAAGATTCCTAGTAGATTTCTTATAAAAAAGATACTAAAATCAAGAGCAGAAAACAAATTCTGGATGAAAAAAAATCCAGCTTTTTTTTTAATGATTTGATCGAGAACAATAAAATAAACCAAATATAAACAGCATATAGTCGAAATAAAAAAATTAAAAAAAAATGGAGAATAAGAACGAAAGAATTTCTTGAGAAGAAGATCAACAGCATCGACTAATTACCTAAAATTCAAATTCGTAGAAAATAGACGAGGACGAAAAAAAATAGAAGAAATCTCCAATTCTACGTACAAGGAAAGGAAATGGTTGGAGAAGAAGAAGAGGAGGAGGGCTTTAAGAGGGCGGTAATTGAGACACGTGGCAGCAGACAAATCCCTCCAGTTAAACCATTATCTCGTGCTGTACTTGGAAATGACGGAAATGCCATTTGGAGAAGAGAGTGAGTTTTTAATTCAGTATGTACGTTAAATTATACTCTGGAATTGAATCGGCAGCAAGTGGCGTCACATGCATTTGTTGGGTGGTCGGACGAATTTGCCCCTGCCATGATTGTACGGAGTGGATGAACGTTCCGGGTTCAGTGGATGTTTGTTCAGGTAAAATGGGTTCCGAGTGGAAGATTGTTGTTGGCAGTTTACGGGTCGGATCACGTTTTACGGAAACCCGTATCCCAATCCATTTTGAAAAGGGTTGGTTTGTGGGAGGATTGATAGATATACTACTCCATCTTCTATAAATAAAATAAATACAGTAACTCTCCTATTTATGGATATTACATTGACCCTATTTTAAAAATAATTACATGAACCACCTCACTATTTTATATTCAATAATGTTATATGGATACACTTTTTTTGACACACTTCATAGTCACACTGATGTGGCCGTACATTATTGAAATATGTCAAAGAAAGTATGTCACCACATAATTACTCTTTTATATTTTATTTTTAAAATAAGTGTGGTTAGTGTTATAAATTTCAATAAAAGATATAAAATATAGAGATGATCCGTATAATTAGTTTCAAAATAAGAGTTGTCCATATAATATATATAAAATATAAGAATAGTTAACCTAATTACCTAAATTTTATTACATAGAATTTAGATTCGGTTCATCTTAATGTAATTGTAATCATAATATAATTAAATTAAATTTATAAAATAATTAACTTTGTAATGTAATTGAATTGTAATTACATTATCGTAATTGAATTGTAATTACATTATCGTAATTGAATTGTAATTACATTATCACATTTAGTTTTTTTTAAAAGATAAAAAATAGAAGATATATATATATATATATATATATATATATATATATATATATATATATATATATATATATATATATATATATATATAAGAAACTAAAAAATAGAAAATATTTTTAAAAAAAGATTTAAAAAAAAAGTAAATATGAAATAAAAGAAGAAGTAAATATGAAATAAAAAAAGAAAATTAATAAGAAAATTAATTTTTCTTAAGGTTTAAGTTATAATGTAATAGTGATTACATGATATTTATGATGTAATTAATTTTTTTTTAAAAGTGATGTATTGTATTCAACTTGTAATCGTTATTACATTAAATCTAAAAAAATGTCCAACCAAATACCTTAAATAGATTTACAATGTAACGTTAAATACATTACGTTGTCCACTCATGCAAACCAAAGGCACCCTTAGTGACTTGTATATACAATAAATACACGCATCCGAGTGTGGAAGGTGGTCGTTGATTACGGAGATGTAGGTATGAGTTTAATATTTTTAATATATTTTCAAATTTTTCAAACCTCTCATCTTATATATGTATATGACTAGAAATTTCTATACCTCTACCACTCCTTGATAAATTGTCTCGTATCTCCGGCTACCTTTAATAAATTATTTTTATAATTGCTTATCAGTTTATATCATTTAATAATATATATTTTTAAAATTATCGACTTACCGTTATGTAAATGTAATTTTAAATGACATATACAATTGTCGAGAAAAGACGTACTCTGTTTTAATCTTGACACGTCTTGTTTTGTCGGAAATACTTATATCTTTTAATTGTAGTCATTTTTCCTTTTTGTCCACTTATATTTTATAACTAAAAACAACTTTATTTTTTTTTAGAAATGAGAGACACACAAAATAACACACGATGGAACATCGTTCAATTCTCAAGATACTGGTCATTAGCCAACATGAAATGATTAGTCAAAGGTGTGTTAACTGCCTTAACATCACTCATACGGAACCTCTGCAATACCCAACCAATATACTCTGCACGAGACAAATGCAATGTACTCATCCGTTTGTCTCTGTTAATTCTCATTCCAAGAATCTACTTTGCTATACCTAGATCTTTCATATCAAACTTTGTGGATAACCGTTTCTTCAACTTCTTGATTTCACTTATATCTGACCCAGCTTCTAGCATGTCATCAACATAAGTAGCAAAATGATGTTGCTAGTATATATCAAACTTCTTGATATAACTGTTGGAACAACAAGTCAATGACGAACCTGATCTTGAAAAATGAATCCATGTGGTGAGTGAGAGAACCATTTTTCTCCTCTCTCTTTTTTCCATTGGAAATCAATTTGCTTTTCTGCTCATTTCCTTTGGCATCGAAACACAGAAACGAAATGATTTTTCTTTTCCAAAGTCCTGACTCTACGAAACAAACTTTGACAATACAATCGTACCACCAAGTTCTTCATAGGTCAAACCGGGCTTCGGGTTACCGGGTCCTTATCGGGTGGCTTCGGAACCCGACAACTAAAGGTTGGGGTGCATGTGAGTACGAGCTAGTGATGAGTGTCAGTGAGGTTATTGGGATCGTGGGCGTCACATGGCTGTCCGTCCTTGGGATCCAAGGGGGAACGGTGGGACGTCAGTCAGTCAGTCAGTCAGTCAGTCAGTCAGTCAATGCCGCAAAGTCCGAGTGAGTGAGTGAGTGACTACTACTTTTTTCATACACCAACTTGTCTACATTTTGCCAACCAAATCGACTTGTCTCCTCGATAGCTGAATAAACAGTAGATGCTATTGATCAGAAATATGAAAGCAATTTAATTTTTGCAAGAAAATGGTTAGATATCAGTACCAGTGGCAACAGTCTGGTCTGTGTTTTCATTGTCCTCACCCCTCAACTGTTTTTTTTTTTTTTAAACTTCCTTTTTTTCTCTTCATCTTGGGATGGAGTGCGCGAGCTTTTCTTGTGATTTTAAGGGCTTCTAATTTTAAGTTGTGAAAATATGTAATAGTTTTGGACCAGTTGTAGGCTTGTGTTGCCAACAGAGTGTTTCACTTCTTTTGTTCTTTATCAACTTCTTTTCGATTGTTCAAGCATTTATGGACAGTTTAGTTCAAGTTTAAGAGGTCTAAAAATAAGTTCTGGATTTCTTATCCATGTTTGATAAGTGTGAGATTAAAAATTGGAAAAAATATGGAGAACTTTAGAAAGTACTTGCTTTACTGGAGATGTTGAGGGGACTTGAACCTCTCCAATTTTTTTGAAGTTAGGTCTTTTAGTCTTTCAAGGTTTTGAAATTCATCATCTACCGCTACCGGCCTAAAAGTACTATTATCTCTATCTTATTGTCAAAGTTCATTGTTGTTTTCATTAATGTTGTTGCTACTCTAACCACGTTTGGCTCACGGAATCATAGCATTGGGAAAGAAAATTCATTTCTTTCCTACGTTTGGATGCATGAAGGAAATGAGGAGGAAAGGAAAATGATTCCCAAATGGAGGAAAAATAGAGGGAAAAATAGTTCCCCCACCCACCCAAGAATTCACTTTTCCATACTAAGGATTCACTTTACTTCCTAAATTCCTTCGACTTTCCAAACACTGGAAAGAAAAATAGATAGGAATAACAATTTTTCAAAGGAAATGAAATGACAAGGAATTGATTTCCTTTCCTTTTCATTCCGTGAACCAAACAAGGCTATAGAATGCTATGGAATAGTTGTGATTCTACACAATCGTACAATAGTGTTAGTGATATCTCTATCACAATGCGTAATGACACACAATATGATACTTTGATGCAATATACGCAGTCCCTTATTGGTATGACTAAAATTTATGTGTCCATCTCTTTCACCAAAGATTAGTGGGAGACTTAAGCATATGATATCTTTATTAATTTAAAAAAAAAATTATAGGAAAGTTGTTTTCATATTAAGTTACTCTCTTTTTTCACCCCTTTTATGGAAAACCTTCATCTTCCTTTTTCACCCTTCACACCACATGCAATGCAACCATATATTTATGAAGGTCAACGAGCTAGCTCAATGGCCTAGAAATGTCTCCATCATCAATTGCATCAATATAGGAGCATTGCAATTTCTATCGGTAGAACATGTGAAATTGTACCTTGATCATTTATCTCGGTGTTAGATGATGTTTCTTTTTTCCCATTTGGACACCTCCCTCACTATAGCATTCTACCCTTTGATCGGAGGTGAGGGTTAGTTGGGGAACAAGGCCTCAATAGAGACACTTTTGGGACTCCTCTCCCCTTGCATGCCTTTGGCTATATATGTACTCAACTCATGTTCCCCTATTGGTTGATCATTGATGCCCAAGTCAAAGGCTAGGGTTTGCAATTAAGATAAGATTAGCTAGATTGACTAGAATAGTTACTAGCATATGATGTCTTCATTGTATCCCTTACTTTTATGTAGACCAAGCATAATGGTTGGGTGAGATCGATCCCGACGTGATGGGGAAAGTTGATGTTGAGATACGAGCATCAAAGAGAGTGGAAGTTGATCGGATACGATGAGATACGAGCATTAAAAAGAGTTTGGTTAGTGTTTTGGCAACGATCCAATTGGTGGTGATAGGTAGCTTGTGTTCGAGAGCAACGTAGGTAGGACCGTGTAGGGGCTGTGGCCACCCAATTTTTCTTTAATGTTCTTTTGTTTTTTTTCGATATCGATCAACCAGCCCCCATCTAGCCCACCAGTTTATTTCAGCTCGAATTTCTGGTTCCGTCCTTGAGAGCATGCATGTTCAGAAAAAAGACACTAAAGAATAGTGAGTGCTCACAGCTACCCACACTTCATTTGGCATGCAGATATATACCTAGCTAAGAATTCAATTGTGCTCATAACTATAACTCTTATTTTCTTTTACGGATTGATTGTTAGTGATTCACTGGCAAAATTAGCACGTTGAGTTAGTTAATTGTGATTTGACAACCTAATTTCCCAATGGCAAAGGAAACTGTTAAGATGACATTGTTGTCAGATTCAACAGAGAATTCAACATCCCTTGCAAGAAAGAGTATGATAATAACTGTAGAATGGCAAAGCTGCAGTTGGAGTAGCACATAAATTGGTATTTTTAATTAAAAAAAAAAAAATTCTTCCACAAAGCAACAACATCAACTGTGAATCCGATCCTAATGAGAAACATTTTTATTTTGACATTATTATCACAAGATGGGAACATACTAGGAAGAAAAGAGAGGCTTATTTTGGAGCATCCAGATTGTGTCCGAGACGTGTTGGATATGACACGACCTATCGGATCTAAAATCCAAATTCCTATAGACCTGCCCTAGTTTTGGGGGAACTTCTACTAAAACTAATATAATCTCTCTCTTCATTAAGGAGAACAAGTAAGCATGTCCTGCATCAATCATAATACTTCCTTCCCTATCTACACAACATGAGAAACAAACAGCAGGGGTTCTTGAGAGCCTCACTGTTTAATTCAGTTGTTAATGATCATGCTTTTCAAAAAATTAGTTATGCTCCAATGAGCAGCGTTCTTGTATGTACAAGCACTGCGATCGCACACACGACCCAAATTTTTTAATCGTAGTATATATTACTAATATAAAATATCTATTTTTAGATTTAGGCCATCATATTTTTTTTTAGAAACTGTAGTAACAAGGTCCTAAGAATGTCAAAAAAAAGAGCATTTTTGTAGAGCTGTTAAAAAAAGACCATTTTTTTTAGTATTTATACAATGTCCTTATACCCCTTCCCTACTAAAAAAGAAACCTAATCATTAGAACTAATTTATACTAAGATACCCATTTAATATATTAATACGCAACCCAACTACGAGGTGAAACAAGTTAATCCGCTTGTGTTAGGACTTGATCAGGGCCGGCCCTGAGATAAGCCGAACAAGACTTGAGGCTTAGGCAATCCCTCTTTGCTAGAGCAACCACTCAGGTTCAGCATGATCCCACCAAAGTTAGGTCAGGATCACGAATGACCACCCTGGCTGACAATATGGGTCGAGGGGCAACCAAAATTAGCTCCAGAATAGGGCAACCAAACCCTCAGGACCGGCCCTGGACTTGATATTGTCTCGAAACATTGCTTTGAGCAAGAAAAAGTTGGATAGAGTATAGATTTGTGCTCAAGGCAGTGATGGACTAATTATGCATTGGTTATAACATGTGGCTTTTAACCTTCTAATTAAATCAGCCAGCCTAACTGGATTAAAATTCGAAGAGAAAATCCTAATCATCCATATATGAAAATAATAGCCAACATCATTGCACTATACAATAACTCTCTCTACATATATGCATGCATGAAAAGCTCTGAAGAACAAAAAAGAAGGCATGTAGCATCCTCCTATTTCACTATTTGTTCTTACAAAGAAGCCAAGAATCACACTGTGGTCCTGAGTCTGTTATTTATCAAATCCCTAGTCTCTTCCTATGAGTGCATGTGAGTTTGGATCACTTCCTTTGTTTTTGTATTGGTTACAATCTCCTTCATTGTCCAATCAAAGCAACCTCATATCCCACATGTTCACATTGCTGTGCATATTATGTATGTATGGTATGATATTACAACAATGTATAAGGTCTTCCCAACAGATATAGATATTCTAATTAGGTTACAATCAACAAGACAACAGATAAGGGTTCTGTAAGGGTTGTCATACTGTTGCACGAATACGGACACAGATATCTTTAAAGACACACTACGGATATGGGATGCGGACATTTTCATAGTCCACAAATGTACAATATAGTCGCATATAGCCCACAAATGCGGATCGAAGCTGCTGCGTTGCCCGCGGGCTTGGACCGCGGTCCTGCCCCGCGGGCCACGTGTCGCTCCGCGATTGGCTCCCGGGCGGGTGGGCCCGGAAGTTAGCGGGGGGAGCCAATCGTGGCGTGCCACGTGGCCCGCGGGCAAGGACCGCGGTCCAAGCCCGCGGACAAGAAAGCATTTCCGAATGCGGATAGGGATACGATACCCCCGTGTCGGTGCAACATAGTCAAACCAAACATTGGATTAGTGCAAAAACAATACTATAACATAATTAACTCTTCGTAATCTATCTACTAAGCTAAATTCATAGATGAATCCATCTGAGCAAGCACTGCTGCCACCCTTGACCTGTGAATGACAAACATGGGGTCCAATCACAGATAGTTTGGTGCTTGCAGTCCTTCCTAACAGACGACATTGATTTAGCTAAGTATCTTTGATATAGTTAGTATCTATGCATGTGCAAACATTTCAAGAGCAACGATGCTACGTGGACCGTATTCACTACCAAAATACAGTAAATTAGCGACGAAACATTAGCGACGGATATTGTCCGTCGGCGTTAGCGACGGCTTTGTGGCAATTACTAGCCGACGGATTACCGACGACAAGCCGTTACATTTTTTATTTTATTTTTAGGGGGAGAAAAGGTCGCTCATCCGTCGCTAGGGCGTCGGAGATATAGCGACGGATATTTAACCGTCGCTATGCAGTCGATTATTTGGCGGGAATTGTGGGAAGAATTGGCGGGATAGTTCTTCGACTACGTAGCGACGGATATTCAGTCGACAAGTATCGAAAAGAGCGACTAACGGGCGACGGATAAAAATTCGTCGCTAGTCCTCGCTAAATATACGTTCCAGACTTAAATTGAAACGACGGGGAGAACTTTTCGCGTTTCCACCAAATTCACTCTCTCTCCTCTCTCTCTCTCTCTCTCTCCCGCGGCTTCGGTGATCGGCGTCGGCGTCCTCTCCTCTCTCTCTCTCTCCCGAAGGTAATCCCCTCTCTCTCTCTCTCTCTGTCGCGGTGTCGTAGGGGTAGCGGGGGCGGCGAACTTGGGGCGGGGGCGTCGGGGGCTGGGCGGCGGAGGTGGGCGGGGGGTTATTGTCACGCCCCGCTCCCGTAGGAGCGATCGTCCTCGCTAAGGCGTGATGCCGTACGAGCCTAGATTGCGCTCGTGCAAGGCAGTTCCATAACGGCCGATTATATCGGCGGCGACGGGGTCGTCGCACAGAAGTTCCAAGCAGAAACATTGAATCATTGCAGCGGAAATTTAAAGAAGAACATATATGAACACAAGTAACTCAAAAGAATCTCTTTATTGATATTGAATACAAGATTACATTTATGGGCGCAAGGCCAATTACAAGTCTCTCAGGCTCACTTTTCACTCATTTACAAGTCACTCTGCTCTCTCTCATCTCTCGATACAATGCTTGAATCCAGTGGAAGCTTCGAAAGGCGATGTCCATACATTATGCCCTGTATAAGTCTTCAGATCACGCGACCGCACGCTTCGACTTGCCAAGGAACTCCGTGCCTCGACGCATCCAAGCGAGCTCCGCGCCACGAGCTTCTACCTGTGCCTGCACATGAAACACTATGTGGGTGTCAGTACCACTGTACTGGTGGAGTGAGCTTCTCGCCCACCCATACATAACCGACACGTTCATTTACTTTTGTGCAGCTTAAGTCCCTTTCGATTGTCTTCCTAGTCTTACCTTAGGATGCATTTTAAGACTTGACGTCTCGACGTGCAACGACATGGTCGTGCTTCAATACCAGCGTGTGTTTCGATCGAGGCAGTGCCTCATCGCTTAGGTACTTGACCAGACTTCAAGGCGGGACGGCAGGGTCGTGCCACATTCTATTCCAAACTTAGACTTGTTCAAGACTGTGCTTTGTCGAGGGGCAATTCACGTGAACTCGGCCGTGCCAGGACCCTTTAATTAAACTCAAGCGCCACTAGACCAATTCTTGTGCTAACGATTCAAGTGCCAAGGGACGGCAACGGGACGACTCGTGCAGGTCGTGCCTTAGACTTTACTTAGACTAGTTTGCACATTCAAGACTGAGGCCGTGCCTCGCTATCCAGACTTATGCATGCTATCGCCTTGCGGCCATCCTGTTAGAGTCGTTTGCTAACTTAGACAAGACTTGTCTAATACAATCTCGACTTCATGAATATCCCGATGCCATCTATCGTGCTAAGCACGGTGCCTATGCTGCAGCCCAGTCTTAGGCCCAGACATTCGTTTACCGACTAGACAAGCATTCAAGTTCTAGACTCAATCTAAAGGCATACACGCGGAGTCGCCGCTATCTGCCGACTCATCTACATGAGGAGGTCACTAGCAATTTTAAGCTATCTTGGACATGGCTCGTGGGATATCCACCTGTACCAACACGGGAAGCTAGCCCGGTGGGGTGGAACTCTCCCATGCGGTCATCCAGCATCCTACGTTGAGCCACACTTGCTTCCCCCGGGCCGAGTGATTCCGGCGCCCCGGTAATCACTCGAGAAGACTACACCTTGTCGACAAGTTGTCCATGACCGTGCAAGACTCGATCTATCCAATCTATCCAGTCTTTCCTTAACATGACCATGCATTCCTTTATTCTATCGAGACTCCCAAGCCGCTGGACCGATCTCGTGTGCGGGACTTATCAAGTATTCAGGCAGGACATGACCGGACAGGACCGGCATGCTTATTCAAGTATTCAAGCAGGACATGACCGGACAGGACCGGCATGCTTATTCAAGTATTCAAGCAGGACATGACCGGACGGGACCGGCATGCTTAAAAAGTATTCGGCCGTGGCTCGTGCCTTAGACAGACATGATTCTCTAGGCGACGCTAACGCTCAAGTCATATACTTTATACGACGAGCCTTATTCTCAAGGGACTACTTGACTTGACAACCGCAGCTAGAGCGGGACAGCGCTAGGAATGGCTTCGTTAGCCTAGAGTAACTCTTGTTGACTTGTACGGGCAATGACTCGACGAGCGAAGGCTACGCCGAGTTACGCATCGAGGGAACGTGCTAGGCACGGGGTCGACTTAACAACCAAGTTCTCGGGTGCCTAGACTTAAGCCAATAAGCCGTACAAGGATGACTTAACTTGCGGGACGTGCGAAGGCTATGCCAAGCCTTGCGGGACAAGACCGTGCATGCTTTGTTAAGCATTCGTGCGGGCGACGCCTAGGACTTAGGCTTTTTCAAGTATCGTGACAAGTCGACGGGACAGTGCATGCTTGGTTAAGCATTCATGCGGGCGACGCCTATGACTTAGGCAAATTCGAGTGTCGGGATGAATCGACGGGACCAACGGGACATGCGAAGGCTACGCCAAGCCTTGCACAACGGGACCGTGCCTGCTTTAGCAAGCAATTACGTAGGCGACGCCTAAGACTTAGGCTATTTCAAGTGTCGGGACAATTTAGAAACTTAGGCCAACTTCCTTCTCCCAAGCCACGGGATCGAAGGATCGAGTGTCATTTTAAAGCACGCTGAGCCGACTTCTATATATACCGTGGGACCATTTTCCATGTTCTAGGACATTCCGACCCGACGGGATTATTCCCTTAGCTATGTTGGTGTGTAGCTTTTAGATTAGCCTACCAGTGCAAGTAAAAAACATTACGAGTTATTATGTGAAGGCTAAGATGAAGCAAGTTCACCGAAACTCTCCCACCTGTGCGAGGAGTCGCTTCGACCGAGCGAGCCTTCGAGCAGCCGTTGTAAGGCTATGTTCCAACGTCGTCGACGTTTTGGTTTCTCCGATTGACTTTGCGGGACGGGACACTACAACATACACCACTCAGAATAAGTCTCGTCCTCGAGACTTTCCTGAGGGCAAGCCATCCTACCATTTCTATGGCCAAGACTTAATCGTACGCACTTCGCCTACGCGTTTCCTCAATTCCGAGCCACGCTCTCACAACTATCAATCTTTTCGTTAACATGATTTCAAGATCTCGACACACTCCCATTTTTCAAGTCTTGCTTGAACTCATTGTATCACTTGGCTGGATCATGCACGTATTCCAAGCGTCCCCAAAATACATGCATTCAGCCAAGCCGCATGATAGAGAATTTGTCATTCTCTCTCGAGTCGCATCGTGCACATACCCAGGCGTCCCTAAATATATATATGTCAGCCGAGTCTCGTGAGCAGGGTTTCCTATATTCGTGATTCACGCCATCCATCCATGCCAATCCTCAAGATCAATACTTTCGATTGCTAACACTTGTAACAGGGGCGTTTCGCCTAACCGCTAGGCCAATCTTTACGAGGCTAAGTCAATGTCAGGATTGGAATCATAATTCCCCAACAATAATGCCAATACTGACCCCAATCCTAGGGTCAAACCATAGTCGGTAGTACGGAATTTTCTACCCAAGCTCGCATCACTCAGATTTCTAAACATCGAGCACGATCACCTATTCGCATCAATGCATGCGTTGCACATATTCGATTTTATCTAAATCACCAACTCTAACCAATTCGTGCATTCGATCACGAGGTCATCTAGCTCGACAATACGTTGTGCCCCAATCTCACGCGAGTCCGATTATCCACGGTGGTTCGTGAATCACCACGCAATGCACTCGCAGAATAATCATTCTCATCGGGGCGTAACTCTTGTTTGAGTTTAGACTAACTCATTTTCGATACGCGGATTGGACCTACGCAATCCTCAAATTCGGTTCTTCAAACACACAATTCATTTTCGAGTCACCTTCGCGTCAAACCACAAGTCGAAGCATACAAATTATCACGCCAAGCTAGGTCAATCACCCCCGCTGTATGAATCACCATACCAGCGCTCACGCGGAGTGATCGTCTCAAATCGGCACGACGCATGTGCGAGGCTGGAGTTGCGCTCACATAAGACAAGAATGTCGAAGTTGTGGTTATCGATGAAGTAAATCCAAGCATTTCATTTTCATCCAATCAATTTCGATAGTCCGACCGTCACGCCGTCATTCATTCAACTAGAAAATCCTCGAGCCAAGTTTATCATTTCCTCGACACGTTTCAATTTCCCGAGTATAGAATTTATCGGAACAATGATATTTGCACGATCGTTATTCCTCAAGCTCGTTTCAAGATCATTGTTCGAAACTCAAGTCACATTTTATTTGCATCAATCTGATATCGTACGCGCGATCCTCTAAGTTTCCTCGATCAAAGACCATTCATTTTCATTCATCGATTCGAATCATTTTTTCCAATACGCGTTGCCTATTCGCAAGTTGTCCGAATGAGATGCTCGTTCGGGACATTCGAAGTCACGACCGACTAAGCGTGACGCGTTCTAAGGCTTTGCGCGATCGCATCGCCTCGCCGACATACTCGTAATCCTCAATATTTGCTCGAATGATTTCCAAGAAAATCCATACACCACTCGAATTCGAGCCATACGATCTAGCCTACAATCATGTTCGCGTCATTCGCTAAGACGTCCTTCGGATTCGTTCGACGAATCCCTAGCGTAATCGCTTACGTCGCATCGACGTACTAAGTTGTTCGCACTATTTCCTCAAAACCCAAGTTAATCCTTCGTGTACGCTTAAGCGTTAACTCGATAGCATTCCTATCGATAGATACTCTAAGTGTAGCTCGTTCCCGACCGAGCGGTACTTGGTATCGCTCGCACTCGTTTGCACCAAAAGTCGAGGTGCGCGATACGCGACGCAACTTAGCCAAAAGGCCGTGCGCATGGCTATCCCGTACGGACTTTTATTCGAGTTTGCATGCTCACATGCTAAGGTCAACGTTGGACTAGTTAGGCATGAACGCGACTTTTTAAGGTCGACGCAGGACTATTCGGGCACACGTGCAACTTGTTAACTTTAGCATACGTTTTTATTCAAGACAAGTTAACACCGTTCGGCACAAAGGCCATTGCCTATCGATGCGTTTGGTTGAACGCTTGTACGAGCTTTCGAAAATATTTAGACTTATTGTATGGACATGCCGAGGGACAATCGAGAGAGAGCGCGTACTTCATTATCAACGACGAGCTTTCAAAACTGATAATTCGATTTGAAGTCCAAAGACGTAAAGCCGTGCTCTGATACCATTATGTCACGCCCCGCTCCCGTAGGAGCGATCGTCCTCGCTAAGGCGTGATGCCGCACGAGCCTAGATTGCGCTCGTGCAAGGCAGTTCCATAACGGCCGATTACATCGGCGGTGACGGGGTCGTCGCACAGAAGTCCCAAGCAGAAACATTGAATTATTGCAGCGGAAATTTAAAGAAGAACATATATGAACACAAGTAACTCAAAAGAATCTCTTTATTGATATTGAATACAAGATTACATTTATGGGCGCAAGGCCAATTACAAGTCTCTCAGGCTCACTTTTCACTCATTTACAAGTCACTCTGCTCTCTCTCATCTCTCGATACAATGCTTGAATCCAGCGGAAGCTTCGGAAGGCGATGTCCATACATTATGCCCTGTATAAGTCTTCAGATCACGCGACCGCACGCTTCGACTTGCCAAGGAACTCCGTGCCTCGACGCATCCAAGCGAGCTCCGCGCCACGAGCTTCTACCTGTGCCTGCACATGAAACACTGTGTGGGTGTCAGTACCACTGTACTGGTGGAGTGAGCTTCTCGTCCACCCATACATAACCGACACGTTTATTTACTTTTGTGCAGCTTAAGTCCCTTTCGATTGTCTTCCTAGTCTTACTTAGGATGCATTTTAAGACTTGACGTCTCGACGTGCAACGACATGGTCGTGCTTCAATACCAGCGTGTGTTTCGATCGAGGCAGTGCCTCATCGCTTAGGTACTTGACCAGACTTCAAGGCGGGACGGCAGGGTCGTGCCACATTCTATTCCAAACTTAGACTTGTTCAAGACTGTGCTTTATCGAGGGGCAATTCACGTGAACTCGGCCGTGCCAGGACCCTTTGATTAAACTCAAGCGCCACTAGACCAATTCTTGTGCTAACGATTCAAGTGCCAAGGGACGGCAACGGGACGACTCGTGCAGGTCGTGCCTTAGACTTTACTTACTAGTTTGCACATTCAAGACTGAGGCCGTGCCTCGCTATCCAGACTTATCCATGCTACCGCCTTGCGGCCATCCTGTTAGAGTCGTTTACTAACTTAGACAAGACTTGTCAAATACAATCTCGACTTCATGAATATCCCGATGCCATCTATCGTGCTAAGCACGGTGCCTATGCTGCAGCCCAGTCTTAGGCCCAGACATTCGTTTACCGACTAGACAAGCATTCAAGTTCTAGACTCAATCCAAAGGCATACACGCGGAGTCGCCGCTATCTGCCGACTCATCTACATGAGGAGGTCACTAGCAATTTCAAGCTATCTTGGACATGGCTCGTGGGATATCCACCTGTACCAATACGGGGAGCTAGCCCGGTGGGGTGGAACTCTCCCATGCGGTCATCCAGCATCCTACGTTGAGCCACACTTGCTTCCCCCGGGCCGAGTGATTCCGGCGTCCCGATAATCACTCGAGAAGACTACACCTTGTCGACAAGTTGTCCATGACCATGCAAGACTCGATCTATCCAATCTATCCAGTCTTTCCTTAACATGACCATGCATTCCTTTATTCTATCGAGACTCCCAAGCCGCGGGACCGATCTCGTGTGCGGGACTTATCAAGTATTCAGGCAGGACATGACCGGGCAGGACCGGCATGCTTATTCAAGTATTCAAGCAGGACATGACCGGACAGGACCGGCATGCTTATTCAAGTATTCAAGCAGGACATGACCGGACGGGACCGGCATGCTTAAAAAGTATTCGGCCGTGGCTCGTGCCTTAGACAGACATGATTCTCTAGGCGACGCTAACGCTCAAGTCATATACTTTATACGACGAGCCTTATTCTCAAGGGACTACTTGACTTGACAACCGCAGCTAGAGCGGGACAGCGCTAGGAATGGCTTCGTTAGCCTAGAGTAACTCTTGTTGACTTGTACGGGCAATGACTCGACGAGCGAAGGCTACGTCGAGTTACGCATCGAGGGAACGTGCTAGGCACGGGGTCGACTTAACAACCAAGTTCTCGGGTGCCTAGACTTAAGCCAACAAGCCGTACAAAGATGACTTAACTTGCGGGACGTGCGAAGGCTATGCCAAGCCTTGCGGGACAAGACCGTGCATGCTTTGCTAAGCATTCGTACGGGCGACGCCTAGGACTTAGGCTTTTTCAAGTATCGTGACAAGTCGACGGGACAGTGCATGCTTGGTTAAGCATTCATGCGGGCGACGCCTATGACTTAGGCAAATTCGAGTATCGGGACGAATCGATGGGACCAACGGGACATGCGAAGGCTACGCCAAGCCTTGCACAACGGGACCGTGCCTGCTTTAGCAAGCAATTACGTAGGCGACGCCTAAGACTTAGGCTATTTCAAGTGTCGGGACAATTTAGAAACTTAGGCCAACTTCCTTCTCCCAAGCCACGGGATCGAAGGATCGAGTGTCATTTTAAAGCACGCTGAGCCGACTTCTATGTATACCGTGGGACCATTTTCCATGTTCTAGGACATTTCGACCCGACGGGATTATTCCCTTAGCTATGTTGGTGTGTAGCTTTTAGATTAGCCTACCAGTGCAAGTAGAAAATATTGCGAGTTATTATGTGAAGGCTAAGATGAAGCAAGTTCACCGAAACTCCCCCACCTGTGCGAGGAGTCGCTTCGACCGAGCGAGCCTTCGAGCAGCCGTTGCAAGGCTAAGTTCCAACGTCGTCGACGTTTTGGTTTCTCCGATTGACTTTGCGGGACGGGACACTACAGTTGTGGGTGGCGGGGTGGCGGGGCTGCGGGGGGCGGGGGCTTAGGGCGGGGGCGTCGGGTGCTGGGCGGCGGGCTTGGGTCGGAGGCGTCGGGGGCTGGGCAGCGGCGGTGGACGGGGGGTTGTGGGTGGCGGGGCTGCGGGGGGCGGGGGGCGGCGGGCTTGGGACGGGGGCGTCGGGGGCTGGGCGGCGGGCTTGGGGCGGTAGCGTCAGGGGCTGGGCGGCGGACTTGGGGCGGCGGGCTTGGGTCGGGGGCGGCGGGGGGCTTTGCTTCTCAAATTCTAGTTTTAATTAGGTGTTTATATCGGCTAAATAATGTGTTATCAATATTGGGTGTTATCTATTAGTTTGGTGGTGTTTGGATTAGTAAATGTGAATATGGGGTTTGGGTTCATGGTGTATGTTCACTGTCTCAAGGACAGTGCGAGTTCTTCATCTGCCTTCTTTGTTAAGAATATCCTTGGGACATTCGCTTCACCAAAGTCACTGAATAAGTAAAGTTTTTCCTGGAAAACCGACCCTTAGAGTGTATCAGTTGTGTGCTTCTATATAGATGTATATATCTATACATCTAACTGTGATATACATATGTGTATGTGTGCTTCTATATAGATGTATATATCTATACATCTAACTGTGATATACATATGTGTATGTGTGCTTTAGAGAGTGAGGAATGAAGGCAGGCAATGATGATATGACAATCTAGTTAGTGACGGACTAGTGACCAGTAAGCGACAGATTTTTCCAGCTCCATTTGCATTAATCTACGGTACGACATGGTGATCAGGACATAGTCACTGCAGCCATTCGACTTGCGAGGCAGAAACTATGTAGCCGTAGATAAAGTTTACTGTCCTCCGACCCTCATCTCTCGGCAATGATGATACGACAACCTATCACTATATCTTATATAGTAGTAGATGATGTCTTAGTATTACATTATGTGAGTTCATCTTGATTTTGTTATATCCTTCAGATACTAGATACGATAAGAACATATACTACACCATATGTACAGAACATAGATGATTCACACTAATGTATGCTAGAATAAATTTTGGGTTGTATTCTGAGCTATCCGTTCTCACACTTAAAACACATAGGAATTAGTAGTGTGAGAGCGCCAGAGAGAGTGAGAGTGCCGGAGGGGGGAAGGAGAGAGAGTGAGAGAGTAAAATGGTACGACATGGTGAAGTAGTACTGTATTTTGGCTCCAGCTCCATTTGCATTAATCTACGGTACGACATGGTGATCAGGACATAGTCCCTGCAGCCATTCGACTGGCGAGACAAAAACTATGTAGCCGTAGATAAAGTTGACTGCCCTCTGACCCTCATCCCTCGGCAATGATGATACGACAACCTATCACTATATCTTATATAGTAGTAGATGATGTCTTAGTATTACATTATGTGAGTTCATCTTGATTCTGTTACATTCTTCAGATACTAGATACGATAAGAACATATACTACACCATATGTACAGAACATAGATGATTCACACTAATGTATGCTAGAATAAATCTTGGATTGTGTTCTGAGCCATCTGTTCTCATACTTGGCAAAAAATTGAATTTTTTGTACTTTATCTGCTTTCGAAAATGTACTCAAATTACATGATGGTTCCTTTAGTTAGCTTGCTTATGTTACAATTATATTATTTGTGAATATCGATCTTGCCAGATGGCACCCATGACCAGAGGAGCGGCACGTCGTTTGAGGGAAACAGTGAATGCTGAGGTGGCTCCTCCTACTGTTAAGGAGGAAGTGGCACCGGTAGCAAGTGAGACCGGGAGTTCTATTCATCCAGCACCGGTAGCTAGTGGTACCGGGAGTTCTATTCATGCAGCACTTGCAAGGGACTACATCTCTCCTCATGCCAAAGATCCCGCTTATTCGAGGTGGTTGCGTGATCGTATCACTGAGCGTTTGCGTGAGCTGCGTGGTTCTCATTAGCTATTAGTACTTATTTGTATTGGATTATTTGTATTGGGTTGTTTTTGTATTGGACTACATTATGAATTAGTAATGTGTCAATCTCTGGTGTATATTGGACTACGACATGGTGATCAGGACATAGTCCCTACAGCCATTCGACTGGCGAGGCAAAAACTATGTAGCCGTAGATGAAGTTGACTGTCCTCCGACCCTCATCCCTCGGCAATGATGATACGACAACCAACCAGAGAGGATACTTTGAGAGATCCATCTGAGTAGGACGTATACTCTGAGAGATCACCTTTACAAGAATGATATCAGTAGTGTGATTGAGTGTTGGAGGAGATATTATCAGAGAATACGTCCTACTCAGATGGGTCTCTCACTATTTTTTCTGACAGCATGGTGGATGTGCTCCGTCAACAGATTCTTGCTCCGAGCCAAAACTTTGCCTCGGAGCTCAAGTGGACATCCTTCATGTAGAGCTCGAGTGAGAGGTTCCTGACAGCATGGTGGTTTTTTTTGTCAAAGTATCCGTGCTCGTCCCACATTGGTTGTGGGACGAGCACGGATACTTTGACAAAGGAGACCACCATGCTGTCAGGAACCTCTCATTCGAGCTCTACATGAAGGATGTCCACTTGAGCTCTGGGGCAAAGTTTTGGCTCAAAGCAAGAATCTGTTGACGGAGCACATCCACCATGCTGTCAGAAAAAAATAGTAACGGTGAGAGACCCATCTGAGTAGGACGTATACTCTGATAATATCTCCTCCAACACTCAATCCCACTACTGATATCATTCTTGTAAAGGTGATCTCTCAGAGTATACGTCCTACTCAGATGGATCTCTCAAAGTATCCTCTCCGGTTGGGTTGTGTTTTGAGCCATCCGTTCTCACACTTAAAATACATATGAATTAGAACTGTGTTTTGTATTTTCGGCGAACCCAGGGATTGGATTCTGTATTTTGTATTTTGGTTTCTATATTTTGGCTCCAGCTCCATTTGCATTAATCTACGGTACGACATGGTGATCAGGACATAGTCCCTGCAGCCATTCGACTGGCGAGGCAGAAACTATGTCGCGGTAGATAAAGTTGACTGTCCTCCGACCCTCATCCCTCGACAATGATGATACGACAACCTATCACTATATCTTATATAGTAGTAAATGATGTTTTAGTATTACATTATGTGAGTTCATCTTGATTCTGTTATATCCTTCAGATACTAGATATGATAAGAACATATACTACACCATATGTACAGAACATAGATGATTCACACTAATGTATGCTAGAATGAATTTTGGGTTGTGTTCTGAGCCATCCGTTCTCACACTTGAAGATAAATCGAATTTTTGCTATTTTATCTGAGCCATCCGGGCAATCGAACTCCTCCTCCTCCTTAAAGTATTGTAATTAAGAAAATTTGGAATATTTGTGGGAATTTTGGAATATTTGTGCTATGATCGGATTATAACGACGGATATTAAGTTACTCTTCAGGATAATTGATGTCTATTTTATATTAATTTGGTTTGGTCTATATGATTCTTGGATAATTGGTGTGCATTAAATTCGTATGTGCATATTTGGTCTATATGATTCTTGGATAATTGGTGTGCATTATATATTTGGTCTATGTGATTGTTGGATAATTGGTGTGCATTATATATTGGTTTGGTTTATGCATATTTTTGTGAACAGGGAAAGTACTGTAATTTTTTTTTAAAAAAATCTCAGTTAACGACGGACTAGTGACCGGTTAGCGACGGATATTTTTAGCTCCATTTGCATTAATCTACGGTACAACATGGTAATCAGGACATAGTCCCTGCAGCCATTCGACTGGCGAGGCAGAAACTATGTCGCCGTAGATAAAGTTGACTGTCCTCCGACCCTCATCCCTCGGCAATGATGATATGACAACCTATCACTATATCTTATATAGTAGTAGATGATGTTTTAGTATTACATTATGTGAGTTCATCTTGATTCTGTTATATCCTTCAGATACTAGATACGAAAAGAACATATACTACGCCATATGTACAGAACATAGATGATTCACACTAATGTATGGTAGAATAAATTTTGGGTTGTGTTCTGAGCCATCCGTTCTGATCAAGCATCTTCCTTCTCCTCTCCTCCACCATGGCTCTGGACCCATCTGCTCATCCCTACTTCCCTTCTTCTTATCTGACTCTCTCAGCCACATATGATATCCACCTCAAGTGTAGAGTCGGAGGAGAAAAAGTGGGCAGAAAGAGGAGGGGGAAGCAGCACAGCCGACGGCATTACCCGGAGGAAGTACAGATGTTTTCTTCAACATCCGTAGGAGAACTATAAGGATATATCTTTTCACAACATGTCACCTTGTCAAAGACCCTTAATGTGAATATCATGTTACCGCGGTGTCGGAAGACTAACATGTCATAATTTTTTAAGTAGTGTGTTTTGACATAATCCTTCCAACTCTTTCCTCCTTGTATTACTACATAGCAGGAAAGAGTTTGGAGGATTATGTCAAAACACACGGCTTAGAAAATTATGACATGTTAGTTTTTCGACACCGCGGTAACATGGTTGTCACATTAAGGGTCTTTAACAAGGTGATATGTTGTGAAAAGATATATCCTTATAGTTCCCCTACGGATGTTGAAAAAAACCTCTGTACTTCCTTCGGGTCATGCCGCCGGCTGTGTTGCTTCCCCCTCCTCTTCCTGCCCACTTCTTCTCCTCCGACTCTACACTTGAGGTGGATATCATATGTGGCTGAGAGAGTCAAATAAGAAGAAGGGAAGTAGGGAGGAGCAGATGGGTCCAGAGCCATGGTGGAGGAGAGGAGAAGGAAGATGCTTGATTAGAACGGAGGAATTGATGGATGGAAGAGAACTAGAAAGCACTGATCCTTCCTGTTGTGAGAACTGTGAAGAGTGAGAAAGGAGAGGGGGGTCTTTGATTTTTGCGTTCATCATCATTAGAGGGAGCAGCACTGGAAAAGTTGTGACATTGATAGCATGAGAGAGGGAAAGGGTGAATGGAGGAAGAGAAGTGGCTGCATGCCTTTGGCTCACTCGAGCGGTATTTGTCCTCCGACCCTCATCCCTTGGCAATGATGATATGACAACCTATCACTATATCTTATATAGTAGTAGATGATGTCTTAGTATTACATTATGTGAGTTCATCTTGATTCTGTTACATTCTTCAGATACTAGATACGATAAGAACATATACTATACCATATGTACAGAACATAGATGATTCACACTAATGTATGCTAGAATAAATTTTGGGTTGTGTTCTGAGCCATTCGTTCCCATACTTGGCAATTAAGCATGTGAAATAGAACTGATTATATTTAGTTTGTCTTACGATATAGATTTTTACATCCAAATTGAAATGGATCGTTACTTCGTTGATCGTACATGGATGTACTAGCGGATCAACCTCCTGGACCATAGGTACTTATAAGTATTGACCGTATCGGATTAGTATCGATCTATCATTTTGGTATGGACCGTATCGGTTGGTATTGGTCTTATCGACTTGGTATCGTCCTATCCGATATGTATCGGCCGTATAGCTAGGATTCATATTGGCCTTATCGATTTGGTATCGGTCATATCCGATAGGTATCGGCCGTGTTGGATTAGTATAGACCATTTTGGATTAGTATCGTAGAAGGTTTAGTAACAACTGTACTTGAATTTCTCTCTTCTAGAGCTAGATTACCATTGCAAGATTGTCACGAGAGCGTAGCTGGCCAGTTACAGAACATACATACTTCCTTTTCAATCTTGCTTTTCCTGATGGAAAAGGAAGCATGTATGTTACTGTAACTGGCCAATCACGATCTGGTGACTCTCTTGCAATGGTATTCTAGCTCGAGAAGAGAGAAATCCAAGTACAATTGTTACTAAACCTTTCACGATACTAATCTGAAATGGTCTATACTAATCCAACATGGCCTATACCTATCGGATATGACCGATACCAAATCGATAAGGCCAATATGAATCCTAGCTATACGGCAGATACATGTACATATCGGATAGGACGATACCAATTTGTTAAGACCAATACCAATCTGATACGTCCTATACCAAACCGATAGACTGATACTAATCTGATATACTAGATACTAAGTACATTCGGCCTATACCAGCGGATCCACCAATTACTGTATGATAGGCCCAACGACTCCAGTTACATCCGGTTATTGGTGAGTACATGATTACATAGTAATTCTGTTAGTCTTATGATACAGATTTTTACTCTCTCATGCTACCAACGTCACAACTTTTCCAGTGCTGCTCCCTCTAATGATGATGAACGCAAAAAACCAACGTCACAACTTTTATAATTTGAGTAAAAAAATTTACCCTATATAAAAATTTCTGTTGTCAGAGAGATGGCTCCTAGGACTCGCCGAGGTGGTACTGCTAGTCGAGGAAGGGGCTGAGGCAAGAAACCCTTGGAGGTCGACACGGAGGAAGTCCCTGTCGTCAAACAAGAGCCGGTGACTGTTAACACTACCAAAATACAGTAAATTAGCGACCGAAAATTAGCGACGGAAATTTTTCGTCGGCGTTAGCGACGGCTTTGTGGCAACTAGCCGACGGATTACCGACGACAAGCCGTTACATTTTTTATTTTCTTTTTAGGGAAAGGAAAGGTCGCACATCCGTCGCTAGGGCGTCGGAGATATAGCGACGGATAGTCAGCCGTCGCTATGCAGTCGATTATTTGGCGGGAATTGTGTAGAGAATTGGAGGGACAATTCTTCGACTACGTAGCGACGAATATTCAGTCGGCAAGTATCAAAAATAGCGACTAACGGGCGACGGATTAATATATGTCGCTAGTCCGTCGCTACATATACGTTCCAGACTTAAATTGAAACGGCGGAGGAAACTTTTCACATTCCCCCCAAATTCCCTCTCTTATCTCTCTCTCTCTCTCTCTCTCTCTCTCTCTCTCTCTTCCGCGGCTTCGGTGATCGGCGTCGACGTCCTCTCCTCTCTCTCTTTCGAAGGTAATCCCCTCTCTCTCTCTCTCTCTCTCTCTCTCTCTCTCTCTTGCGGTGTTGTAGGGGCAGCGGGGGTGACGAGCTTGGGGCGGGGGCGTCGGGGGCTGGGCTGCGGGCTTGGGGCGGGGGCGTCGGGGGCTGGGCAGCTGGCTTGGGACGGGAGCGTCGGGGGCTGGGCGGCGGGCTTGGGGCGGGGGCGTCGGGGGCTGGACGGCGGGCTTGGGGCGGGGGCGTCGGGGGCTGGGCGGCGGGCTTGGGGCGAGGGCGTCGGGAGCTGGACGGCGGGCTTTGGTCGGGGGCTGGGCGGCTGGCTTGGGGCGGGGCGTCGGGGGCTGGGCGGCGGGCTTGGGATGGGGGCGGCGGGGGCTGGGCGACGGGCTTGGGGCGGCGGGCTTTGGTCGGGGGCGGCGGGGGGCTTTGCTTCTCAAATTCATCTGAGTTTATATATTGGCTAAATAATGTGTTATCCATATTGGGTGTTATCCATTAGTTTGGTGGTGTTTGGATTAGTAAATGTGAATATGGGGTTTGGGTTCATGGTGTATATGTTCACTGTCTCAAGGACAGTGTGAGTTCTTCATCTGCCTTCTTTGTTAAGAATATCCTTGGGACATTCGCTTCACCAAAGTCACTGAATAAGTGAAATTTTTCCTAGAAAACTGACCCTTAGAGTGTATCAGTTGTGTGCTTCTATATAGATGTATATATCTATACATCTAACTGTGATATACATATGTGTATGTGACAATCTCAGTTAGCGACGGACTAGTGACCGGTTAGCGACGGATATTTCCAGCTCCATTTGTATTAATCTACGGTACGACATGGTGATCAGGACATAGTCCCTGCAGCCATTCGACTGGCGAGGCAGAAACTATGTAGCCGTAGATAAAGTTGACTGTCCTCTGACCCTCATCCCTCCGCAATGATGATACGACAACCTATCACTATATCTTATATAGTAGTAGAAGATGTCTTAGTATTACATTATGTGAGTTCATCTTGATTCTGTTATATCCTTCAGATGCTAGATACGATAAGAACATATACTACACCATATGTACAGAATATAGATGATTCACACTAATGTATGCTAGAATAAATTTTGGGTTGTGTTCTGAGCCATCCGTTCTTACGCTTAAAACACATAGAAATTAGTAGTGTGAGAGCGCCGGAGATAGTGAGAGCGCCGGAGGGGGGAGGAGAGAGAGTGAGAGAGTAAAATGGTACGACATGGTGAAGTCGTACTGTATTTTGACTCCAGTTCCAGCTCCATTTGCATTAATCTACGGTACGACATGGTGATCAGGACATAGTCCCCGCAGCCATTCGACTGGCGAGGCAGAAACTATGTAGCCGTAGATAAAGTTGACTGTCCTCTGACCCTCATCCCTCGGCAATGATGATACGACAACCTATCACTATATCTTATATAGTAGTAGACGATATTTTAGTATTACATTATGTGCGTTCATCTTGATTCTGTTATATCCTTCAGATACTAGATACGATAAGAACATATACTACACCATATGTACAGAACATAGATGATTCACACTAATGTATGCTAGAATAAATTTTGGGTTGTGTTCTGAGCCATCCGTTCTGATCAAGCATCTTCCTTCTCCTCTCCTCCACCATGGCTCTGGACCCATCTGCTCCTTCCTACTTCCCTTCTTCTTATTTGACTCTCTCAGCCACATATGATATCCACCTCAAGTGTAGAGTCGGAGGAAAAGAAGTGGGCAGGAAGAGGAGGGAAAAGCAGCACAGCCGGCGGCATGACCCGGAGGAAGTACAGATATTTTCTTCAACATCCGTAGGAGAACTATAATGATATATCTTTTCACAACATGTCACCTTGTCAAAGACCCTTAATGTGAATATCATGTTACCGCGGTGTCGGAAGACTAACATGTCATAATTTTTTAAGCCGTGTGTTTTGACATAATTCTCCCAACTCTTTCCTCCTATGTAGTAATCTTGTATTACTAGATAGCAGGAAAGAGTTTGGAGGATTATGTCAAAACACACGGCTTAGAAAATTTTGACATGTTAGTCTTCCGACACCGCGGTAACATGGTTGTCACATTAAGGGTCTTTGACAAGGTGATATGTTGTGAAAAGATATATCCTTATAGTTCTCCTACGGATGTTGAAGAAAACCTCTGTACTTCCTCCGGATCATGCCGCCGGCTGTGCTGCTTCCCCCTCCTCTTCCTGCCTACTTCTTCTCTCCCGACTCTACACTTGAGGTGGATATCATATGTGGCTGAGGGAGTCAAATAAGAAGAAGGGAAGTAGGGAGGAGCAGATGGGTCCAGAGCCATGGTGAAGGAGAGGAGAAGAAAGATGCTTGATCAGAACTTGAGGTGGAAAAGTTATGACGTTGATAGCATGAGAGAGGGAGAGGGTGAATGGAGGAAAGGAAGTGGCTGCATGCCTTTGGCTCACTCGAGCGATATTTGTCCTCCGAACCTCATCCCTCGGCAATGATGATACGACAACCTATCACTATATCTTATATAGTAGTAGATGATGTCTTAGTATTACATTTTGTGAGTTCATCTTGATTCTGTTACATTCTTCATATACTAGATACGATAAGAACATATACTACACCATATGTACAGAACATAGGTGATTCACACTAATGTATGCTAGAATGAATTTTGGGTTGTGTTCTGAGCCATTTATTCCCATACTTGGCAATTAAGCATGTGAAATAGAACTGATTATGTTTAGTTTGTCTTACGATACAGATTTTCACATCCAAATTAAAATGGATCGTTACTTCGTTGATCGTACATGGATGTACTAGCGGATCAACCTCCTGGACCGTAGGTACTTATAAGTATTGACCGTATTGGATTAGTATCGATCTATCGTTTTGGTATGGGCCGTATCGGTTGGTATTGGTCTTAGCGAATTGGTATCGTCCTATCCGATATGTATCGGCCGTATAGCTAGGATTCATATTGGCCATATCGATTTGGTATCGGTCATATCCGATAGGTATTGGCCATGTTGGATTAGTATAGACCATTTCGGATTAGTATCGTGGAAGGTTTAGTAACAACTATACTTGGATTTCTCTCTTCTAGAGCTAGATTACCATTGCAAGAGAGTCACGAGAGCGTAGCTGGCCAGTTACAGAACATACATACTTTCTTTTCAATTTTGCTTTTCCTGATGGAAAAGGAAGCATATATGTTACTGTAACTGGCCAATCACGATCTGGTGACTCTCTTGTAATTGTATTCTAGCTCGAGAAGAGAGAAATCCAAGTACAGTTGTTACTCAATCTTTCACGATACTAATCCGAAATGGTCTATACTAATCCAACACGGCCGATACCTATCGGATATGACCGATACCAAATCGATAAGGCCAATATGAATCCTAGCTATACGGCCGATACATGTACATATCGGATATAGGACGATACCAATTTGTTAAGGCCAATACCAATCTGATACGTCCTATACCAAACCGATAGACCGATACTAATCTGATACACTAGATACTAAGTACATCCGGCCTATACCAGCGGATCCACCAATTACTGCACGATAGGCCCAACGACTCCAGTTACATCTAGTTATTGGTGAGTACATGATTACATAGTAATTCTGTTAGTCTTGTGATACAGATTTTTACTCTCTCATGCTACCAACGTCACAACTTTTCCAGTGCTACTTCCTCTAATGATGATGAACGCAAAAAACCAACGTCACAACTTTTATAATTTGAGTAAATTTCTTTACCCTATATGAAAATTTCTGTTGTTAGAGAGATGGCTCCTAGGACTCGCCGAGGGGGTACTGCTAGTCGAGGAAGGGGCCGAGGCAAGAAACCCTTGGAGGTCGACACGGAGGAAGTCCCCGTCGTCAAACAAGAGCCGGTGACTGTTAAGGAGGAGGTGTTACCAAAGGTCGAGGTCAAAGAAGAACCGATGGCCATCAGGGAAGAGATTGCTTCCAAGGTTGAAGTTAAGGAGGAGCCACCGTCAGAGAGTAGTAGCATCGGGACCGACCCTCCTGTCCCTATAGAAGACCTCAACCAGATTGAGCCTTCGTATGCAAAGTGGCTGATAGAATGGTACATGCCTCAACGCAACTATGATCCCTGGCTGTGAGGATTCATCGTCTGACTTGCGGTCTTTGCTGAGGCCAAAGTCGATTTTCCTATGTGTTTTGGAATTTTGGAATATTTGTAGGAATTTTGGAATATTTGTGGGAATTTTAGAATATTTGTGCTATGATCAGATTATAACGACGGATATTAGGTTACTCTTCAGGATAATTGATGTCTATTTTATATTAATTTGGTTTGGTCTATATGATTTTTGGATAATTGGTGTGCATTAAATTCGTATGTGCATATTTGGTCTATGTGATTCTTGGATAATTAGTGTGCATTATATATTTGGTCTATGTGATTGTTGGATAATTGGTGTGCATTATATATTGGTTTGGTTTATGCATATTTTTGCGAACAGGAAAAGTGCTGCAATTTTTTTCAAAAAAATCTCATTCAGCGACGGACTAGTGACCGGTTAGCGACAAATATTTCCAGTTTTCGACTACTGTTCGACGGCATATCCGTCGCTAACTGAAGATTTGAAAATGTTTCCAGGTAGCGACGAGTGGTCGACGGAATATCCGTCGGTAACGTTCTGGTGGTATATATTTCGACGGAATGGCGACGACTTATCCGTCGCCATGGTTCTGGAAATAGCAAGCATTTCCAGAACATGGTCGACGGATAATCTGTCAGTATGCCGTCGCTAATCCGGCCTTTGTTATCGACGACGATCGACGGAATAGCGACGGAACGATACACTCTGATACGCTATTACGACGGTTTACCGACGGACCGTTACGTCGCTAGTGTCTACACAGTTCAGTATTTAATACTTGAAATGGACAAAAGTTCGTCGAAAAGTAGTCGCTAATGCTTTGTATTGTGAAGTCGAAAAGCCGTCGCTATTCTGTCGCTTGACGACTACGTAGCGACGGACCTTTATTAGCGACCAGCTGATTACCGACGGATTATTTTGGCTAAGATCCGTCAGTGATCGGTCGCTAATACAAATTTTCGTCGGACGGGCGACGGATCTGGCCGTCGCTAAATCGACAAATTTTGGTAGTGTAAGGAGGAGGTGTTACCAAAGGTCGAGGTCAAGGAAGAACCGATGACCATCAGGGAAGAGATTGCTCCCAAGGTTGAAGTTAAGGAGGAGCCACCGTCAGAGAGTAGTAGCATCGGGATCGACCCTCCTGTCCCTACGGAAGACCTCAACCAGATTGAGCCTTCGTATGCAAAGTGGCTGATAGAATGGTACATGCCTCAACGCAACTATGATCCCTGGCTGTGAGGATTCATCGTCTGACTTGCGGTCTTTGCTGAGGCCAAAGTCGATTTTTCGATGTGTTTTGGAATTTTGGAATATTTGTGGGAATTTTGGAATATTTGTGCTATGATCGGATTATAACGACGGATATTAGGTTACTCTTCAGGATAATTGATGTCTATTTTATATTAATTTGGTTTGGTCTATATAATTCTTGGATAATTGGTGTGTGTTAAATTTGTATGTGCATATTTGGTCTATGTGATTCTTGGATTATTTGTGTGCATTATATATTTGGTCTATGTGATTGTTGGATAATTGGTGTGCTTTATATATTGGTTTGGTTTATGCATATTTTTGCGAACAGGAAAAGTGCTGCAATTTTTTTTTCAAAAAAATCTCATTTAGCGACGGACTAGTGACCGGTTAGCGACGGATATTTCCAGTTTTCGACTACTGTTCGACGGCATATCCGTCGCTAACTAGAGATTTGAAAATATTTCCAGGTAGCGACGGATGGTCGACGGAATATCCGTCGACAACGTTCTGGTGGTATATAGTTCGACGGAATGGCGACGACTCATCCATCGCCATGGTTCTGGAAATGCCAAGCATTTCCAGAACATGGTCGACGGATAATCCGTCAGTATTTCGTTGCTACTCCGTCCTCTGTTAGCGACGGCGATCGACGGAATAGCGACGGAACGATACACTCTGATACGCTATTACGACGGTTTACCGACGGACCATTACGTCGCTAGTGTCTACACAGTTCAGTATTTAATACTTAAAATGGACGAAAGCCCGTCGGAAAGTCGTCGCTAATATTTCATATTGTGAAGTCGACAAGCCGTCGCTATTCCGTCCCTTGACGACTGCTTAGCGACGGACCGTTATTAGCGACGAGCTGATTGTCGACGGATTATTTTGGCCAAGATCCGTCAGTGATCGGTCGCTAATACAAATTGTCGACGGACGGGCGACGGATCTGGCCGTCGCTAAATCAACATATTTTGGTAGTGATTGTTGGCCCGCAGTTTTGGTCCGCGGTCCACACGGCACTCTTTTATTAGTTTTTACCGGAGGTTGATCCATGTAAATGGGGGAAGGAGGGTGCTAATGTGTTGAGTCAGGTAGCCCACGGTCAAGCCTGGCAGACAAAGACCGCAGACAACATAGTATTTTCCTTTTCAGAGGCCTACTTCTCTCTCCCCATAAACCTCTTATTTTAGTGTCATATTGTAAAAAGAGCAAACACACATATCAAGAATATATATAGGGAAATGCGTTCAAAGGGCGTTAGTGGGAACTGCGCGACTAAACCTTCGGAACAGTCGGAGTGGTTTGTTTTGACATGACCTCTAACTGTAACAGATAAAAGAAAAATGGAACTTGTTAGCAGTATAAAAAAACCTAAGCCGCAAAAACATCTTTCTGATACGATCGGAGACCTATTTCTTATGTTAGATGTCTTGTATATAAGGCACACAGGAGGCCATACAAATCATGAGTACTGCTCAAAAATATAGGGAACCAAACAATTTCAAGTCACTTTTTTAAGACGGGGCTAGACATGTACAAGTTGCGCTACGGAGTCGAGGCATGTTCCCCGGGCCGCCCGGCCACTAGTTAGTAGGACTAAGAGAGATCGGGTCCACCTGCCAACGCCGACGAGAGGAGACAAAAGACATTAGAATGATATAAATGTTAGTCTCGGAGCTTGACCAAAGATGGCAGACTCGATATCGAGATCAGAGATTCAACAAACGTTCACCTTCTGATATTTCTCGAGATCCAAGAGAAATACTATAATATGAATCTGATTACAAAAGCAACAATAATCAAAAAATAAATCTCACGTTCTTCCTCGCAATCGCAGTTGCTGACGGACAGAACTGAATTCAGAAAAATTAATCTCACGTTCTTCCTCGCAATCGCAGTTGCTGACGGACAGAATTGAGTTACAACTCAGATGAAGGAGAAGAAAGAAAAAAGAAGAAGAAGAAAGGTTCTTGCTGGGGTGATTAAGATCACCGTTGCGCAAAGCAAGATTTGCCCCACCACGATCTGCTTCCAGGAACCAGCAAGTTCACGAAGAACTTGTGGAACGCTCGTAAGTCAAAATTTGAGACTTGAACGGACTTCCTGGACTTTACAGACTCCCTTAACTCTCTTCTTGGTGCATCTTCCAAAAGGGGCCAAGGGGCTCTATTTATAGAGTGGAGTGAGACTTCACCTCTTCTCTATCCGATGTGGGACTAAAATACCAATACTCAAAAATAGAGTTTGATATTTTAGATCATCCCACAATCAACATAGAAGTGTGCCAGTCCACGCCTACCCCCCGAACACTCCCGTGCATGTACGAGACATCCAGGAGTCCGTGTCCGAGTCCGAGTCCGCACAACAAAAATCAACTTGCATTCTTGTCGGAATTAATCATTTTTTCTTCTAGGAAAATACTCCCACATGACACACACTTGTGCCCCACTACACCTCATGTGCACACCTCAACACAAGCAATGCATTATATTGAGATACTCACCATTTGGTGTAGTCGATGTGGGACTATCTTTCCTAGTCCAAAGGTAAAAACACCAACAATCCCCCACATATCTCAATATATGGGTTGAGCGTTCCCCACAGTGACTGTCCATCATGCATTAGGAGAGATGTCGCTACGACTTGAATCTTCCCGCATAGGTTAAATAACAGCATGATACAAGAATGGACTAAGTCTTGAATTCTGTACCATAACTGCAATCCTTCCTACTCACATAATGACATCAACTGTGCTTCTAGCTGCACATTAAAGGCCTTATGCCAGCCTGGTTTCAGTGTATAATTTTTGGGCGTCTACAAGTTTTTCCTCAAGAGACGGCGTGATATCTCTGACAATACACTATAGGTGAGTTCTTTATAAAGAGTCATGGCATGAAGCATTGCGCTTCTTTGCGGTGCTACGCCGCTATGACATGGCTTAAAGTCGAGGCTTTACCCCACCTGGGTACCTCATCATAGGGTCATACTACTGTAGCATGAGGTCACAAGCCTCTTTGTAGTGCCAAACTACCCAGCATGAAGCCTTGCGCTTTCGTGCGGTGTTACGCCGCTATGACATGGCTCGCGAAGTCGAGGCTTTACCCTACTTGGTACCTTTTCGTGGTGTCATGCCACTGTAACATGAGGACATCGTCCTCTTTGTAGTGTTGTCTACCTCTCTTTATTACGATTATCATACAGCATTAGGCTACCTACCTATTTGCGATGCTACTCCGTTGTGACTTGGCTCACAAAGCCGAGACATTACCCCTAACCGTGAACCTCATGGTGGAGTCACCCCACTATAGCATGGAGTTACACTTCTTGTAGTGTTGTGCTACCGTGCTTCCTGTAAAGCACTCCAGGCATTCACTCTGCCTGAGAACTCATTAAGGCATTTAAGCCAACCTTCCCACAGGATCCGTTTTACGCAGAAAATAATAGTAGACAACAGTGGTTGTAGGTCCGTAACCTCTCTATGCCACATAGGACAAGTACCCACCGTTCCTGATATTCTTCCGGTTAATAGTCCTCCCTTGAACCAAAAGCTAGATGCCTAGTAGATTTCTCTTTGAACTAATAGCATAAAACTTTATGATAGGATTGTAATAACACAATATTGGAATGCCTTCAAGCCCATTTTATAAGCTGTATCATCGACCAGCTGGCGCTTGAGGCCCTTGGTGAACGGATCCGCCAGGTTCTCCTGACTCCGAATATCAATCACTGTAATAACACCCCTCTTGATGAGATCGTGTACTGCCCTGTGCTTCAACCGCACAGTCCTCTTCTTTTCGTTGAAGAGGTCATTTGATGCCACTGCCGCAGTCGCCTGATTGTCGCAGTATATCGGTATCCCCGATATTTGTTCCCCAACCACTGGAAGATCATACATGAGCTCCCAAAGCCATTCTGCTTCCTCCACTGCGGTATCAAGTGCAAAGAACTCAGATTCCATGGATGACCGCGAGAGCATAGTCTGCTTCTTCGATTTCTATGATATAGCAGCTCCACCCATTGTGAAAATATATCCACTTGTGGACCTCTCGCTTTCTACTTCTGAGCACCAGCTGGCATCACTGAAGCCTTCCACTACCGGTGGATCTTCGCTGTAGTACAGTGCATATGTCTGAGTCTTCTTGAGATATCTCATAACCCGTTTCACAGCTTTCCAGTGGTCAATACCTGGGTTGCTCGTGAAACGACTTAGCATTCCCACAGCGAAAGCTATGTCAGGCCTTGTGGCAGTAGTAGCATACATCAAACTCCCGATTACGCTTGCATACTCCAGCTGCCTAACGCTTTCTCCTGAATTAGGCATCAGCTTCATATCACACTTGTACGGCGTATCGATCCCTGGAAGATCCTGATACCCGTAATGAGTGATCATCTTCTCAACATAATAAGACTGTGACAGCGCTAGTCCAGTGTCTGTCTGGATGATCTTGAGTCCCAAGATAACATCAGCATCCCCCAAGTCCTTTATAATAAACTTTGTCGAGAGAAACTTCTTTGTCTCCGTGACACAGCTTATATCCGTACCTAGGATTAGTATGTCGTCCACGTATAGACAAACGATGACTCCTCTTCCGTCAACAAACTTCGTATAGACACATTTGTCTGTTTCACTGAACTTGTAGCCACTTGACCTTATGACTTTGTCAAACTTCTCATGCCATATTTTGGGAGCTTGGTTTAAACCGTACAGAGATTTTACCAACTTGCAGACTTTGTCTTCAAGATCTTTGACGACAAACCCTTCTGGTTGTTGCATGTAGATCTCTTCGGTCAGCTCGCCATTCAGAAATACCGTTTTCACATCCATCTGATGTATCACCATATATGTATCGCTGCGAGAGCAATCAATATTCTGATGGTGGTCATCCGGGCTACTGGAGCATACGTGTCAAAGTAGTCGATCCCCTGCTTCTGAGAAAGTCCCTTTGCCACTAGCCTGGCCTTGAACTTGTCAATGGTTCCATCAGCTTTCATCTTCTTCTTGAAGATCCACTTGCATCCGATAGATTTTGCTCCTTCAGGTAGATCAACCAACACCCAAGTGTTATTGGAGGTGATGGATTCAATTTCATTGTCTATCACCTCCTTCCAGAAAATAGCATCTCTGGTCTTCATCGCCTCATCATAGGTTAGCGGATCTGTTTCCACATGATAGGTGATAAAGTCATCTCCAAAGTTCTTCGGCCTCCTCGCTCGCTTCGACGACGGCTCAGCGAGTTCTAGTTCAATCTTTGTCTCCTCAGTAACAACTTCATCTTGGACAACTGGCTCATTGAAGATCTCAGTCACCTTTGCACCTTCATCATTCTCCGGAATGTCCGTTAGAACAATGTTCTTGTGCCTTATAAACTTGTCTTCAAAATATTCAGCATCGCGAGATTCGATGATATGATTTGACTCAATATCAAAAAAATTCTGAACATCACTCTTCTCGGCATACCCCAAGAATATCGTCTTCGTAGTTCTTGTCCCCAGCTTCTGAATCTTCAGATCTGGAAGCTTCACATAGGCCAGACACCCCCACACTCGAATGAGATTCAAGTTAGGTCTGACTTTGAACCAGAGTTCATGAGGAGTTACGTCCGAAGTTGCATACGGCACTCTATTTAGAATAAAAGTGGCCGTCAATGCAGCTTCTCTCCAGTAGCATTTAGGAAGACCCGCAGTTAGCAGTATTAAATTCATTATTTCTGTCAATGTTCTGTTCTTCCTCTCCGCTACTCCGTTAGATTGAGGAGAATACGGAGCAGTAGTCTCGTTTATGATTCCATGTTCTTTGCAGAACAATGTGAATTCATGAGACCGATACTCTCCGTCTCGATCACTTTTTAGCCTCTTGAGTTGTTGTCCAGTTTGCCGTTCAGCCTCGACCCTGAACTCCTTGAACTTCTCGAACGCTTTGTCTTTAGACTTGAGCAAGTAGACGAATGCGTTCTTTCAGAAGTCATCGATGAAGGTTATGAAATACTTCATTCCGGCTTTTGTAGAGAATTGCTTGAAGTCACAGATATTAGAGTGCACCAACTCCAGAAGATCTGTGCTTCGATTTACCCGATGAAAGGGTTTCCTTGTGATCTTTGTCTGAGCACATATTTCACACTTCTCTACCTTATTCCCACATTTGAAGATAAGTCCTAGACTGGACATTTTGTTAATTCTTTTATAGTGAACATGTCCTAGCCTATTATGCCACAACTCAAGAGAATAATCAGAACGAACGATTGCATTGATTACATTTGACTGGTTTACAAGCTGAATTTTGAACATCCTTTCGGTTTGAAAAGCTTTCCCGAAGTACGTTTCCTTCTTGGACATCACCATCTGGCCAGTATTGATGTCCATCCTCAAGCCTGCGTTGCTAAGCAGGCTTTCAGAGATCAAGTTCTTTACAATCATCGGAACGTGCTTCACACCTTGAAGCGTCAGAGTGTTCCCGGATGTGAGTTTCAGCTCTACAGTTTCGATCCCCAGAACTTCAGTTTGGGCTTGGTTCGCCATGATAACTTTCTCAGAAGTTGGCCGGTATGTGACGAACCATACCTTGCCAGAGCAGACATGACAGGTCGTACCAGTGTCTATCCACCAGTCAGAGTCAGCCCCCACAGCTGTGACCTGAGCAACAATGTTAGAAACCATGAAAACCTTGTTAGGCTCACCTTGCTCAGCTTGTTTGGGCTTGGATTTGCATTCACTCTTATAGTGGCCTTTCTTGCCACAGTTGAAGCAAGTCACATGGGACTTGGACTTCTGTTTCTTGAACGAAGGACCCTTCACTTTCAGATTAGTGAAGTCCTTCTTCTTGTGATGAGAAGCCACCTGCTTTCCCTTGAACTCTCTTGTCTGCACCAAGTTAGCCTTAGCCAGTTGGTTGGACAGAGAGTCCATCTTCTGTTGAGATCGCATTTCATCCTGAACGTGGATCTCTTGTAGAAGATCTTTCAAGCTAATGTCCAGCTTCTTCCGATGCATTCTAACATAGAAGTTGCTCCAACCAGCAGAAAGTTTCGAGACTATCCCTCCAACGACAAACTTGTCAATGAGGGACATCTTCTCGTCATCTAACTTCTGGCGCAACTTCAGGAATTCCTTCACTTGAGGTAGCATCGCCATCTCGTCTTCGAAGAGCCACTTGTGGTACTTCTCGACGATGAAGATTTTGGACCTGTTCTCATCATCTTCATATAGCTTCCCCAAAGAATCTCAGATCTTTTTGGCCTTCACCTTCTTGGAATATGACTCTGCCATAGAGTCTTCCATAGAATTGAGAATCAGCAGTTTACATATGCTGTTTTTTCTCTTCCATTTGCTCTGCTTGACGAGTGCAGCAGTAATAGCATCGACAGTTCTCCCTTATGGAATTGTCGGTTCATTCTCAATCAACACATGGTCTACGTCCACGAGTTGAAGATTAAGGGTGACCTTCCTCTTCCATATTTGGAAATGTTCTTCGTCAAATTTCTCCAACTTGTTAAAGCTGGTATCGATGAGAGAAGCACGAGAGTTTTCCATCTACAAGGATCTTGCTTTGAGATTGTTAGTCTCGGGACTTGACCAAAGATGGTAGACTCGATGTCGATATCAGAGGTTCAACAAACGTTCACCTTCTAATATGTCTCGAGATCCAAGAGGAATACTATAATATGAATCTGATTACAAAAGCAACAAAATCAGAAAATAAATCTCACGTTCTTCCTCGCAATCGCAGTTGCTGACGGACAGAACTGAATTCAGAAAAATTAATCTCACGTTCTTCCTCGCAATCGCAGTTGCTGACGGACAGAACTGAGTTACAACTCAGATGAAGGAGAAGAAAGAAGAAGAGGAAATGTTCTTGTTGGGGTGATTAAGATCACCGTTGCTCAAAGCAAGATTCGCCCCACCACGATCTGCTTCCAGGAACCAGCAAGTTCACGAAGAACTTGTGGAACGCTCGTAAGTCAAAATTTGAGACTTGAACGGACTTCCTGGACTTTACAGATTCCCTTAACTCTCTTCTTGGTGCATCTTCCAAAGGAGGCCAAGGGGCTCTATTTGTAGAGTGGAGTGAGACTTCACCTCTTCTCCTATCCGATGTGGGACTAAAATACCAATACTCAAAAATAGAGTTTGATATTTTAGATCATCCTACAATCAACATAGAAGTGTGCCAGTGTGCCAGTCCACGCCTACATCCCGAACACTCCCGTGCATGTATGAGACATCCTGGAGTCCGTGTCCGAGTCCGAGTCCGCACAACAAAAATCAACTTGCATCCTTGTTGGAATTAATCATTTTTCCTTCTAGAAAAATACTTCCACATGGCACACACTTGTGCCCCACTACACCTCATGTGCACACCTCAACACAAGCAATACATTATATTGAGATACTCACCATTTGGTGTAGCCGATGTGGGACTATCTTTCCTAGTCCAAAGGCAAAAACACCAACAATATTACCTCAATGACGGCACCACCTAGAGGGCTAATGTGGGCTCTAGGCCGCCCATTTTCTTTATACATATATATATATATATATATATATATATATATATATATATATATATTTCAATATGAGTCAGTCCACAACTGACATCAACCACGCGAGTACAAATTTCTGGTTCCGTCTTGTATATCCGGAAGGAAAGAAGGGACCATAGCATATGTATGCTAAAGAAGAATACTGTTGCTATGTCTTGATTGAAGAATTCCCAGAGAAAATAGGCCAGTTTTTAACATAGGTGAGACTGAGTAGTAAGTTTCATCCATGAGTAGAAAAAGCAAAGACATAGTGATGTATTTATTTCCCACGAGATAGTGAGCATCTCCAAGCATCCTGAAAATTCAGATCCTTTATTTAGATTAAATAGAGGATGCAAAAGTTGAGACTCATTGGAGTAAGAAAAAATCCCCTAACTTTAGGGTCTGAGAAAACCTTAATTCCTAACTTCATATGTTGTTCAAAGTTATCTTTTAAGTAAAGTCGAGTATCATTATAATGACTAGTATATATGGATCGTACATATATATTTTGTTTGAAAAAAGTTAAATAATAATTTCAATTGTCTGAATTGTCTCTTGGGTTCATGTGCTTATTAACTATCATTCATTTCTAAGGGTTTTTAAATTTATCTCTTATGGCTCCTATCCTATACTATAGGCATGCCTGCATGCCTACTTCTAATACATATTTTATTACATCCTCTATTAATTTTAATTAATCTTTTTAATTAGTAAATATATTGAAGGATATTTTTCGAAAGAGAACTTTTACTGTAAAGCCAACTTTTGACATTATATAATAGAATAGATAAATAAGCTTCTTCCTTTTTCCTTTATTATTGTTTTAATATACAAATTGGATCATTGGATCTTATATACATGCTAATTAAATTAAAAAAAACTAATGCAAATTTTATAATATTTATAAAATATTAATAAATAATTGCTAAGGAGTCACTTAAGGACAACAATTAGAGTTTAAGTGACCTCTAAGTTCAAAAAAAAACCTTCAAAATCTACCTAAGGCAGCCAAGAGACTGTTAGGCAACAAAATTATAGGTAGCCAAGAGACTGTTAGGCAACAAAATCACCAAATTCAAGCAATGCTTTCTAGCAAAATCATCAAATTACAACCCAAGTACCGTAAGATCATCAAATTCTAGTTTAGGCAGCCAAAATAAATACTCAAGGGGCTGATACATATAGCACACAAGAAAATAATCTAGGGGCTGCTATAATTAGAAGTAAATTTGGCTCAAAGGAATCATCATCCTTCTCATCATTTTGCCAAATTTTTGGTTTGATCAAAGGATTCACCTAACTCATCATTGTCTAAAAGTTAGATAAATGTTGGCTAATTCCATCCATATCCAAATTGGTGGAGAAAGTCGTCACCATTATTCACCATTACTACTGATACACATTTGTGATGACAGGACCGATACATGTATACTATAAGTATTTGAAAGTAAATTTGGCTCAAAAAAAAAAAAAAAAAATCACCTTCCTATTCATCATTGCCAAATTACCTGTTTTATTTTCAAATGAATCCCCTCACTCATCATTGTCAGAAAATTAGAGTCCATTTGGATATGTTTTCTGAAATCTTGTTCTGAAACAGTGTACAAGTGCTGGTTTCCGAGAAAAAAAAAAAAAAAATTGGCAAAAGCTGCAGTCGAACAAGATTTTTGGATAGTGTACCATTCATACTCTGAAAATTGCGTTTAAAACGCTAACAAAAACAGGCCCTTAGCTTTTGGCTATTTCAATCCATATCCAAATTGGACGGGGAAGTCATCAACTTTAGCATATAATCTTTCATTCAAAGCCAACCCCTCTAAACAACATGCATCATCATTATATGTTAGCATTATTGATAAGCAGAACAAGCAAATTAAACTAAATCTGGAATTAACATGTTTATAAAGTCAAAAAGAGTATGCATCATGAACAAAATTATGTTGCATTGAATTAGGTTTGTATACATCAAGTTGTGGTCACACTTGATTACGAAAATTCATGCTTATAAGTATAAGGTTGTCAACTTCCCCCGGGGCATAATGTTACATAATATAGGACAAGATAACAATAGAAGCAAGTAACGTAAGACAACCTAGAAAAAAAACAAAATGCAATTTGGGTGCACATTGACTGTAGCTTTCTTTATTACTTGGTACAGGCACATCATGAAGTAACCCATGGCTTCATGATAATCTTGACACTTGGAGTAACAAGTCTTTAAACCTATTTACTTGCATTTAGCATTTTGGCCAACTTCTTATAAAGAAAGTGAACTCTGTGCACAGTCCCAACTATAACTGTGGATGTAATATCAAACATAATCAGCTGTCTTGACAAGAGTATACTCTGCTGCGATGGGATCAAATCAATGAAAGTGACCTACAGCCACAAATTCTCACATCTCCACGTAGGTCCAATGTCAAGTCTTGAGCTCACCAAAAATATCAGAATAACAGTGCAATTATTATTATAGCATAAAGAAAAAGAATTGTTTCTAGAATGAGGTTCCGATTTACCTTTACATACAGCATATATGTAGATTGAGAAATTAGGTCTCCAACAAAGTGAGATAACGTTCCATTCTCCGAGGTTGTGCAAGAAGAGACTTAAAATTTTAATGAGATTATAATCAGCAGTAGCACGAAAAGAATCATCTCAACCTGAATGTTTGTCACATTTTTTTTTGGGTTAGCTATGCTATTCTTACGTCCGAAGCAAATGTCACTATATCATCTAAAGCTAGAACAAAACTCTTAAAGCCTGCTTTAGCGGACTATGTTTGAAGTTGAATCAACGGACAGGAGAAGAAAAAAAGATAACAATAAAGTATACAAAAAATCCAGCAAGAAGGATTCCCCCATAGATGAAGGTCTGCCTAGATTGAACTGGGAATTTGTATTCAATGCGGCAGCACCTCATCTTATCCTTCTCTGTCACCAGAACGCGTTCCACGTACCTATGATGACAATAAAATAAAGATTAAGACGGCAAGAAAATGTTCAAATATGGAGCTATTCTTGTATCCACCATACCCGGTTCTCAGCAGCAAATTCCAGAATTGCTAGTCTTAAAGATCAATGCAAAGCCGAGCAATAACTTCACCCTAAAAAATTGTAGTACCAAAAGTTGGAGTAATAGAAGCTAGGAACGAATACTCACTGTTGTGTGAAAACGGTGCTCTGGAGTATTTCTGAACTGTTCTTATGTGCATCTTCTAACCGATGATCATATAGTAATGATGACAGATCCACCAGTTGCTCCTCAAGTTTCTAATTCAAAGCATATAAAGGCATTAAGAATTTGAAAGGATACATAATATTAAAGGCCAAAATAACAAAAATAAATGTTAGAAGAAACTATATACACTTACATCCAAGTACTGCTCCAAGCGTTCAACTAATTCATGAGGAAAAGGTTCTGGTAAATTGGTAATTTTCTTATAGAATTTCTCCACCCACAGCTCAGTGCTAGACATCTTTTTCTTGCCTTTCACGGGCTCACCTAATGGTGTTTTTAGGTGTTCTGAAGCGAAAGACTGGACAATCTGTAGTCATACAATAACATCTATGTCAGTTACGGGTCGGGTCGACAATAGCATGCACTTCTCAGTTGCAATACCTCTGATGTTTCACGAATCCTACGAAGAGCAGCATCAACTTGTGCATATATAGTACTTCTCTGCAAAAAGGAACGTGGATGAGAGATTTGGGTTGAAAATGATCCTGATACCCAATTACCCCCAACAGTTGGTAAATAAGGAGATTCATATTTGGATATGGAATCTCTCAAGACTAATTGGAGACTAACCAGTAATAATTTATTTATCTATATGCATCTCAAATGAAAATTTTCTATTCTTTTCGAGAGAAAGTTACTTTATTTTTCATTTTCCCCTTCTCCTTAAAGGGTAAAGAAACCTTTTTCCAAAAAAAAGAAAAGAAGAGAAAAAAAAAATAGTACCTATCTAAAGATTCTATCATAGTTCCTGATCTGATCATAACCTGAATATAATACTTATTTCAGTATTGACACAAAAGGAATTCAAAACCTTTAAAACTTCATCCAAGAGAAACAATCAAAAGTTTGACCAAAGATTGTTTCTCTTTTTATCTACTAGACTACTATGATAAAGTCATCTTAAAAGGTTCTTTTATGACATTTTCTAGTAAATCTACAAAATTTATTATTCATTCTGTCTATTCTCAAGTATACATTTGATGTGCTTACCAGTGCAACATCCTGAAGCATTTGACTGATTTGTGATGAATTAGAAAATGGTCCAAATGGATGGCAACCCGTGGACCAAAGCCAGTTCAAGACCGGCCTTTCATGTATATGGGATGCTTTTTCATAAGGTGCACTCAACCCTCCAACTGCAGATGCCAATCCTGCCAAGATGTGGCGCTGTGACAGAGATGGAAATGCAAACTGTCGGGTGGTTTCGGAGACGTAACTGTTAAAAGAGAAATGCATATCAAATTGCAGACAATTTCACATTGGTTACATGAACAGTGAGGGAGAAAGCATACTAGAAGCACATGCTAGGGAAGAATGAAAGAGTATATTCTCATATCTTCTATGTATTCTTCTCTCCAATCTTTTTATTCTTGTTTGTTACCTTAAAAAATGCCCCACGTACTTTGTTTTCTGTTGACAGGATGACAAGATGAAGGAAAAAGGGGAGCTACCTAGGATTCTATTGTCGTAAACTTACTAGGACATTAAAAATATTAAGTAGTTGGGAAAAGAAATTCATTTCAGGTAATGCAGAAAAAAGTGAGAAGGAATAGAATTATGTCTAGCGTACATAAGTAGGCAAGAGAATATTAAAAATGTGGGCTTCCCCACCTATTAAGGGCCAGTTTGGTTCCCTTTTGAAATGAAAAAAGTTCCATTTCAAATGGCAAATGGTGCCTCCGCAAGGGTTTGGCACTTGCCATTTGTTACCATTTTTTAATGGCAAAACAACAAACGTTGGGAACCAAACAGATTTCATCTCCCAACAGACTTCATTTGCCATTTTCACTTAAATTTCAATCGAGATGGCAAATAATCCATTTCAAACGGGAACCAAAGTAGCTCTAAATATCATTGGACCGACATGATTAGACGATAGTGCACTACAGAATTTTCAAAGGAACATGTTCTTGGTGTAATTAGTAAGAGTTATCCTAGGTGGGGCAGAACCACTCACGTGTCTGGGACAAAGAAATAGGTGAAGGTGAGTGGGAAGTCTGCCTAAAATTTATCCTATAAAGAGATTTGAAGTCTCCGAAGGGTCACTTGCCTTACCTAGGCCACCTTTAGATCTTCCTTACAGGAGCCACTATTCTTGATAGTTAATCGCATAAGTTCTTTTCTCAGAAGTTTGACGCCATGAAAATGAAAATGGAACATAGCTATTTATAGATAAAAGTAACCCCAAAGTCCAAATAGGTACAGTTTTGAAATATTACAGTGTTGTACGGTTACCAGATAAAATCCAGTAATTTTGAGCAGTGGTAGTACAGTTCTCTTAGCAAATTGTTTGTATGGTGGTAGTACAATGGTTCCTATTCACTCGATGTTATCACAAGCAGAAGATCAGAAGATAATCCTTCTTGTCGAGAAGTATCTCCTTTCAACTAAAAGAGTATAGGCATTTAAAGAACTGCAAAGTGCTCTTTACAAGCATATTATTCTAGAAAACAAATGATGATTATGTGAGCAACTACACCAGTATATACAGACAATTGCAAATGTGAAATGAAACAAAAACACCAATTTACAAGTTCTTAGTGTTGTGGTTCCTTTAAGTTTGGTTGCTAACATCAGAAGCCTTTTCATATGCTACACTGTAATTATTTCACTCAAATAAGTTGAAACTGAATGCTATCGTTATTTCAAAAGAATGACATATAACATATCTAAGTTATCTAAAATAACAGGAATCTCTGGTGTACTATATACATATATCAGTTTGTTGAATATTGTGAATCAGAGGTTATTTTTAATATGATTTCCACAACGATTCTCCATAGTAATTGATAATAAGTTGTTCTTAAAAAGTAGAATCTACACCTCACCTTAAAGGTATTTTTTCATTTTCATGCTGCAGTACGATCACAACATCCTTGCTGGTCCAAAGAAGGCTTTCATCTTCCATAAGAAGATCAGCATCAACACCAGCCAATGATAATACAAAGCTGAAAGCAAGAAATAAATAAATTAAAAGGTAATACTTATGATGTTATATGTTGGTTGACCATCGATTGCATTTAAAACTCTCTTAACAAATTACTTCATATTCTAAATTAACCTAAGCAGTATAAAAATATCATTCAGCTAGAGAGTTAGATAGAGTGTAAATTTTATAGGGGCTGTTTGGTTCGGCTACAAGTGGTCAAATAAGTGGGCAAGTGGGCTCATTTTCTCCTCTTCCCCCGTTTCGTTCAGCAGAGAAAGTGAACCCCTCGACTTTCTCTTCTGACATTGTGACATAAAAATAACCTTTGTCCCCCTACTTTTCAATTTTCCAGTTCCTCCCCAAAACGAGAGGAAGTGAGCAAAAGTGGTGGCGGAGAGTTCTTTTCTTGTTCTGATTTGGCTCCTTGCTGCTCTCCTCCTTGTTGCTCTCCTCCTTTTCTAGTTGCTCTCCCGTTCTTTTTCCAGCACGTAAATCTCTGTAAAATCAAAAAAAATTGAGGTTTTTTGGTCACGAATTGTGGATTCGGCACAAATCCTTTTTTGGTGGTCTGGATCTTTGATTTTTTTTTTTTGACTCTAAGTGGGTATTGATCTGATTTTAATTTTATTTTTATTTTTATTTTTATTTTTATTTTTTAAATTATTTTTTAATTATTTTATTTTTATTTTTATTTTTTATTTTTATTTTTATTTTTTATGTTGTTGAAATTGCCTCTTTTAAAACTATTTGGTATGGGCAATTTTTACTTCAATTTTGTATGGTAATTTTTACTTCAATTTGGTATGGGTAATTTTTGGCTCTAATTTTACATCTAGTAAACCTAGTTTTGGTACATCTCTGTGTTTGGAACTAAAATTGTTAGCTCTACTTGGTATTGGTAAATTTTGATTAATTTATTCCTCCGTAATTACCCTCTGGAACAGCCCAAGTTCTAAGAATTGTAGCTGAAATCCAATTGTTATTTGCCTATGGAGAACAGTCCAAGTTGTAAGATTTGTAGCAATTTCATGATTAATTATTAGGGTGTCTGCCTTGTGTTTACCAGATCTATTATTACTAAATTGTTTACTAGTAGATATTCAAGTTAATTAGGGATTAATCTAACGGATTATCATGTATTTTTATGTGTTAAATGGATTTTTCAAACTTAGATTTTTCTCAGTTAGAATTCTCCAATCCACACAAGCCGAAAATGTTACCTGTTATTGGTAGTAGTTGACTTTTCCAATCCACACAATCCGAAAATGTTGGCTGTTATTGGTAGTACACTTAGAGAATTTTGCAGCTTTGATGCCTTTGTTGGATTTCAGTTTTGCTGGATGTGGTAGCTTGTCGCCTTTGTTGGATTTCAGTTTTGCTCATAGTGCATCTGATTTAGCTTGATGTCCCTCCCCCACCCCCACACTTGGCAATGATGGCAAGAACTATGTTATATCAAAGCGTGCATATACTTGTCTTGGCTTTTACATTACCTGGGTGTCTCTAGTTCTCTTTTCAACAACAGATGCCACACTTGGTAAGAACATTTGATACTACGTATAATGAGAACTTAGAAAATCCCAAATAATGTATGCAGGACGTTGTGGGTTTGGATAAAAGAAACTTGGTAGTCCTCTGGGCCACATAATTTTTGGGTACTAGAACAAGTGTGTCGACTTGATTTGCTACCTTTGATACATTGATACAACAATATGGCTGATACTTTTGCTCTATGTTGTCATACAGCGATACGTATCGTGTATCGGTTTTCTTGATTATCGTATTGTCTATTATATCATATCATATCGTGTATCGAAAAATGCATAATCCAACTGACAAATACCTTAAAAAATTAATATAACACAATAAGGAAATTTGAACACAATAAGGAAATTTGAACACAATAAGCAATAATAAAGAGTATCATTAAACATCTAAGTAAGAATCATTATAAAGTTGACAAGTAAAGGTGTAATTAAAACACAAGTTAGACAACCGTCATAAGTTCTTAACATCCATAAAGTTATCCTCTAAACATCATAAGGTCCAATTGGAAACAATGGTCAAGTAAACACCCAAAAAGAAAAGAGAAAAAAAAATCCAAAAACAAAGAAGAAGAAAATTCCAAAAACAAAGAAGAAAATTTTCAATAAATAGAGGGGGGAAAATACCAAAAGGTAAAAGGAAAATTGATATAACAAAAAACGTATCGTATAAGTGTATCGTATCTGATTTATTGTATCAGATGTAACATATGGACGATACAAAAACGTATCGTATTGGACTATACAAAAACATATCGCACGAGTTTTTGTCCTATCCTATACACCTATACGATCCGTTTCATACAATACGTGTCGTGTATCGTACAAGATTCTTACAAGATTGACAACATAGCTTTTGTTGCCTTTGATACATTAATACATTTGATTTGTTGGTTCAGTTTCTTTGATACTTTTCATGTGCTGATACTTCTGCTAGTTGGGAGATGTTTGCAAATTGCTAATACTGCACTACTGCCTATCCTCGTCATTGTTTAGTTGCTGGTGGCTTAGTTGGGTTGCAGCTTTGCTTGCCTTATGTGTTGTCCGGGTTTGTTTTTCTATACCTTACTGGTTTTACTGTTTGGGCTCCTTGGTTTAGGTGGTCTGGACTGCATTTGCCTTGTGCTACATTAGCTTGTAGCATATGCTGGGTTATTCTGAAGCAGGGGTTGTTTGGTTCAGCTGGAAGTAGGGGATAAAGGTTACTAGTTATCTTGTGTTTTTCTTCCACCTTTACTGATACATCTTGGCTAAATGGCAGGAATCCTCCGTTTTTCTTCTTGTTTGCTGCTAATAGACTGTGGGTTACTGGTACTAGATAGTACACTTGATACTATGTACTATGATGTTCGAGGAGAAAATCGAGGGGTAAACTTTCTCTGTTAAATCAGATACAGGAAAGATAAGAAACTGGATCCCACTTTCCCGCTTTCTCACTTATCAGCCTACTTACAGCTTAACCTGGGCTTTTACTGAACTGATACTACACTTAGTTTTCTGCATTTTGCCTTCGCTACATTTTAATTTTCTATACGTTGGTAGTTCGCTTGCTGGTTGGCTTTGGTTTTTCCAATTTGGGTTTGATGCAGTATTATTGATATATATTGATACTACAGTACATTCTTTATGATATTTAGTGATACTACACTGCATTCTTGCAAATATGTGGGATGCTGCTAGCAAATATGTGGGAGTAAACATACCACTTTTAAAAGAGAAGTACTATATCACTGAGAAGTACTATATCACTTTCCTCTATTCCAACCAAACATAAAAGAGTCAAAGAAAACATTACTTTCTACTCTCACTTTCAACCACCAAACAAACACAAAAACTCACAAGTACCCACTTCTTTACTCACTTTTCTTACCCAACCAAACAAGTTTTTCACTTTCTAACAGCAAAAAAAGTCACCTTAACTTTCGCACTTTCACCAAACCAAACAGCCCTACATATGGATTTCTATGTACTATTTTGAACCATAGTCATGTAGAAAGCCTATGCCAGGCATTTGTTGTTTATCATCAAATTGGAGGAGTTTTTAATATTCGGGAAGCTAGTAAATCCCTTGTTTTCTCTGTGAATTTGTTTGTTATGTTTAGAGATTTATCCATGGTATCAATTTAGTATTATTTCTTTAATAAACATAAGAGTTCTGCACCAGTTATACAGTTATATAACTTATTAGTAGTTAGATAAGTTATCTTCCTCTTCTAGAGGAGTCAATGGGTACAACATAGGTAAAAGGATCTTGATAGGACATGGTTGAATATTTAGTTATTTTACAACAGCCATACTCCTTTTGCAGCTGGCAAAGTTGGAAAAAATGTAGCTGCAGTAGATGCTTAAACATTTGTTATAATATCATGTGGTTTCTTAGCTGATGAAGTATAGAACTCTATTGTATGTCACAAAATAAAGAATATGCAAAAAGAAGAGAGACAGAGGGAATAGTATGCCTAACAGTGTTCAAGGTCAAATGTAGCAGCTAACCATTAGGAATTAATACAGCTAATATCAATAAATATGATCTTGCAGGTTACACTGCACTGTAATAGACACCAAGGGAGATTTATAGGTGTTTGGAGTTCCACAACTTTATAACTCTTTTACATCATCGGCTATATATATATATATATATATATATATATATATATATATATATATATATATATATATGTAAGAAGGTAATTATCCATGATCGCTCCCACTGGGATTCGAACATCACCCACATGGGTCTTATGCCTCCACACTAACCACTTGAGCTAGATGTTATTGGCAATATATATATATATATATATATATATATGAAGTAGCACATCGAGTCATGGTGTACTGGTAACACCACCGTGCACCGGGGGTGAGGGCCGGGTTCGAGCCCTCCCTCCCACGGAGGTGGCTGGGTGGCGGTGGCCACGGCCTCCGGGCCAAGGTCGGGTGGAGTCGTCCACCGGCTTTGGTTTATATATATATATATATATATATATATATATATATATATATGTAGTGTGCAAGTGCAGAACACAGCCTATATTCTCTAAGATCTCGAAGTTGAAACTGCTGCAACTGTGGATGGGACAGGCTACCCAACCACAGCTGTGACTGTGCACAAAGCGTATCTTCTCTACTCCAGATATTCCACTTTGTTGTCTTACTCATAGTACCGGGACCCCTGTACGCCCCTAGGAACTGTGATCAGGATCTAGTGACCACCCTAAATGTGGTGGATTCCTGATCCAGATTACCAAAAGTTGGGACCTGGGTGACCCAGATTTCACAAGAGGAAGTTCAACCAAGATATAATCAAATGGTAATAGGAAGAAAAATTTAACTGTCAAAATTAAATGTGTGTGGCAAGGTTCGCAGTATCACTATCGGAATCGGAATCGGAATCGGACTATTCCTATGAGTACCGGGATCGACGGTATCAGCAGTATCCGCAGCAGTTTTGGATAAGAATATCGGAATTTTTGGTATCAAAAAGAAAATAATTATTAACAAATTATTAACATTTTAGAAAGTATATTTTATATATTTAGAGATAATTTTAAGTATTACCAGTGTTGTTTCTTGGCAGTTCTGAAATTAAATAAAATAGTAGTCACCCTTGTCAAGTGGTTTACATGCGATAAGTTTTCTTCTTTTACATGCTTTTACAACCTTACTATGCTTTTACAACCTTGATGATTGGTCTTTTTTGTTCAATTTTCTTTGACGAACTGACAGGAAAAGAGACCCCCAATATCGTCATTATCAGGTATTGTTAGTATCGGATCGGGAAATATCAAACTGTATCGGTATCGTCCGTATCAGATACCGGTATCAGCCAATATTGCAGACTATAGTGTGTGAGCACACGCGCGTATAAGACCAGCTATTAAGCAAACCGCAATCCCAATTAACGTACTGTTAAACCTAGCCCCCTTGTACTGAGTACCAAGGAAAGTAGTATACGCGTTCCCGGACTATGTATTCAAATGATCCGCAACTGGTAACTACTCATGGTTTGATATAAAGAGAAAATTAACTATATATTCGAAAATGACATGGAAAATCAAAACCGAATCAGAAACAAAACTACAAAAGAAGACTATGCTTACTTACACGGGCATCACTCTAGTTCCATAGGTCCGGTAAAGGTTTCCCTCTTTCTTCTTTTCATTCCATTTCCTATTTTTGATGTGTTTAGTGTAATAAGTCTCCCAGAGTGGTTTGTGCTTAACAACAGAATCTTGTTGGGTATTAGATTCATCCATCCAATGCTGCCAAATGCAGAATGTAATGCAAATACAAGGTGAGTTTGATATAATAAATTCAAAGATATGAAGGAATAAAATGTATTCATGAATTAGGCCCACAAAATAAACAACTTCTGAAGTCGAACAAACCTGTCGGAGGAAAAATTTACTTGACAGTGAAGGATCTGCAACTTCTAGCAAGCCAGCTGCAAGAACATCAGCAGAACGCTCCATTTCCTATAGTAATGATCCACAGAGAAATGCTTATAAATTAGCAGAACAAGAATTCTAAGAAAAGCTTTTTAACAGTTGTTAATGCCCATACACCCAGAATTTTCTCCAAACATCATAAGGAGGGTTTGGTAACTTGGTGTTGTCAGGCACACTTCAATCACAACTTATTCTTTCAAAGACATGGAACAAGCTTACGGCAAACAAACTCTACTGACAGAAATATAATTCTAAGATCTATTAACAAGACATAGGAGAAAGATAGTATGTAAAAAACAATGCAGTTACCAACAAGATGAGAAAAAGAGAACGTGGTAAGACTTTAAATTTTGAGCTATGAGTTCCATAGCCCAGAATTCACATCATTTTAAGAATCAGTTGGCATGAGAGAAACTTTATGCGGAATTGATTTCTCACCAGTTACACAAATAATGCACCCAAGCTATATTTTTCAGCTTTACGTGGCAACTATTGACCTTAAAAGGAAAACCACTCAGCAAGCAAAAAGCACTGGTAATCATAATGGCTATGAAATGGATGACATATGCCTATGAATTGGACGACATAATTGGCTATTTCAGAGAATCAGCGTCCTACCCATAAGGACTCATTCTTTTTTTTCTCCCAGTGTGTTGACTATCACCACAGCTAGAGATCATTATTTATTCAACTGCACTAATTGATACAATTCTCCAAAAGCTTGAGAAATCAAGACATGAAGTGCTGCTTACTGCCTTGGGATTTAGGCCTTGGAATTGGATGACATGGTGCTGTATCATGCATGCTAGATTAGACCAAGGTTCACAGTATCTGTATCGGACCATTCCTATGAGTACCGGAATCGGCGATATCGGCAGCATCGGTGGTTTCAGATTGGAGTATCGGATTTTTTGGTATCGGAGAGCAGATAATTATTATCATTTTAGAAAATATATTTTATAAATTTAGGCATAATTTTAATTATTTTCAGTGCTGTTTCTTAGAAGTTTTGAAATTAAATGACATAGTAGTCACCCTTGCCAATTGGTTTACATGCGATAAATAATCTTTTACATACTTTTACACCCTTACTATGTTTTTACACCCTTACTATGTTTTTACACCCTTACTGATTGGCCTTTTCATTCAATTTTCTTTGCCGAATTGACCGGAAAAGAGACCTCCAATGTCGGTATCGGTCGGTATTGGATCGGGACATGCCAAATTGTATCGGTATCGACCGTATCGGATCGGTGTCGGACGATACTGAAAACTATGATTAGCACTAGCATGCAGTATATATCACATGTTCTATAAGCACAGAAAGGATATTACACAGTATATGGAAAAACAAATGCTTCCTTTTAAAATTTGGAGTATATCCAATCACTTGATGAAATAAAAACTACCAACCACAGAAATCACAACCTGAGTCATCCCTATAATCAGACAACTTAAAACAGATTCAGCATGCTATCATCAGAAGATGTCTAGAAGGCATGCCACATAAGTTATTTCAAACAACAAAATAATATCCTTGTGCAATCCATAAAACAACAACAAGAAAGTATTTTATCCCAAAATTTTGGGGAAAGCTGTTTGGATCAATTTCTTTGATTCAGCTGTGTTCACTGTCATGTCCTCCTTGTAACACAAACAAAAACCATATCCTTCTTTAGAACTTCAATCCATGTTCTTGCAGGCCTACAACCAGTTCTAGCAGCTCCTTAACTATTATCTTATTACTCCTTACCCTAGTATCTATTGGTCTGCGTTGCACATGTCCAATCCACCTAAGACAAACTTGTCCTCAATTGATGTCATCTCTAACTACTCACTAATACACTCATTGTTTCTCATATATTAATATGTTGTCACTCATCGATCTTAGAATTCTCATTCTTATAACACAAAATTCTTGCACCTGTTTCTTAATCGCCCAACACTTTTATCTAGAAAGCATGACTACTATAATAGTCGTATTATAGAACTTTTCTTTCAACTTCAAAGGTATCTTCTGGTCACAAAGTTCTCAAGAATCACTCCATTTAAACCATCATGTTCTAATATTCTAGTTGGAAGGTGTTCTTTGGTTGCATGAGCTTAAGGTGCAATCCAAAAGGTAGGTTTACCTACCTACCAATTAGCCACATAGGTTTTATGGAATGTCCTCTCATGCTCATAGTTACCTTTGCTAGGAGTTTGGCACCAATATAGATCGTTGAGATCAGGTAGGCAGCCGGTAAAACTTTGTCAAATCTTGTATCAAGCTTTCTTATGGTCCATATCAGAGCCTAAGAAGGCTTGGATTATGATGATGATATCACTGGAATATTGCCACTCAGTTTGATAATTCACTCCTATCAGTTCTCAAATACAGCTCTACCTTAGGTTTACTCTCATTAATCACATTGATGCAACAACCAGTTGGAGAAGCTTTAACTGGGGAATGCAGGTGGATTATCAATTTGAAGAGTGGCACTATAAATGCCCCCCAGTAAAAGCATTAAAGTCTGTAAGAAGCCAATAGATCTTTAAACTGTTTTTAGTCTCCATAAAGCACAAGCCACTTCATAAATACCAAAATATCAAACCGTGATACATAGACTGACCTCTTTAAGGACAGCTCCATCCAAATATGTTCTAGTACGAACATGAAACCTTCCATCTTTCTTTGTTTCTTGAAGAGAATGGCTTCGCATAGCTTTAGAAACAGCAATTGCTAACTTTTCATGGTGATGCAATGCATGAGAACCTCCAATCAAAATTACCTCCTGTCCAGCATGGACCATCTTCTTTACCTGCAGCATAAAACCATGAAACTATAAGAATATAACCATAACCTTTCCAATCTTCATGTGAAAAATCATAACCATCATTGGTGCAAAAGGAACCATTGAATGGCTATTACCTCTCTTCGGTTCCAGAAAAGCTGCATAATACAGGTGCAATCTATGTTTTTACATATGCAAGTGCATGCAAGAAACCTAACTGTATAATTCAAGCCTCGACTATCCATCAAACTACTCACGAAAACAACCATAGCTGATCCTCATGTTGGTCTAACATTTTTTCAAGCAAATTGTTCTCATCAATTAGAATGTAATCCCACTGTTTATCTTTAAAAAATGTATAATATCATAAACAAAATATTCGATTTTCAAAATATGATCACTATTTTCTACTGATGTCCTCCATTTTTTTCAACTTCAATTCTACTCTTCAATAAATAACTGGAAAGTACGGGATTCACTGCAATCTAGGACCCTTGGACCCATTGACCATTTTCTTCCATAAACAAGCATGTGCATCATCAGCCTTCCAGTTTGAAGGTGGGGATATGAGATACAGGTGCAATACGTGAAGGACACCAATATGGTAAATTCCTAATAATTGTGAAAAAGATATGGGAAGGAAACAAAAAACATACACAGAGTGACAGACATGGGATTGACTGATCCAACATTTACATGCAAACTCAATGAAAAGATATTCAAATCACACCTCCACTCTTTTCATTTTGATTTAAGCATCAATTGAGATGGTTAAACCCAAATCAAACTTTTTCTTTAAGTGTTTTGCCTATTCAATTGAGCTTTTAAAAATGGAAGTTTCACATAACAAATCATAAGAGAGTCAATATTTCCAAGTGTCCAAATATACTCCTCATATGATCTCGTGCAAAGCATGACCGAAGGTGTTGACTTCCAATTTATAAAGGCTGACATCATTATTAGATAGTTTCTAAATGGTGAACAATCTTATTAGAGGAGCCAAATCTAATTCACTACACACCTACACATGTATGCATGGGCAGATCCACTTGGGAGGGTGAGGGGGCTCAAGTCCCTCTGGATTTTCCCTTTTAAATGGAAAGGTTAGTAGGCCCTCAAGATATTTTCATATAGTCTCTCAAAGGAGAACTAAGAACTTTGAGAATAGGCCCTTAGAAAATTTTACACGTATTCAAAAACCATGTTAGATTTTGTGGTCTAAAAAATGCACTCTTGTCTCTAAAAATAGTTTTTGTTTGTTTGTCTCGGTCCCACTCTTGGTTATCCCCTGCTTCCAACGCCATCCACAGTTACACCCATCCCCTCCCTCCTCCCCTAGAGCCCAACCACTCTTAACACAACAACATAATAACATAGTACCTCCACAGCGGACCATGGATATGTCGAGACAGCATCACTTCAATGACCACAGATCACATTAATGTCATGACTAAACCGCAATTGTGTGCCCCCTCTGAACAAAAGTTATATGTACTAGTCATGTGCACGTGTGTTGCACGTAAAGAAAAAAGTCCTTTGATATTGTTGAAAAATAATTTAAATTAGGATTTGTTATAGATATGATTTGAATATATTTTAATTAGGATTTGTTATAGATAGGTATACTTTAATTAGGATTTGTTATAGATATGCTTATATTTTAATTAGGGTATGTTAAGATATGTTTATATTTTAATTAGGATTTGTTATAGATATACGTGGAAGTAGTTAGATAATATCAGATAGTTAAGCTATTAGTTAGGATTTTCTTTTCATAATTCTTAATTACTTGAGGATATACATAAGGCTTAGACGGCTCATTTTGAGCACTTTTCAAACCTCTTTATAATAGTAGAGATGTGTACATATTTATGTTACGATGGCATGGTATTTATGTAATATTAGTAACAAAAGTTCCTATTTGTACAACTTAGTGATTGTTTGGATATCATAATTTCAGTTATTAACAACAAAGGTAAAGTTTCAGAAGAATACTAACATAAATCATGGCAAATTATGACCTAATTATTGAACGTTATTGTGTTATGTCACTCCTTTGTGTGATAATGAAGTAAAAAAGAGTACAAGCCTACCAACGTTGGTTATGTCTACAAAATATTTGGACATGACAATTAAAATTTTGAAATGACGGGTATGCAACAAGGTGTACCAGATACGTTCTCCCAGCGAGCGTTTGTCCTTCATTGAAGTACATGATTAATAGACAAACCATAACAATTTAAGATTGATCTCTTTGTCTCTACTCTCTTTTACTTTGATGACAAAGTTAAGGAATTTTAATGGCGTCCAAGGTGCCATATACAACTCGATCTCTATTTAGATTTTCTTATCCACAACTTGTAAGTGACAAGCATTGGTACAATAGTCATGAGATCCATAACTTTCACCTTTTGGGTAAGGTAGATTATATAGCATACTTCCAAACAGGCTCTCTTGTTAAACCATCATTATGTGTGGGTTAGGTAGTGCTACTCCAACTACCTGACAAGGACTCCTACCTATATACTGACACAGAGCTTATCAAAAGAATATTTTCAATTCGTACTTTGACTACATCTACGGCCCAATATCAAAAGTTTCCAGATCTATATCCTGTCATTTGTAGATTGTTTAGGTTGTGTAAATCATATCAACGTTGTGAATTACAATTTAGACAATACTCTGTCAATTTAGCACCTCGTTGAAGCAACAGATACTCCTAGAAAGCATAGTCAAGTACTATCTTCCCCATTCCCCAGAATACACATGCAATAGATTGGAAATATATACAACTAGATATAATTTAAAGCATCAGCAAAAAGAACCAAATCTTCCAGAAGTTTCTACTCATAGGAACGATGGGAGATCCCAAACAGGAATTTTAAGTAGACCATCCAACTTGCTAGGAACCACAAGATCTTAAGTCATGCACTGACAACTAATTAAACAGGCTTTCGTTTTTGTTTTATTAACATAAGAACAAAAGATGAGGAAAGGCCACTGATGAGGATAGTACAAAAAGGAGAAGATATTAAACATGGATGAATGTATCTGAGAAAGGGTAGAGACAGAGTGGAAAAGAGCAGAAGAGATCAGGAGAATCACGAAAATGGAAAAGAAGAAATGAACAATAGAAGAAGATGAGGATAGGGAAAAAAATGCTTGTTGCGGCAATGAACATCCAATGGTAATGGCTAATGGAGACAGATTAGCCATAACATCATGCATTTGCAAAGAATGAATCTGTAGGACAATCTTCTCCATCGTTGTATCCTTCTTGCTTGGTTTCCGCCAATTGGAGCCCTAAAAGGGCCTATTTTGATCTATCGTTATTTGGAATCCTGATTAATCTATGTGCACCTAGTTGAAGTATAATATTGGAATAAGAAGTACATTGAGTTTTTAATTGTGATAAGCATAAAGTGCATCACTCCAGATCAAGATAAAGAGTAAAGATATTTCCCCAAGCATCTAGGAGCCTAACTTTCAAATCAACTGCGTGTATACCTACTAGTTAAAGATCCTCAATTAATTTTTAATATATGTGATTGCTTTAAATGTGTCTAGGACCATGTTAGTAATGAAATATAATACAACATGTATGGTTTCAAGTTACTAGTTCCAATGTCAACTAAAAAGTCAGATGAAAAATCATATTGTATATTGTAGTAATACATGCTAGATCCAAGCTTAACAGCATTTCAGGACTTGAACCCGAACATAGCTATCAACTAATCTAGGAAAACTCACAATTTCTAATCTAGGATGCAGTCATTATAATCCAACTTAAACACAAGGTCCTTAACCAGCCTCATAAACTGCAACCACACAAGGAATTAACCTCATAACAAAGCAAAAAAAGTGAGAGTTGCCTTCCCTCCTACCCAAAAGATGAGCTCTCTTCTAGAGACAAATATCAGAGGCAAACATTTATAATTTCACGATTGTTCCAATGTAAGTAGTTATCTCCATTATTGAATAGGTCACACCCTACCTCGCAGGTATATATCTACTAAAGTATATTGATCTATGTTGCATGGTCAAGGCCTTGGGGATGTCTATGCCAATATCCAGTACTGATCGGGGTATGGATTCAGCCAGATTCTGGATCTAGTTGAGGCCGGACATGTCTAAACAAGAATCTAGATCTAAATCAGTGTGAACTTCCAGCTGGTTTCATACATTTTACATGGTTTAAGCACTTTCAGCGAGGGGAAAAACTTACAAGCCTCTTTTATGCTGGAAGCCGTTGTTTTAGCCATTACCGATACTGCTGTTTCAAACTCAAAGGAAGAAAGATGTTTCCATGACTCCATGCCATACTCATATCATAAACTTCTTAGAAATTGTCATATATGCAACATATCTTGATTTTACAGCTCCTGGATCTCAAGATTAGTATGTCTCAACATCACAGTGCTACAAATATGAATGGAATTTATATACTAAAGCATCTTGTTTTTCGAGTTCTGGAATGGTATAGGACTAATAAGAGACAGCATTACAATGCTACAAGAAATATGAGTATCAAATTTAACGCTAAAGCGATTTTCTGGTGATGAAAACACTAACAACAGAAACATAAATGATGTGCGGAGTGGATATAAAGTTTCTCATAGAATTTCCATGAAAGGAGAAAATTGATCCCATTGAAGAAATTTGTGATCCGGCATTAATGGGCTATGCTGGCTGGCTATCTAGATTCATGTTCAAGGTTATTTGCGAAATGCTGATATACTAGTCAAGCAGAAATATGAAATGGAAATCAAAGTTATACAATACCATAGTATGATAATAAAGGTTATTTAACATAAGAAGGTTAAGCAGACCTCTCTCTCAATGGCTTGAATATCTATGCTATGGTTATGGCCAGCATGAAGGATGTTGTACCGGTTGTGATTTTGCAAGACAATAATAGGTACCAGCAACCTTCTTGTCAGGTCCACAGTTTCAAACCTGGGATCAAAGTAAAATATCAGCAAGAAATAGACTATGGATGTCTTAGCAAGAATTAATAGCATTTGTTTGCGTAAGAGACATTTTGTATTTCTTACAGTTTGCAAAGCAACTAATTATGATCTGGGATCTTGTGAAGTAGCAAGTCAATCTTATTTGGAAGTTTTTGTAGTTGCCTCTGAATCTCTCTATAATTCGAGAGCAGTTTAAATTTTCCCTATTCTTGAATATTCATATCTAAGCATATCAAGGACATAAGTTGCTTATTTGCTTTAGTTTGAGGATATATCTCTATACGTTGGTTGATCTCTCCCTAGATTGACCATTGTCGATGTGATAGCACTTACAACTCAGGCATACAACAAAATATTAATCCATGAACTACGATATATTAAGTCAAGCAAACTTATTTAAGCATGTGTTTGTCATGATTAACAATATGGACCATCTACGAAGATGGCCCACCACGTAAACAACTATCTTATTCTACGCATGGTTCCTTTTTGTTAACTAAAGCAAGAATGGAATATACTTATACATTAAAACTGGATTCTCTGAACCTTTTTAACTTTGACAATAATTCTTCTTAGACTATTTTACTTCTGCAAATATGGAATGAGTGACAAGGGTAGACGTGAAGAGTTATGTCAGAATCACTCCAAAGTCCAAACATCCTCCTGCGCAAGCAAATCTAACATACATTTGCAGGGCTTGCACCATAAGGGTGCTAGAAACACGTGAGAGGTATGAATAGACACTTATGAGTAAGTAAACAACATAATCTGGAGCAAATAATAATATCTAAACCAAATTAGACTAAGGTGCAAATGAAAATATACCCCTCTTTTGTGCTACAACGTCAACTCCAAGACTAAACCTTCGAAAGTGAAAAGACAAGACATGAAGCATATCAATGTTAAGTTACAATGAGAACATAAACTCGATTACTAAGATGTGCGTAATAACTCTTAGATAACGTATTTGTTTCCCAAGTAACAAAAGCCTTTATCCACAACCTTCAGGGTATGATACTCCATTCAGCTCTATTGAGGGCCATCTACTGTGTTCCATTAGCGCCCATCATATCCAATCAAACTGCCTATCCCGGTTTATCTTGGTCTTCCTCTAGTCCTAGCAGCTGCTTCGACTCTGATCCTATCACTCTAAGCTAGTGCCTCAGTTTCCTTTGCACACATCCGTATCAGAACCAATTTCTCATCTTATTCTAAAAGCACTTTCAAAATTTCAATAAATACAATCACTCATACTATCTTTTCTTTCTTGAGTGAAAGTAAGATTACTTGATTATGATATACTTTATGGCCACGAGCAACATATGTTTATACTCACTATCAACATTAAGTGGTAGGTTTCTCTGCACAAACTCTTCTTTTATTTTTAAATTGATGCTGCAAAAAAGGGATACAAATTGGTGTTACAGAGGACACAGCCTTTAACAGAACTGAATGGAGAAACAGGATTCAAATAGCCAACCAAACAATCTTGGGATAAAGGCTTGTTGTTATTATGCTCTTATTTTATAAAAATGCCTAGGTCAATAGGTACAATGTTCTCTGTCTAGGGAACTCATGATCACCTTCACAACCTTACCTCGTTTGTCTAATACAAGGAAGCATGGACACCCCAAAAACGTAAGTCGTGTCGGACACAGCCTGGACATTCCAAAATACAGTAGGACACCCAAAAAAAGGTTACGTGTCTGTGTCGCCGTGTACTTAACATGTCATGTCACATCCATGTCCATGCAACATGGGTATAATGCCTTGAATCCTAAAATGTCAGGTTGTTGAAATACTAAAAAACACCAAAATACCCCCCACCACCCCACCACCACCCAAAAAAATTAACATAGTTATTTAGTTCTGCAGCTACGGACCAGAATATAAGAAAACCTACTTCACAAATATATGGACAGGTATTGATAAATGCACAGTATAAACATTACAAACTAGTACCGAATATCTGGAGCAATGACATGCTCAATTGTAGTTGAAATCAGAGCTCCAAGCTGTCCCATAAATATATCGTTCATCGATCCAACACTAGCAGCATTAAGACCTCTTTTTGGGAAGATTAAGTTCGATAACCGTGGTAAGGATCTGTAACTAACGCTTCCTTCTTCAGTTTCTATTTTCCCATACGTACAAGGACCAGCTGAGAGATCAATAACAACAAATCTGCAAATCATTTGCAGAAGATTCTGTTAGACCTCAATTATAAGCAAAAGCTAAGTTTTTCCAATACAAGTCAAAGCATGTCGGTTCAAAAATAGACTGGAAGGAAATCTGACATATCATATAGTTGGTCACAGCTTTTGGCTGTGGTATAAGCATTTCAGTCAGTATAGCCATTAAGAAACACCAGAAAAGTATAAAGAGTGACCTAGAACACTACAATAATCGGCGCCAAATAATGTAGTGTTGACACATCTTTTTTACAAACAGAATGTATTAGGTTAAACGAATAAAAAAAGCATGGAACAGATAGCTCATATAAAAAAATTTACAGACAACATTCAACTACCATAGTAATCATCGGATACATCATATAAAGAACAAATCAGATTCAAAAGTCATCATCTAAGTCTGCAGCTCCCTGCTTCAAATGGTTAAGCCATCTTCCAAGGTAAAAAAAAACTCTTGTTTCAATATCGGTTTTGGTAGTTTCGGGAGGTTTCGGAAGTTTTGAATTGGACAGTTTCGGTAATTTCTGCAGTTTCATTATCAATTTCGGCCCATACCTAAAACCTTGATCTAGACTTGAATGGAGCACACGGTATACTCCTAATTGCATTAATCAAAATACAAAAGCAACCCATAAGGTGGACTTGCTAAAGTGCTCGTGCTATGATGTAGATGATCCCTCTGTAGGTGATATTACCAAACGATTAACCTGAACAACATAAGTCATATTTATAGTATATTGAATTAGGTCAAGTTCGTAAATAATAGAACTCAATATTCTCTTAGGTTGGAAAGTGTTAAATCTACAGCTACTACCGAATAGTTTGAAATAAGATAATTTAAATTATAAAAGACAGTCAACACTAATAAAACATGTCCAACTAGCATCATGTCTAAGGTAAATACTTAAACTTGTTGAGGCAATATATAGCATATACAATAAGCAGAATGCCAATATTTTAGAGATACTAAAAAATGTGGAGATTGACTAAATAATAGTTGTCAGGATCGGATCGTAGAATCGCAAAGGGGTCTCATCGGATCCGGATCCGGATCATGAATCGTAAATTGTAAGATCCGCGATTAAATCCTTAGGAAGATTCAAAAAATTATGGGAAAATATGGACAAGTCATATCTATGTTACATTATGCATATTTGAGGTACATTATATCATAAAACGTACTCAATTTCTCCAGAATGATAATCAAACAATTCAAACTTATATTAACATGTCATTCTCTAAAGAGTATCAAATAGCAAGCAAGAAAAAAAAAGACAAAAAACCAAAATGACATCAAATAAGCTTCACTCATTGGTGTCACTTTCACTTGAACTAGAGAGAGGATCTTCGTGGGAATAATCCATATAAGGAATAGTATCCTCTCTTCTTCCTCCTCCTCATCCAAAGTTACAAGTTCTTCCTCCTCATCAAGTGACAGCAACTGCTTCTTGCTGTTGTCTACCACCTTACAATGATCCCATGTCAGATCAATCTTCTTATCATTACCCATCTATCAAATTTCACAAATAACAAATAAAATAAATAAATATGTGCTTCTTTTCATATTTTTATATACCAAAAAAAATTCAAAATCATAGAGATTAGAGAATATGGTTCTTATGTCGGTTCGATGAGGCCCTCCAATTATGTGCTTCTATCTCTCCTTGGTTGTAGAAGTCCAACGTAAAAGACAAATGGATTCGAGTGAGTGGAGAGGGAGAAATCCAAAATTTTCCATTCCTAGGATTATGAGAAAGAGGAGACGAGAAGTTTAGAACTTTAGATTTAAGAAAGAGAGAGAGGGGAGAAGAGGAGGCATGATATTACTATAAGAAAGGGGGACCCCAACTTAAGTTTCAAAAAAAAGGTCCCGCTGGTTCTGGATCCCACGATCCAGGTCCGATCCTTCTGATCCAGACCCCAGCCCGAACCCAGCCCACAAGTCGGATCGCATGGGCTCCGGTCCGTATTGTACGATCCGCGATCCTGTTCGCGCGATCCCTGACAACAGAGGACTAAATTATAGTTACTTTTACACCACCTCTCCTTGCAAAGCAGGTCACAGGTACTAGTTCCCATCTTCAAAAGTTGATAAACAAAATTAATTTAAAAAATTGCATAGACATTTCTTCCTATAATTCAGGCAGATACCCAAACCGAATCTCATTAGATAGAATCGGCGACCAAACTCGAGTTACTAAAAACTGGCAGCAGTTTGGCAAGACAAATACATACTAAATGAAACTATTCCTGGTTGTCCAATGGAATATTAAGGAGACACCGAAAGTCTGGAAACTAGACATGAATAGCTACATTTCCTACGTTGAAACCATGTTCAAATTCGACAGTCTACAATGCCAAAATTGAGCTGCAAGAGTCCATATATTGGCCAAAGTAAAAAAATAAATAAATAAATAATAATAATCTTGTTTACCACAACAAAGCATATAACTGAACTACTAAAAGGAGCTATACTATATACCTCCCAGAACCAAGCCAAACTTGAGAAGCACCTCCTCCATTGTAACGATAGCGGTAGATGTAGTCACCCTCTTGCTTTCTCAATTGCTCTTCTGTAAGTGTATCAATTCTGCTATACATTAGACTTTCAAGATCAATTTCTTTATTCCTGGGATCCATTCTAACCTGCAGGCCAGGCTCATCAGATTGGCATAATACAACCAAATCAATGCATAATCAAACATGGATAAATATAATATGTTATACCTTGTCAAAATTCAGAATAAATATGGCAGTAGGTGCAGGTCTGTCCGTTTCGGTTGCTGAATATCCATCACTTTCTAAATCAAATATATAAGTGTACAACTTTTGGAATGTGGATTCCACTGCAGATGCATCTACTTCAAAAAGAGGTAACTCTCTTCCATACTCACTCTGAGAACAGAAAGATGCTTACTGAGTTCTTTTGCGAATATGAAAATTTTATAGTTTCTGTAAAGAGAACATCATTAAGAAATAAGTTTCAGGATAACTGTTTACCTCTCTTGCAGTTCCTGCTGGAGCCATTGCATCCTTCAGCGCCTTTTCAAGAGCTATTAATTCTGGTTGGCCAGCCTACATTCATAGGTTGCACATTTCATTAGGAAAACCGTCAAACAATCAAGTCAAAAGAGGACACGATGAAATATTGGTTACTCAGGAAGCACAAAGTAAACATCCTGGACCTCCTTTAGTGACATCACTACATATAGCATTAAGATAATGTAACCTCTTAAGCATAAGCCACTAGTCGACACAATGTAGAAACCAACAAATTGCTAATATTATGTTAAGCAATTTCATCATGATACAATCAGGACTGATTACTGATTAACCAGATTAGTTGGTTACTTATGGTAATTATGCGTCCATCTGAAAATTCTAGATCAGCCACTTATTCTGTTTAATCAGGTCGATCAATCACTAACTGCTCCCCTTTATGGATATCCTTGTAAAATAATAATGAAAGTTCAGAAATAGTAAGGACATGCATGTTTTATATAGATTTTTTTCATATAAATGATACCTATGGCCATCAATTCAGAATGACATTTTGAAACCAATAGTGTACACAAGAAACACAAAGATAGGACAGTTAAATGCAGGACAAGGTCATATAGAATGATTTGCAATTTCTATACAATGCACAACCTAAAAACTGCAAAATTCACCTCTTCACTATTGCATTTAGACTGGTTTCAGAATTGTCCAGCTCATTGCATTTCCTCTTGATTATTTGAATATGAATCTCGACATGCTCATGATCATTCCAAACATTATTGAGATATGATAAAATAAACTTTTTGCAGCGGACCCTTTCTAGAGCCCCTTTCATAACCTATTGACTACACAAGCTTCGTAGATATAAATATCGTTGAGATATAATTTATAAAGAGGAAGGATCTGCATCCCCTCTCTTTTGCATCCCCCAAGCATCCCCATGATAACACCCGTTGGATCTTGTTTAAGTCATCTAATCTTAACCATTAAAAAATCAACGGTTAAGATTAGATGACTTAAACAAGCTCCAACGGATGTGAAAGAGGTGATGATTGGGGATGCAAAAGTGAGGGGATGTTGATCCCTCCTCATTTATAAAATATGTCTGCATATATTGTTTTCATGTATATATAATTGTATCCATGATGTATGCTTATCATTCTTTTTTTAAAGAATAATGAATATCAAATATGTATCATGTTCATACTGAACCGTGCCTATGCAACCAGTTATAAGCTAATCACAAAAACTCCAAAAGCTGCCAGAGAAATTAAATCTTTATTATACAACTTGACCTTTTGAACTGAGAAAAGTAAAGTTCCTGTAAATGAATGTTATAAGACGCTTCTTAGAAAGATAATAATAAAGAAAATAACAGTAGTAATATTACCACATGTGAACACTACATAAAATCTCCAGAGCTTGTATCTAGCTTGCTGCAGATTCAGTCACAAAATATAAAATCTCTAACAGCTAAAGAGAGAAGGTAGATCATATAGTAATTTTAACAGGTTGCTTACAGGTATTGCATTGTATACAATATGATGCAAGATAATAATAAATAAAATAACAGTAGTAATATTACCACATGTGAACACTACATAAAATCTCCAGAGCTTGTATCTAGCTTGCTGCAGATGCAGTCACAAAATACAAAATCTCTAACAGCTAAAGAGAGAAGGTAGATCATATAGTAATTTTAACAGGTAGCTTACAGGTATTGCATTGTATACAATATGATGCTCAATGTCAATAGGCTCGCCTGTCTCAAGGCATGAAGGTCGATGAGTTGAGAAACTACTCTTCAAAAAGTCCTCAAGCTTGTGTGCGTCAAGCGTGTATCTGTAGCCTCCATCGCCATTGAAACCAACAAGAACAACATTAACCTCAAGAGGAACTTGGAAAGGAACCTGGAGTACATCTCAGCAAATCAAGCAACATCCAGCATATATTTGTGATGGTTATATATAACATACAGAAGTGGTAGCTAGTAGCAAATAAATAGAATAAAATCTAACCAAGAGAAAGATCGACAAAGTGAAAGCTAGTTCAATGGATTATATTATGAAAATAATACATATGAACAATTCTGAAAACAATAATACTCTATCATGTTATATTCCAATGCCTTAATCAAAACAACTTAAAACATATGTAGGATGTTTCCTCCTCTATCATTATCTCACAGTTAAGTGCAGTTCCTTGTTCGCTTCCCACTTTCTCTCAACCTACTCCATCCATCCTTTCTCAAACTCCACTTCATTTCAATCTTTCATCGTTAAGGTGTCTCCTTTTAGGTTTAGACATTACTTAAACCTAGGTTTGACATTGGTCCCAAACCAACTCGACTCTTTTGGTACACCTTATATTGAATATTGTGTTGTATATAGCCGGATTAACTAGCTTATTTCTTTAACTGAGGGAAATTGTTGGATTCACTGATTTTTTTTTCCCTCTTGATTGAGTTTTGTGTGTGCAGCAGGATTTACTAACTTATTTCTCGAGATGTGGGAAATACTCAGGTTTGTCGATTTCCCTCTTAACTGAGTTTTTGGATTTTTCATAAATGGAACTTTGACAACCTTATTAAATTCTTCTCCTGTTTGCTTCTTTACTCAGTTTCTTAATTCTTGCAATCATAGATTCAATCAATTGATTCAGAGGAATTCTGCTTCACATAAATGAAGTTTCATTAAGTGGTATCACTGTCACAACAGGTAAAATAACTTCAAACAAATTATGATCCTCAAAGCACATAAATTCACTTCAGACTGTTGCATGTACTCTTTAAGTGATATCAGGAAGTAGGGTGTCACTAGATCCCTTGTGATCAATCCTTTTGCTGAATTGTGTCACCCTGCATCCTTCCTCTACTGTTTCTATCATCCAATTGCTTCACCAACGGCAAGTCGGCAATCACTGATTTTGAAGCTATCATAGCCAACCTCCAGCGAATGCAGCAGGTTCAGTGCTAATAGGACGCAATAGTCGCTGGGGTTCAGAACTAGATGTATATCGATACAAGGATCAAAGCTCGTCAATCCAATCTTCATCCTCTTCACCAAATACTCACTCCAGAGGTTCCCTGCTATTCTGCTTCTCAAGGTCATTGTAACATTGAAACTCAAGCAGAGCACCTTTATCCTCGGAGATAATGACACATCGAAATGGGTGAACGCAATTGCAAACATGAAGATTGACAAGAGACTGATTTGTTCCTTGTACATAGCCCCATTCACGAAATGACCAAAATGCGTCAACAATGGTCCTAAATGCAGCAGATATAACTTGCCATGTGATGTTTGAACCACAACTTTCCTCGTGTGTTTGATGTAAGTTAGGAGGACCAATAGGATCTCTAAAGGATTAAAAGGGGTCAACTAGAGATATATTTGCATTTTGCACCAACATCTGCCTCAAGAGATAGCCATAGTTTCCCTCTGTTGCTATTCCATCATTTCTCAATCTACTAATCTTTATCATCTATGTTTCACTGTATAAGGTGCATTAATCTGTACATTTTTTTATATAATTAGTATTTTCATGCTGGAAGATAATCATTGTTGGATTTACTAATTTATTGCTGGAATTAAGGACAATTGCTGGACTTAGTTGAGTTCAAGGACTTTCACAACATAGATGTTGGTTATTTTGATTTAAGACCACAGTTTATATATAAATTTAGGTTGAATGCTCAGGTTCAGGTGTTCTCCTGACATAGTACTTAACTAGTTCTCAGAAGAAATGGTATTACCGCAGCCAAAAGTGTCCTCTCCAACACCCAGAGCTGAAGCCAGTTTGAATCGTATTACTCTCTTTGCAAATTGGTAGTTCAATAAATTTAGCATATCATTAACAAATCATCAACTTGACCAGTTGAGATTGCCTCTCGCCAAATTCAATAATTGCAGTCAATCCCTTGGAACTATATGCCCATATGTATGACTCAACTTCATCGGTTAGGTTCTCTCCAAATGTTCCACATTTGACCTGCCCAGTCATTGTCTCTGCTAGATTTCTTTTTCTAGTTCCAAACGGACATGGAGATCAATGCAGTTACCCTCACACTTCATTCACAAGTTCGAATTTCATGTTAACATGTTGGACATTGACACTTGAGGAAACTTCTAGGCATTAAACCATGTCAATATGACAATGTCATTATTCCCTGTAGAGTTCGCAACTAAATCGTCAAAATGAAATGGAGTAGGTAATAGTGTACTTATGAATCACTCTCAACTTTTGGCATTGGATCCTGTAGGGAAAACCAACAAAGGACGTGTCAACCTTGGAGGGACATGTCAAGTTTACCCAGTCAAATGTGTCATTTGTTAAAGAATTAGGGGACGATGTATAACTTCTTTTGGAAGCAGCAGCATCATCATCATCATCGAAGCCTTCTCCCATGAGAATAGGTCGGCTATGGAGCATAAAACTCCATGAAATATTTGACAATTTTTATGACCGGTTGTCCTGACGCCAATCTTCTATATTGGTGCCAATTTCTAGCCAAGGTAACTATGAGAATGAGATGATCATGCCATAGAACCTAGGCGGCCAACTGGTAGGTAGGTAGACCCGCCTTGGATATGTAGTTTAAGCTCACGCAACCAAAGAGCACCCTCCGAGTTCCCCTAGCCTACAAAGAATTTAGATGAAGAGGTAAGATACGATTTGCTATCGGAAATTGCATTCATCTCTATGACACAATTAAACCGAAGAGTGAAGGAATGACAATCCGACTCGATCATCAGTCGACTTAGGTTGAATTACAAGCCGGAAGTTATCCAATTATGAGATAAATCATCTGATCCACTTACTAATATACCTAGATGTTAAGTAACTAAAAAGAATTATATGATTTTGTTTTGAGACTAAAAATTGTAGCATCAACATGTATACATTAAAAATTGATTTAGACTTCAAGATAAACGGAATAAGATCAATTTCCAGTTATAATTCACGCAGGATACACGGGACACTTCAAGTATAGATGCAGCCACATTCGCATCATGTCAGACACACAACACCGGCCCAGCGGATTTGTATCTGTCAGTCTAGGACTTCACGAAAGCCATGACATATGAGATTGTAACTGTTCTATTTTTTCCACTGAAATTTCATGTCATTAAACTCGAAACTAATATGTGAGATCCCGTTCTCTACGAATAAATGTTTCTATCAGGTTTTAAATGAATTTCTCGTGACCGTTAAAAAAAATCACCAGATCTTGACATGTGATACGAGCCTAAATGCTCCTTGTGTGTTCGACCACTATCGGTGAGCAAAGAGAATGGTATCAAACTATCAATGAGCAATGAAGTGTAGTATATCAGTGTCCATGCTCAGGGAATGAGTTCAGCGAAGGCCAGTGACAGTTAATTGATAATCCAGTCAACAATAGTCATCCAGTCAGCAAACTATATTGAGCTGGCAAGCTTGGTCAGCAAGCATCCCACACCTAGTCAGCAAATATACAGAGTATCAGCAGTATACCTATACTCACTGCCTATAAATAGCTAGAGAGGTGTAGAAGGAGATCGATCAGAGAATTGAGTATTTCATTTCTATTCATTTTTACAGTTCTCCAATTTCCTTGATTGTCAATTTGTATTTCTTTACAGTTCTTCAATAAGAAACCCTAGAATTACATTCAAATTACTTGTCCACATCTTCTTCTTACTGTCAAATTCTTTTCATTAATGGCAATTCTCCTTCGAGCTCCTCTAATGGTGGAACAGTTAGGTCAGGCACCTAACAACATGAAGCCTCTAATTGATCGTATTTATTTGAAAACTAATCAAATTCCTACCAAAAACCATAAAATTTTCGACATCAGAGCATCAAATCGTTTCAACACACGAATAGCCGACGAGAAGCAAATTCCTCGGGAAAAAGAAATATGACCTCGGCGCGGGTGTGGAGCATGCGGCGGACGTCGGCGCGGACGCTGTCCTGGACGTCGTGGAAGGCTCCGTGGTGCCAGTGGGGGTGGCCGGGGTCCCTTCGGAATGGCTGCGGCTTCGACTCGCCGGCGAGGAGCAGGAGGCAGCAGGAGAGGAAGAGAACGGAGGATCGGAGGAGCGGACCCATCGATCTGTAGCTTTTTCTTCTCTCTCCAAAATTAGGGCTTTTTTAAGGGTTTTTTTAGGGTTTAGTAGAGGGATGCCGCCATGGATGGAGGGAGGAAAGGAGGGGGAGACGAACGCGGATACGAGTATCTGATCGGTGTGTTTCTGTGCTGGCGTAAGGATCGGACGGCAGTGGCACGGTTGTAAAATGGTAACTTTGCATTAAAGCCCTTCAAATTGGACAATACTTTTGTAAGATAATTAAAATGGAGGAAGAAAATATAAGATATTTTTTTATACTTATAGACACGTTTGGTTGTTTTTTCTAAGCTTAATATATCCACCCACAAGAACCTGTACTATATCCCAAAATGCTAACCCCAGTCAAAACGTTCTAACTGCGGGTAAGGGTGGTGTGTAAAATTGAGAACAGTGGACCAAAAAGACATACAATTATGGACGGATTTATAGAGGGTCCAAGGGGGGCCACGCCCCACCCCCACCCCTCCAAAAAAAATTTCAAAAATGTCGGTTACTAAATAGATTTTTTTTTTGGTAGTTTTTAAATATATACTAGTTTGACTTTCTAATATAAAAATAGTAAACTACCTTAGTGGTAGTGCTCTGGACTTTTAAATAAGAGAGTATGAGTTTGAGCCTCATCTTTGTTAAATGTTTTACATTACATATTGTCAATATGGACAATTTTTTTTAATACTGACTTCTTCTTCTTTCTCTCATTTTTGTTTTGCTATTGAAGTTTAATTATCATGTCAATTTTAAGAATTTTTATATATAGCATCAAGGCCTCCCCATAATTTAAATCATGGCTCCGCCCCTGGATATTGGTTCTAAAGGTGGACAAGTTGAATTGTGCAAGCTACAACATTATGTCTATATATGAAGGTCATTTCCATGTACATTTTTCTGAAGGGCTCTAGAAGATTGAAGTTCGGGAAGTAACCCAAACTAAGTTGAACTAAAGACTAAAAGGAGGAACTCCAAAACTAACATCTACTCCAAGTAATTAATTGTTATCGCAGGTGGAAAGAAAGATTTAATTACTCAGATGAACTCTAGGATATACGGGTTCCGTTAAGGTAATGGACGTCTAGTGGTGGACTATTACTAAATCCTATATAGATTTGGATTGGGAGTGCACTTGTTAATTAAATGTCATAGAACATCGTATCGGACAACTTAGAGATCCATTTTTAGGTGCAGGACAACAATTCAAATTGCTACAAATATCATGTGCTATAACTTCCCATTCAATGATCATCTTTGGATTTAACTTCAGTCATTCAAAAGGGCAGATGAAAGTGAGACTTAATTATGTTAGCTTTTTTTTTCCTCTATATTTTGATTTAATGGCTAGATTGAGTGCATTACTAGACCAAATTATGGTGATTTATTTCACATGCCCTCCAAAATATTTCAAGTTCCTCGTATGATGTGGCAACATTAATCACACGTGTTTGGGTTGGACATAGTATGTGCCACTGTACCTCAAGTTGTATAAAAAAAAAATTTGAAACACATAGAAAGAATTAACCGATAATGAAAACACAGATCACGAATTGAAGAAAATGACCACTTTTATTATGGAACGTCTATACTATACTAGTACAATCCGCAATGTTAGATGGTTACTGTTCCATTGCACGAACAATGACAATAGTGGAGATTTCCTATTTTTTTGCAAAATCCTGCCCCACAAGTATGCGTGTTGACACACCAGCCATTGCAATTGGTGGTGTCCGCTTCGCCGAGACAATGTTCAACGGGGGGACTGGGACCCCAGCTGCGGTGGTCTTTACAACACATTGAATCCTTGGCGATGGCAACATAATCTAAGGAACATCCATCTCAACATATGTTAGCCAAAATATTATATGAGAGCTAAGTAGATGAAAATATGCATGTCAAATATTTCTTTACCTTTTGCACTCAAAGCAACGAAAATGGCGAGAAAAACAATCACTACGACACGAGACATCTTGGACATGATATATAATACGAATCTCCTTTTCTTTTTCCTTTGAATCTTTATGTATTGTATTAGATGAGATGTAGATGTTTTTATAGTGAGGGAGAATTAAAGAGCTTAAAATCTGAAAATGAGTATATTCACAATTAAGGTATGTGCATGAATATTGATGGGGAACGAGCTACAAAATCTGAAAATGAATGCATTTGGAAAGTACGTTAATGAATATTTATGTTCCAAGATTTGATATTTAAGTGTGTGTGCACCATATCAATTTAAATAAACTATTTTAAGGGTAAAATACGATTTTGGTATGGTAGTTATTTCTAACTTTTTTAAGCTTTCCTATATTAAGTATAAAATGTTTCAATTTCAATCATACCAGAATTTAACAATTAGTTACCATCTCAAACACACCTCAAAGCATAGTTAATATATGTACTAGTAAAAATATTATGTACTAGTAAATTCACGTGCACATGCATGTAAAATAATTTTATTTTCTTTCTAATATTGTTGAAAAATAGTTTAAATATATTTCAATTAATATATATATATATATATATATATATATATATATATATATATATATATATATATATATATAGAGAGAGAGAGAGAGAGAGAGAGAGAGAATAAAAAATTATGTACAGGGCAAGAATTCAGATTGCTACAAATATCAAGCGCTACAACTTCCCATTCAATGATCATCTTTGGATTTAATTTCAGTCATTCAAAAATTTAAATAAACTATTTTAAGGGTAAAATACGATTTTGGTATGGTAGTTATTTCTAACTTTTTTAAGCTTTCCTATATTAAGTATAAAATGTTTCAATTTCATTCATACCCGAATTTAACAATTAGTTACCATCTCATACACGCCTCAAAGTATAGTTAATATATGTACTAGTAAAAAAATTATGTACTAGTAAATTCACGTGCACATGCATGTAAAATAATTTTATTTTCTTTCTAATATTGTTGAAAAATAGTTTAAATATATTTCAATTAAGATATATATATATATATATATATATATATATATATATATATATATATATATATCTTAATTGAAATATATATCTTAATTAAGATATATATATATATATATATATATATATATATATATATATATATATATATATATATATATATATATATATATATACAGAGAGAGAGAGAGAGATATTTATTTATATTTTAATTATAATTTGTTAGAGATATATGTGATGTGGAAGAAAAACGAAAAAGTTGACCATAGAATTATTGTCTTCCGTAATTTATTTATTATTAATTGATAGAGCATTTACAAACAGCTCAATTTTGTGGCTTTTTGAAGCCACTTTATACTAGTAGATACATATTTAACAGATTTTATGATGAGGCACAAAGTTTTGCCTTGTGGTATGACATGTGGCTGCTTGACATGTTTAATAATAAAATTAATTATAAATGTTATAAAAATGCTAAAAGGGTGAAGATTAAAAAATAAACCCAAAATGCATTTAAAACTCTCATTTACTTATTAAGAAGATCGTTTCCTCTTCATCCACATAGGTGTAAACAAGAATCAGTCTTCTACTACATTCAGAGACCAAAGATGTAAAGGTACAATTAAATTCGGACCTAACACAGTAAGGTCTTGACATATTCTCAAATTGCTATTTTCTGAACTCTGCTTCGACATCTTCAGCTTCACGGGCTTCTTAGATACAAGGATGACACTCGTCACACTTCGGGTTATTCTCCACATAAGTTGGGAACCCAATCTAACTCCAACACTGACCACCCCTTCGCTGAGGCTTCTTCCTCCAAGTTGGCTTATATAGTCGAGGAGGATACTTCATTTGTGTCATGGTCAGATGCTGACGACGTCATGTGCAATATTCCATCTTCTGAATTTGAATCTGTATCATCATTTAGCGACATATTAGTTTGTGATATGATCTTTGCCATCCATTTGCACAAATTCTTTCCTACCTAAATGGGATACCGCTGGTGCCGCTATTGTGAGATAAATCATCTGATCCACTTACTAATATACATAAATGTTAAGTAACTAAAAAGAATTATATGATTTTGTTTTGAGACTAAAAATTGTAGCATCAACATGTATACATCTAGTTAAAAATTGATTCAGACGTCAAGATAAACGGAATAAGATCAATTTCCACTTATAATTCACGCAGGATAGACGGGACACTTCAAGTATAGATGCAGCCACATTCGCATCATGTCAGACACACAACACCGGCCCAGCGGATTTGTATCTGTCAGTCTAGGACTTCACGAAAGCCATGACATATGAGATTGTAACTGTTCTATTTTTTCCACTGAAATTTCATGTCATTAAACTCGAAACTAATATGTGAGATCCCGTTCTCTACGAATAAATGTTTCTATCAGGTTTTAAATGAATTTCTCGTGACCGTTAAAAAAAATCACCAGATCTTGACATGTGATACGAGCCTAAATGCTCCTTGTGTGTTCGACCACTATCGGTGAGCAAAGAGAATGGTATCAAACTATCAATGAGCAATGAAGTGTAGTATATCAGTGTCCATGCTCAGGGAATGAGTTCAGCGAAGGCCAGTGACAGTTAATTGATAATCCAGTCAACAATAGTCATCCAGTCAGCAAACTATATTGAGCTGGCAAGCTTGGTCAGCAAGCATCCCACACCTAGTCAGCAAACATACAGAGTATCAGCAGTACACTGATACTCACTGCCTATAAATAGCTAGAGATCAGGTGTAGAAGGAGAACGATCAGAGAATTGAGTATTTCATTTCTATTCATTTTTAGAATTTTCCAATTTCTGGATTGTCAATTTATACTTCTTTACAGTTCTTCAATAAGAAACCCTAGAATTACATTCCAATTACTTGTCTACATCTTCTTCTTACTGTCAAATTCTTTTCATTAATGGCAATTCTCCTTCGAGCTCCTCTAATGGCGGAACAGTTAGGTCAGGCACCAAACAACATGAAGCCTCTAATTGATCGTATTTATTTGAAAACTAATCAAATTCAACACACAAACATAGCCGACGAGAAGCTAATTCCTCGGGAAAAAGAAATATGACCTCGGCGCGGGTGTGGAGCATGCGGCGGACGTCGGCGCGGACGCTGTCCTGGACGTCGTGGAAGGCTCCGTAGTGCCAGTGGGGGTGGCCGGGGTCCCTCCGGAATGGCTGCGGCTTCGACTCGCCGGCGAGGAGCAGGAGGCAGCAGGAGAGGAAGAGAACGGAGGATCGGAGGAGCGGACCCATCGATCTGTAGCTTTTTCTTCTCTCTCCAAAATTAGGGCTTTTTTAAGGGTTTTTTTAGGGTTTAGTAGAGGGATGCCGCCATGGATGGAGGGAGGGAAGGAGGGGGAGACGAACGCGGATACGAGTATCTAATCGGTGTGTTTCTGTGCTGGCGTAAGGATCGGACGGCAGTGGCACGGTTATAAAATGGTAACTTTGCATTAAAGCCCTTCAAATTGGACAATATTTTTGTAAGATAATTAAAATGGAGAAAGAAAATATAAGATATTTTTTTATACTTATAGAAATGTTTGGTTGTTTTTTCTAAGCTTAATATATCCACCCACAAGAATCTTTACTATATCCCAAAATGCTAACCCCAGTCAAAACGTTCTAACTGCGGGTACGAGTGGTGTGTAAAATTGAGAATAGTGGACAAAAAAGACATACAATTATGGACGGATTTATAGAGGGTCCAAGGGGGCCACGCCCCACCCCCACCCCTCCAAAAAAAATTTCAAAAATGTCGGTTACTAAATAGATTTTTTTTTTGCTAGTTTTTAAATATATACTAGTTTGACTTTCTAATATAAAAATAGTAAACTACCTTAGTGGCAGTGCTATGGACTTTTAAATAAGAGAGTATGAGTTTGAGTTTCATCTTTGTTAAATGTTTTACATTACATATTGTCAATATGGGCATTTTTTTTTAATATTGGCTTCTTCTTCTTTCTCTCATTTTTGTCTTTGCTATTGAAATTTAATTATCATGACAATTTTAAGAATTTTTATATATAGCATAAAGGCCTCCCCATAATTAAATCATGGCTCCGCCTCTGGATATTGGTTCTAAAGGTGGACAAGTTGAATTGTGCAAGCTACAAAATTATGTCTATATATGAAGGTCATTTCCATGTACATTTTTCTGAAGGGCTCTAGAAGATTGAAGTTCGGGAAGTAACCCAAACTAAGTTGAACTAAAGACTAAAAGGAGGAACTCCAAAACTAACATCTGCTCCAAGTAATTAATTGTTATCGCATATGGAAAGAAAGATTTCATTACTCAGATGAACTCTAGGATATACGGGTTCCGTTAAGGTAATGGACATCTGGTGGTGGACTATTACGAAATCCTATATATATATAGATTTGGATTGGGAGTGCACTGCTTAATTAAATGTCATAGAACATCGTATCGGACAACTTAGAGATCCATTTTTAGGTGCAGGGCAACAATTCAGATTGCTACAAATATCAACCGCTACAACTTCCCATTCAATGATCATCTTTGGATTTAACTTCAGTCATTCAAAAGGGCAGATGAAAGTGAGACTTAATTATGTTAGTTTTTTTTTCTCTATATTTTGATTTAATGGCTAGATTGAGTGCATTACTAGACCAAATTATGGTGATTTATTTCACATGCCCTCCAAAAAATTTTCAAGTTCCTCGTATGATGTGGCAACATTAATAACACGTGTTTGGGTTGGACATAGTATGTGCCACTGTACCTCAAGTTGTATAAAAAAAATTTGAAACACATAGAAAGAATTAACCGATAAGGAAAACACAGATCACGAATTGAAGAAAATGACCACTTTTATTATGGAACGTCTATACTATACTAGTACAATCCGCAATGTTAGATGGTTACTGTTCCATTGCACGAACAATGACAGTAGTGGAGATTTCCTATTTTTTTGCAAAATCCTGCCCCGCAAGTATGCGTGTTGACACACCAGCCATTGCAATTGGTGGTGTCCGCTTCGCCGAGACAATGTTCAACGGGGGGACTGGGACCCCAGCTGCGGTGGTCTTTACAACACATTGAATCCTTGGCGATGGCAACATAATCTAAGGAACATCCATCTCAACATATGTTAGCCAAAATATTATATGAGAGCTAAGTAGATGAAAACATGCATGTCAAATATTTCTTTACCTTTTGCACTCAAGGCAACGAAAATGGCGAGAAAAACAATCACTACGACACGAGACATCTTAGACATGATATATAATACGAATCTCCTTTTCTTTTTCCTTTGAATCTTTTTGTCTTGTATTAGATGAGATGTAGATGTTTTTATAGTGAGGGAGAATTAAATAGCTTAAAATCTGAAAATGAATATTCACAATTAAGGTATGCGCATGAATATTGATAGGGAACGAGCTACAAAATCTGAAAATGAATAAATTTGGAAAGTACGTTAATGAATATTTATGTTCCAAGATTTGGATATTTAAGTGTGTGTGCACCATATCAATTTAAATAAACTATTTTAAGGATAAAATACGATTTTGGTACGGTAGTTATTTCTAACGTTTTTAAGCTTTCCTATATTAAGTATAAAATGTTTCAATTTCATTCATAACCGAATTTAACAATTAGTTACCATCTCATACACACCTCAAAGCATAGTTAATACATGTACTAGTAAAAAAATTATGTACTAGTAAATTCACGTGCACATGCATGTAAAATAATTTTATTTTCTTTCTAATATTGTTGAAAAATAGTTTAAATATACTTCAATATATATATATATATATATATATATATATATATATATATATAGAGAGAGAGAGAGAGACAGAGAGAGAGAGAGAGAGAGAGAGAGAGAAAATAAAAAATTATGTACAGGACAACAATTCAGATTGCTACAAATATCAAGCGCTACAACTTCCCATTCAATGATCTTTGGATTTAATTTCAGTCATTCAAAAATTTAAATAAACTATTTTAAGGGTAAAATACGATTTTGGTATGCTAGTTATTTCTAACTTTTTTAAGCTTTCCTATATTAAGTATAAAATGTTTCAATTTCATTCATACCCGAATTTAACAATTAGTTACCATCTCATACACGCCTCAAACTATAGTTAATATATGTACTAGTAAAAAAATTATGTACTAGTAAATTCACGTGCACATGCATGTAAAATAATTTTATTTTCTTTCTAATATTGTTGAAAAATAGTTTAAATATATTTCAATTAATATATATATATATATATATATATATATAGAGAGAGAGAGAGAGAGAGAGAGAGAGAGAGAGAGAGAGAGAGAGAGATTTATTTATATTTTAATTATAATTTGTTAGAGATATACGTGATGTGGAAGAAAAACGAAAAAGTTGACCATAGAATTATTATCTTCCGTAATTTATTTATTATTAATTGATAGAGCATTTACAAACAGACGACTCAATTTTGTGGCTTTTTGAAGCCACATTATACTAGTAGATACATATTTAACAGATTTTATGATGAGGCACAAAGTTTTGCCTTGTGGTATGACATGTGGCTGCTTGACATGTTTAATAATAAAATTAATTATAAATGTTATAAAAATGCTAAAAGGGTGAAGATTAAAAAATAAACCCAAAATGCATTTAAAACTCTCATTAACTTATTAAGAAGATTGTTTCCTCTTCATCCACATAGGCGTAAACAAGAATCAGTCTTCTACTACATTCAGAGACCAAAGATGTAAAGGTACAATTAAATTCGGACCTATCACGGTAAGGTCTAGACATATTCTCAAATTGCTATTTTATCTTCAGCTTCTCGGGCTTCTTAGATACAAGGATGACACTCGTCACACTTCAGGTTATTCTCCACATAAGTTGGGAACCCAATCTAACTCCAACACTAACCACCCCCTCGCTGAGGCTTCTTCCTCCAAGTTGGCTTATATAGTCGAGGAGGATACTTCATTTGTGTCATGGTCAGATGCTGACGACGTCATGTACAATATTTCCTGTTCTGAATTTGAATCTGTATCATCATTTAGCGACATATTAGTTTATGATATGATCTTTGCCATCCATTTGCACAAATTCTTTCCTACCTAAATGGTATACCACTGGTGCCGCTATTGTGAGATAAATCATCTGATCCACTTACTAATATACATAAATGTTAAGTAACTAAAAAGAATTATATGATTTTGTTTTGAGACTAAAAATTGTAGCATCAACATGTACACATCTAGTTAAAAATTGATTCAGACGTCAAGATAAACGGAATAAGATCAATTTCCACTTATAATTCACGCAAGATACACGGGACACTTCAAGTATAGATGCAGCCACATTCGCACACACAACACCGGCCCAGCGGATTTGTATCTGTCTAGGACTTCACGAAAGCCATGACATATGAGATTGTGACTGTTCTATTTTTTTCCACTGAAATTTCATGTCATTAAACTCGAAACTAATATGTGAGATCCCGTTCTCTACGAATAAATGTTTCTATCAGGTTTTAAATGAATTTCTCGTGACCGTTAAAAAAAATCACCAGATCTTGACATGTGATACGAGCCTAAATGCTCCTTGTGTGTTCGACCACTATCGGTGAGCAAAGAGAATGGTATCAAACTATCAATGAGCAATGAAGTGTAGTATATCAGTGTCCATGCTCAGGGAATGAGTTCAGCGAAGGCCAGTGACACTTAATTGATAATCTAGTCAACAATAGTCATCCAGTCAGCAAACTATATTGAGCTGGCAAGCTTGGTCAGCAAGCATCCCACACCTAGTCAGCAACATACAGAGTGTCAGCAGTACACTGATACTCACTGCCTATAAATAGCTAGAGAACAGGTGTAGAAGGAGAACGATCAGAGAATTGAGTATTTCATTTCTATTCATTTTTAGAATTTTCCAATTTCTGGATTGTCAATTTATACTTCTTTAGGGTCTGCTTGGTAACTGTGTTTTCACCGGTTTTGGGGTATTTTTGAACCGATCGTTTATGAAAACCAGCTTGTTAATTTTTTTGAGGCACCGGTTTTGGTCGGCTCAAAAACCCCCCCAAAACCAGTGTAATGTATTTTTGGGTGGCTTTATAAACACCCCATATCGGTGGATTTTGAACGGCTCTATTTTTTTATTACATTTATATCCTCACAAAAATATATATAATTATAACTACTGATACCCTTCTCTTTAGTGAATTACCAAGCATGGATTGGACTGGTTTAAAAGCCGCTACTTAAAAACCATCCAAAATCGCTCTTACAGTTCTTCAATAAGAAACCCTCAGGGGCGGTCCGGGCCCAGGGCAGGCCGGGCGACGGCCCAGGGCCCCCTGACGAAAGGGGGCACCAACATGGAACTATCTCCAATAGAACTAATATATATCATGTGTTTTTTTTAACAAAAAAACATTGTGGTGTAGTGGTTATAATGCTAGACTTGTATTTAAGATGTCCTTGGTTCAAATCTTGGCTACAACAATTTTTTGTTTTATTTATACTTTTTTTTTTACATTATGTATGGGGGCCCATTTTGAAACTTTTGCCTGGGGCCCCCATCAGCTCAGGGCCGGCCCTGGAAACCCTAGAATTACATTCCAATTACTTGTCTACATCTTCTTCTTACTATCAAATTCTTTTCATTAATGGCAATTCTCCTTCGAGCTCCTCTAATGGCGGAACAGTTAGGTCAGGCACCTAACAACATGAAGCCTCTAATTGATCGTATTTATTTGAAAACTAATCAAATTCCTACCAAAAACCATAAAATTTTCGACATCAGAGCATCAAATCGTTTCAACACACAAACATAGCCGACGAGAAGCAAATTCCTCGGGAAAAAGAAATATGACCTCGGCGCGGGTGTGGAGCATGCGGCGGACGTCGGCGCGGACGCTGTCCTGGACGTCGTCGAAGGCTCCGTGGTGCCAGTGGGGGTGGCCGGGGTCCCTCCGGAATGGCTGCGGCTTCGACTCGCCGGCGAGGAGCAGGAGGCAGCAGGAGAGGAAGAGAACGGAGGATCGGAGGAGCGGACCCATCGATCTGTAGCTTCTTCTTCTCTCTCCAAAATTAGGGCTTTTTAAAGGGTTTTTTTAGGGTTTAGTAGAGGGATGCCGCCATGGATGGAGGGAGGGAAGGAGGGGGAGACGAACGCGGATACGAGTATCTGATCGGTGTGTTTCTGTGCTGGCGTAAGGATCGGACGGCAGTGGCACGGTTATAAAAAATGGTAACTTTGCATTAAAGCCCTTCAAATTGGACAATATTTTTGTAAGATAATTAAAATGGAGGAAGAAAATATAAGATATTTTTTTATACTTATAGACACGTTTGGTTGTTTTTTCTAAGCTTAATATATCCACCCACAAGAACCTGTACTATATCCCAAAATGCTAACCCCAGTCAAAACGTTATAACCGCGGGTACGGGTGGTGTAAAATTGAGAACAGTGGACCAAAAAAGACATGCAATTATGGACGAATTTATAGAGGGTCCAGGGGGGCCACGCCCCACCCCCACCCTTCCAAATTTTTTTTCAAAAATGTCGGTTACTAAATAGATTTTTTTGGGTAGTTTTTAAATATATACTACTTTGACTTTCTAATATAAAAATAGTAAACTACCTTAGTGGTAGTGCTTTGGACTTTTAAATAAGAGAGTATGAGTTCGAGCCTCATCTTTGTTAAATGTTTTACATTACATATTGTCAATATGGACAATTTTTTTAATATTGACTTCTTCTTCTTCTTCTTTCTCTCATTTTTCTTTTTGCTATTGAAGTTTAATTATCATGACAATTTTAAGAATTTTTATATATAGCATCACGGCCTCCCCATAATTTAAATCATGGCTCCGTCCCTGGATATTGGTTCTAAAGGTGGACAAGTTGAATTGTGCAAGCTACAACATTATGTCTATATATGAAGGTCATTTTCATGTACATTTTTCTGAAGGGCTCTAGAAGATTGAAGTTCGGGAAGTAACCCAAACTAAGTTGAACTAAAGACTAAAAGAAAGAACTCCAAAACTAACATCTACTCCAAGTAATTAATTGTTATCGCATGTGGAAAGGAAGATTTCATTACTCAGATGAACTCTAGGATATACGGTTTTCGTTAAGGTTATGGACGTCTCGTGCTGGACTATTACTAAATCCTTTATAGATTTGGATTGGGAGTGCACTGCTTAATTAAATGTCATAGAACATCGTATCGGACAACTTAGATCCATTTTTAGGTGCAGGGCAACAATTCAGATTGCTACCAATATCAAGCGCTACAACTTCCCATTCAATGATCATCTCTGGATTTAACTTCAGTCATTCAAAAGGGCAGATGAAAGTGGGACTTAATTATGTTATTTTTTTTCTCCGTATTTTGATTTAATGGCTAGATTGAGTGCATTACTAGACCAAATTATTGTGATTTATTTCACATGCCCTCCAAAATATTTGAACTTCCTCGTATGATGTGGCAACATTAATCGCACGTGTTTGGGTTGGACATAGTATGTGCGACTGTACCTCAAGTTGTATAAAATAAAAATAAAATTTTGAAACACATAGAAAGAATTAATCGATAAGGAAAACACAGATCACGAATTGAAGAAAATGACCACTTTTATTATGGAACGTCTATACTATACTAGTACAATCCGCAATGTTAGATGGTTACTGTTCCATTGCACGAACAATGACAGTAGTGGAGATTTCCTATTTTTTTGCAAAATCCTGCCCCACAAGTATGCGTGTTGACACACCAGCCATTGCAATTGGTGGTGTCCGCTTCGCCGAGACAATGTTCAACGGGGGGACTGGGACCCCAGCTGCGATGGTCTTTACAACACATTGAATCCTTGGCGATGGCAACATAATCTAAGGAACATCCATCTCAACATATGTTAGCCAAAATATTATATGAGAGCTAAGTAGATGAAAACATGCATGTCAAATATTTCTTTACCTTTTGCACTCAAGGCAACGAAAATGGCGAGAAAAACAATCACTACGACACGAGACATCTTAGACATGATATATAATACGAATCTTCTTTTCTTTTTCCTTTGAATCTTTCTGTCTTGTATTAGATGAGATGTAGATGTTTTTATAGTGAGGGAGAATTAAATAGCTTAAAGTCTGAAAATGAATATTCACAATTAAGGTATGTGCATGAATATTGATGGGGAACGAGCTACAAAATCTGAAAATGAATGCATTTGGAAAGTACGTTAATGAATATTTATGTTCCAAGATTTGATATTTAAGTGTGTGTGCACCATATCAATTTAAATAAACTATTTTAAGGGTAAAATACGATTTGGTATGGTAGTTATTTCTAACTTTTTTAAGATTTCCTATATTAAGTATAAAATGTTTCAATTTCATTCATACCCGAATTTAACAATTAGTTACCATCTCATACACGCCTCAAAGCATAGTTAATATATGTACTAGTAAAAAAAAGAGTAATGCTATATGTACCTCCAATTTATCCCTCCAATTTGTCCCTCCTTACATGGCAGTCTATATGGCATGAAGGTTAAATGAGTTCATCTCATTTCCTTTTTTACTATCATCCAAGATTGGAATCCTCACATTTCCTTTTTATTGTCATCCAAAATTGGAACTCATTTAATACATTCCCAAATCTCTCTCTCTCTCAAAAAAAAAAAAAAAACCATGCTCATTCCCAATCTTGGATGATAGTAAAAAAGGAAATGAGAGGAACTCATTTAACCTTCATGCCACATAGACTGCCACATAGGCTGCCACGTAAGGAGAGACAAATTGGAGGGATAAATTGGAGGTACATATAGCATTTTATGTACTCGTAAATTCATGTGCACATGCAGGTAAAATAATTTTATTTTCTTTCTAATATTGTTAAAAAATAGTTTAAATATATTTCAATTAAGATATATATATATATGGGAAAACGGGATATGAGCCATTCCAGGTGTCTTCCATATGGACCAATAAAAATATATTGACTTGGATAATAAAATTTAAATAGATAGAAATAAAAGATCTCATAAAAGATTTGATAAATAATAACTTACCATATCTTTGCCTAGGAACTTACCAAATATGTTTACTTAAGAATTTAAATAGATAGAAATAAAAGATCTCATAATTATGTTAATATTAATATTAATATTAATATTAATGTTAATATTATTGTTAATTTTAATGTTAATATTAATATTAATGTTAATATTAATATTAATTTTAATCTTCATGTTAAATTAATTTTAATATTGATTTTAATTTTAATTTTAATGTTAATGTTAATGTTAATATTAATATTAATATTAATATTAATATTAATGTTAATATTAATGTTAATGTTAATATTATTGTTAATATTAATTTTAACAGTAATTTTAATTTTAATGTTAATAATAATAATTTTAATTTTAATTTGGAGGGACAAATGGCATTATTTATATTTAAATTACTAGGTAAACTTATTTGGCAAATTTCTAAGTAAAAATTTGGTAAGTTATTATTTATCAAATCTTTTATGAGATCTTTTATTTATGTCTATTTAAATTTTCTATTGCAAGTCACTGTACTTTTATTTGACCAGATGGAAGCCACGTGGGATGGCTCATATAAGAGTATGCGCCTATGGCTCATATCCCGTTTTCCCTATATATATATATATATATATATATATATATATATATATATATATATATATATATATATATATATATATATATATATATATATATATATATAATTTGTTAGAGATTTATTTATATTTTAATTATAATTTGTTAGAGATATATGTGATGCGGAAGAAAAACGAAAAAGTTGATTATAGAATTATTATCTTCCGTAATTTATTTATTATTAATTGATAGAGCATTTACAAACAGACGGTTCAATTTTGTGGCTTTTTGAAGCCACATTATATTAGTAGATACATATTTAACAGATTTTATGACGAGGCACAAAGTTTTGCCTTGTGGTATGACATGTGGCTGCTTGACATGTTTAATAATAAAATTAATTATAAATGTTATAAAAATGCTAAAAGGATAAAGATTAGAAAATAAACCCAAAATGCATTTAAAACTCTCATTAACTTATTAAGAAGATTGTTTCCTCTTCATCCACGTAGGCGCAAACAAGGATCAGTCTTCTACTACATTCAAAGACCAAAGATGTAAAGATAAAATTAAATCGGACCTAACGCGGTAAGGTCTAGACAAATTCTCAAATTGCTATTTTCTGAACTCTGCTTCGACATCTTCAGCTTCCCGAGCTTCTTCGATACAAGGATGACACTCGTCACACTTCAGCGTATTCTCCACATAAATTGGGAACCCAATCTAACTCCAACACTAACCACCCCCTCGCTGAGCCTTCTTCCTCCAAGTTGGCTTATATAACCGAGGAGGATACTTCATTTGGTCATGGTCAGATGCTGACGACGTCATGTGCAATATTTCCTCTTCTGAATTTGAATCTGCATCATCATTTAGCGACATATTAGTTTATGATATGATTTTTGCCATCCCTTTGCATAAATTCTTTCCTACCTAAATGGTATACCGCTGGTGCCGCTATTGTTTCAGAAACACTTCGTTGTACACTATCGTTAACCAGCGGCATACTTCACGGGTGGTGAAGGCGTTTAATCAACATCTTTGGATCGTGATAAACAGTCCACGCAATCTAGGAATTAGGGTGACTTAAATTTTAGTTTTCTAACCCTAATCCATATCATGTAATCAGATAACAGTTTTCTCAAGGGTACAACTTTCTACCAAAAGGAAGAGGAGATTCAAAGACTGGGGGCTATTTTGAAGAGTGGTCGAATCGGGGAGTTCTGTATTGGTTTGTCCTTGTCATCGTCTCCAAAAACTCTCTCTTTTCTTTCTAATCAATTTTCATTTAATTTAAAGTGTTACAGTGATTCGTGGGGATAGTGGATATGTTTGTAAAGGGATCGTTGTACTTTCTTTAGTCCTTAGTGGAAGTTTTTCGGGTTGAATTCCAATTGTTCCATAATTTTTTTGGCTTATATATCGTTGTGTTTGCATTGTGCTCGTATGTGTGTTTTGATTTTGGAATTATATATGGGTTGTGCCCTCTATTCGTTCCTTGATAGGTTTTGTTCTGTTTTAGGAATGGTATTTTTCATAAATTGTGTATGTTTCCAACACATCGATCATCTCGTGCATACGAAGCATGTATCATACAAGTTACCTGAAAACTGTACGTCTTGGGTCATGGTACAAGTTCAAGAACGGGTAGGCTACTTATTAGTGGTCTCTACTATGGTGGTCTAGGTATGATGTGGTAATCAAATTAAAATCCTTGAAATTACAATTAGGTTTCTTAAGTCGATTATTCAGTTAAGTTTCAACGTTTATTCCACAAGTGCATGCTCGTGCTATGTCGGACAGGTGAATCGGAAAACCACAAATATAAGGTTAAGCAAGAAATCCAGGATAGCAGTACTGGTCCATATCGATTGAGGGTACACGTGGCAAACTAGTACAAGATACATTATCAGTACTTCAGCATAAAAATATACAATACATGACAAGCATACGAATATATGTATAAAAATACGGATATTGGGAAAGGAGTCTCACAGTTTGCATCCTTATGTGTGCTTAATTTTCTCTTCTTTCTTCTGCACTTTCTGATATTAGATAGTTATTTGGAACCTTATGTCTGATATTGGTAGGGCCGGATTTATAGAGGGTCCCCCCCCCCCCCCCCCCCCCCCCCCTCCCCCCCCCAAAAAAAAAAACCCACCCACCCACCCACACACACACACACACATTTTTCTTTTTCAAAATGTCGATTACTAAATAGAAATTTTTGTGTAGTTTTTAAATATATACTAGTTTGACTTCCCAATATAAAAATAGTAAAGTAACTTAGTGGTAGTACTTTGGACTTCTATATAAGAGAGCATGAATTTGAGCCTCATCTTTGTTAAATGTTTTTGCATATTGTCAATATGGACAAATATTTTTTAATATTGACTTCTTCTTCCTTTTGCTCATTTTTATTTTTTTTCTATTGAAGTTTAATTAAGATGACAATTTTAAGAATTTCTATATATAACATCATTACCTCCCCAGAATTTAAATCCTGGAGCGGATGAGGTGTGAGTGTGTAAAAATTGAAAATAATAGGCCCAAAAGACATGCAAGAAGGTGTAGGCCCAAAAGACATGCACAAAGTCTTGTGTGTTATGCCAGACACCTAAAAAAAAATCACAACCTTCCTTTAGAGTCGCACAACATGTTTAAGAATCGAATTACCTAATTGTATTACGAAAATTCAATTAGGGGTCCGTTTAGATTATGGAAGTCTGTTCAAATGCTTATTTTCAAAAAGTTATTTGGGTCATTCAAATGGTGCGCTTGAACCAACTCGCGTTGATTTAATCAATTCAAATGGACTTGCTCGCTCTTAATCGGCCAGGTATGATTAATTTAGGATTAACAGTCTGCACTTACTTTGTCAACCATTTTTCTGCAGTAACTAAAAATTATATCCTCCACCCCCCCCCCCCCCCCCCCCCCCCCCCCCCTCTTCTCTCTCTCTCTCTCTCTCTATATATATATATATATATATATGTGGGACCCTATATATATATATATATATATATATATATATATATATATATATATATATCCTTCTTTGGAATTTATTATCGATGGTGTTTTAAAAATCGGACCAGATCGGTCGATTGAACCAGTCAACTGCTAGATTTCGGACTGGTTTAACACTGCCCAACTATTTTTTTCCCAAAAACTCGGTCAAACCGGTCGACCCGTCCTGTTAGACCACCGAACCGTCTGAACCAGTTGAATTTTAAACAAGTTTGACCATGACAAGATTTTATTTTGTACTTTTACATGGAACCAAAGATAATATGTGTTGGAGTGGGTGAGGTTCCCAACCTATGTGGAGAAGACCCCGGAGTGCGACGAGCGCCGTCTGTGTGTCAGAGAAGCTCGGGGAGGTGACGAGGCCAGTCGGAGTCGACGGAGACACTCGGGAGCTGCCAGAGGAGCTGCTGGAAGGAAGCGGGGAGAGTTCGGGCCGAACTCTGTCCCAGGGGAGAGTTCTGGCCGAACTCTGCCTCCCTGTTCCAGAACCTTGCTGGAAGGAGAACACAGAGTTCTGGCCGAACTCTGTGTGTCGGGGCTGAGCGGATTTTTAGGGTGATTTCTCACCGTTGGATCATATCTTATGGTCCAGATTTTGCTGCGGATTAAGGGAGTTAATATTAGGTTATTTCTAACCCTAATCATTTGGAGACAACACAAGAAAAGAGAGAGGAAGGAGGCAAGAGTGCTATTACAACTTTGGAGAGAAGACGGAGGATTGAAGGTCTTTTTCGAAGGAGAATCGGATTCGGGTAATCTCTACTCATCGTTCTTGTTCTTCGTAGCCTTGTAATCATTGTTCTTGCTTCCAAGTGTTGTGGAGATCCGATTTGGATCGGGAGAAGTTTGTAGAGGGTGTAATTCTTCTATTTCATTAGTGGAGGCTTCTCAGGGTTGGACTCCGATCGTCCCGTGGTTTTTTCCGTAAGGGTTTTTCCACGTCAAAAATTATCTGTGTCTGCGTGATTGTGTTTGGTGTTTTGGTTCGTGCGTTGTTTGCTCGGTTCTCTCGCAGGTACTCTCTAGTTTGGGAAAAGGTTTCCGTACTTCTTTCCCAACAAAGTGGTATCAAAGCCAGGTTCTGGAATTCAGAAGGGTGTCAGGAGTTGACAGAAACTAGAGAGGAGAGAGGGACGCGAAGCCGGTGCGCATGGTGAACCTGAACGGCACCAAGTACTATCACTATTGGCGAAGCAAGATGAAAGATTTGCTGTTTGTCAAGAAGCTGCATCTGCCCGTATTTGCATCCGAGAAGCCCAGTGATAAATCCGAGGAGGACTGGAAATTCGAGCATATACAGGTGTGCGGATACATCAGGCAGTTCGTTGACGAGAACGTGTATAACCACGTTGCCAATATTGAGCACGCGAAGATGTTATGGGATAAGCTGGAATCTCTGTACGCAAAGAAGACCGGGGTAAACAAGTTGTTCCTGATCCAGACGATGATGGGTCTGCGGTACAAAGATGGGGGGTCTATTACGGATCATTTGAGTGATTTCCAGGGCGTGGTTGACCAGCTGTCTTCAATGGGAGTCAAGTTCGACGACGAAGTTCAGGGACTATGGCTGCTGTGTACATTGCCAGACTCGTGGGAGACCGTACGAGTATCTATGATCGCTTCTGCTCCATAGGGCGTGGTCAGTCTGGAGTTTGCCAAGAGCGGGGTGCTGAATGAAGAGATGCGGAGACGTTCTCAGGGCACTTCACCTACATCCCATCACTCAGAGGCATTGGTTTCAGAGAGCCGCGGAAGGGGCAAAAGCAGGGGTCCAGGTGGTGGCAGAGACAAGAGCAGGGGGAAGTCCAAGGGTCGTTACGAGGACTCAGAGTGTTACCATTGTGGTAAGAAGGGCCACATCAAGCGGAACTATTTCGCTTGGAAGAGAGAGAAGAAGGGCGACAAGGGGAAGCAAGAAGAGAACACTACAGCGGCGGCCTCGATGCATGGAGGCGATGTGATCGTCGTAGGTGATGAGGTTATCACAAATCTCGCCTGCGATGACAATTCTTGGCTGGTGGACTCAGGAGCTTCAGTACATGTATCTCACAACAGGGCACTATTTTCTACTTACACAACAGACGACTGTGGAGTGTTGAAGATGGGCAATGGAGATGTGTCGAAGGCGGTTGCCGTTGGAGATGTGCATTTGAGAACGAAGACGGGTGCAGTTCTTGTTCTCAAAGATGTTCGTCATGTCCCTGATATCCGTTTCAACCTGGTGTCGGTTGGAAGGTTGGATGACGAGGGATTCTTCGGTCTCTTCGGGAATAGTCAGTGGAAGCTTTCCAGGGGTTCGATGGTGATTGCCAGAGGAAGCAAGCAGTCCGGTCTCTACTATATGGAGGGGAGCGCACATGGGGCACATGAGGTGAACGCAGTCAGAGATGCGTCTACCGAGTTGTGGCACAGGCGGCTCGGCCATATTAGCGAGAAGGGGATGAGCTACTTGGTGAACAGGAAGGTGATTCCAGGGCTCAAGTCTACAAAGTTGGAGAAGTGCACGCACTGCTTAGCTGGGAAGTAAAATAGGGTATTTTTCCAAAGTCACCCAAGTTCAAGGAAGCCGGCGTTGCTCGAGTTGATTCACTCGGATGTCTGTGGTCCTATGAAGGTAAAATCTATTGGTGGTGCATCTTACTTTGTAACTTTTATTGATGACTGTTCCAGGAAGGTTTGGGTCTATGCCTTAAAGACCAAGGATCAGGTGCTGCCTACTTTCAAAGAGTTTCAGGCCTCTGTTGAAAGAGAGACGGGCAAGAAGTTATTGTGTGTTCGGTCCGACAATGGCGGCGAATACATCGGTCCCTTTGATGCTTATTGCAGAGAGCAGGGGATACGACACCAGAAGACTCCGCCAAAGACACCTCAGCTCAATGGTGTAGCGGAGCGCATGAACAGGACACTGATGGAGAGGGTGCGGTGTTTGTTGTCAGAAGCAAACTTGCCGGGCAGTTATTGGGGTGAGGCTCTTCTCACAGCTGCTTATGTTATTAATTTGTCTCCCAGTGCTCCTTTGCAGGGTGATGTGCCTGACAAAGTATGGTACGGCAAAGAGCCGTCATACAATCACCTGCGAGTGTTTGGCTGTAAGGCCTTCGTGCATGTACCGAAGGACGAGATGACCAAACTTGAGCCGAAGACGAGGCGATGCGTCTTTGTCGGCTACGGTCAGGATGAGTTTGGCTATAGACTCTACGACCCGGTGGGAAGAAAGCTCTACAGAAGCAGGGACGTGGTGTTCGTCGAGGATCAGACCATGACCAACACTCAGGATTCTGAGACGCCTTCTGAGGCTGAGGAATTGTCTGAGTTAGAGTCATTTTGCTTCGAGCAGTTTCCAGAGGACATCGCAGAAGATCCAGTTATGGGGGAGCCAGTACATGGAGTAGCTCCCAACCTTGATCATCAGCCTGCTGATGGTGGTCAGGGTATCCCTCAGGAGGATGAGCATGCTGGAGAGGCAGTTCCTGAAGGGGAGGAGGTTGTTGGTATACAGCCAGCACCAGTGGCTCCACTGAGAAGGAGCGACAGAGATCGTCGACCATCTACGAGATACTCACCGGATGAGTATGTGCTATTGACTGACGGGGGAGAGCCCGAAAGCTTTGTAGAGGCTATGGAAGACGAACACAGGCAGGAGTGGATGGAGGCCATGCAGGAGGAGATGAGTTTCTTGCACACTAATTCCACTTATGAGCTGGTGCGGTTGCCAAAGGGCAAGAAGACTTTGAAGAATCGATGGGTGTTTAGAGTAAAGCAGACGGATGATGCTACTCGCCCTCGATACAAAGCGAGGTTGGTAGTTAAAGGCTACGGTCAGCGGAAAGGCGTGGATTATGATGAGATCTTTTCGTCTGTCGTCAAGCATTCGTCTATTCGGGTGGTGCTAGCATTAGCAGCCAGTCTCGACTTGGAGGTCGAGCAGATGGATGTGAAGACGGCATTCCTCCACGGTGATCTTGAGGAGGAGTTGTACATGGAGCAGCCAGAGGGATTCTGTGAGAAAGGCAAGTCACATTTGGTCTGCCGGTTGAGGAAGAGCTTATATGGTCTGAAGCAGGCTCCGAGGCAGTGGTACAGGAAGTTCGAGTCGTTTATGGGGGAGCATGGTTATGCACAGACGACGTCGGACCATTGTACATTTGTGAGGTATTTTGCCGAGGATGATTTCATCATTTTATTGCTCTATGTTGATGATATGCTATTAGTGGGTCGGAATGCCACTAGGATAGCGGAGCTGAAGCGCCAACTGGGCGCGGCCTTCTCTTTGAAGGATTTGGGCGCAACGAAGACTATTCTTGGGATGGAGATCAGCCGAGAGAGAGAGTTCAAGTTGCTACATTTGTCCCAAAAGAAGTACATTCACCGGGTACTTCAGCGTTTCGGGATGGACGGGTCGAAGAAAGTGAGTTGTCCCCTTGCGGCTCACTTTAAGCTCACCGAGGAGCAGTGTCCATCTACCGAGGACGAAAAGGAAGATATGGAGCGGGTTCCATATGCCTCAGCTGTAGGAAGCCTTATGTATGCCATGGTGTGTACGAGGCCAGATATTGCTCATGCAGTTGGTATGGTTAGCAGGTATCTTTCAAATCCTGGAAGGGTACATTGGAGTGCGGTCAAGTGGATTCTACGATATCTTCAGGGCACTGCTGGTTGGAGACTTTCCTTTGGTGGTGACGAGCCGAAGCTGGTTGGGTATACCGACGCTGATATGGCTGGAGATGTAGACACGAGGCGATCGACTTCGGGCTACGTGATGATGTTTGCGGGAGGAGCGGTGTCGTAGCAGTCGCGGTTGCAGAAGTGTGTTGCCTGTCGACGACAGAGGCAGAGTACATTGCGGCGACGGAGGCTTGCAAGGAGTTGCTGTGGATGAAGAAGCTGCTGCAGGAAATGGGACCGAAGTAAGAGCAGTATACTTTGCTTTGCGACAGTCAGAGTGCTATTCACCTTGTGAAGAATCAGACGTTTCATAGCCGGTCCAAACACATCGAGACTCGATATCATTGGATACGGGATGTGGTTGAGAAGAAGGACGCGGAGCTTGAGAAGGTTCATACTGATGATAATGGAGCGGACATGCTCACGAAGGTTCTACCGAGCGAAAAGTTTGAGTACTGCAGGCAGATCGTCGGGATGACGACCTCCTCCACATAGTTGTGAAGGGGGAGATTTGTTGGAGTGGGTAGGGTTCCCAACCTATGTGGAGAAGACCCCGGAGTGCGACGAGCGCCGTCTGTGTGTCAGAGAAGCTCGGGGAGGTGACGAGGCCAGTCGGAGTTGACGGAGACACTCGGGAGCTGCCAGAGGAGCTGCTGGAAGGAAGGGAGTTCGGGCCGAACTCTGCCCCAGGGGAGAGTTCTGGCCGAACTCTGCCTCCCTGTTCCAGAACCTTGCTGGAAGGAGAACACAGAGTTCTGGCCGAACTCTGTGTGTCGGGACTGAGCGAATTTTTAGGGTGATTTCTCACCGTTGGATCATATCTGATGGTCCAGATTTTGCTGCGGATTAGGAGAGTTAATATTAGGTTATTCCTAACCCTAATCATTTGGAGACAACACAAGAAAAGAGAGAGGAAGGAGGCAAGAGTGCTATTACAACTTTGGAGAGAAGACGGAGGATTGAAGGTCTTTTTCGAAGGAGAATCGGATTAGGGTAATCTCTACTCGTCGTTCTTGTTCTTCGTAGCCTTGTAATCATTGTTCTTGCTTCCAAGTGTTGTGGGGATCCGATTTGGATCGGGAGAAGTTTGTAGAGGGTGTAATTCTTCTATTTCATTAGTGGAGGCTTCTCAGGGTTGGACTCCGATCGTCCCGTGGTTTTTCCCGCAAGGGTTTTTCCACGTCAAAAATTCTCTGTGTCTGCGTGATTGTGTTTGGTGTTTTGGTTCGTGCGTTGTTTGCTCGGTTCTCTCGCAGGTACTCTCTAGTTTGGGGAAAAGTTTCCGCACTTCTTTCCCAACAATATGTTTATCTTATAACCAATTCTACTACAGTAAACATGCATAACTTCTAAACATTATATATGTATATGTAATTATGTACTATGTAATATATTCAATGTAAGATTATCAGTATATATAACCTGTTCAATCCGGATTAACCCACTGGTTGGACCGGTTCAGTGTCCTAACCGGGTCGATCTCCAGTCTGATTTTTAAAACATTTCTTCAGGGTTATATGTTTCCTTCGAACTTATCGACAGTCTGTGCAGGATTATACTTTTCATAATTTATATGGAACAAACATATATAGTCAGATTCCAGTTTTCATCAAACGAAGTGTTTGCCGAATTTCTATCGGCATCTTGCCCAACCTGAAACTGCAAAGAAAATATGCTTGGGTTTCAAAGTTTTCTGTGTTTTTGCCAGTGGCTGAAAATAGCAAATGCCTACACCTTTGAATACATCTTCATTTTGAAATGGTGTTTTCTAAGGGCACCACACTTTTTACTTGAGGACAGTCCAAAATAGTTTTAAAAAATTACAAGTTTGCCACCCATTTTTTTTTACTTGGGAGCAGTCCAATTTTCTTCAGCAAGTGGAACTGCCAACTTAGTGGCAGTCCTAGGACTGCCAGCAAGTTGGCAGTCCTCACATAAAGGAGGGCAGTCCTAACATAAAGGAGGACTGTCAACCTAGCTACAGTCCCCGTGGACGAAGACACCCAAACAAAAAACCACCGAGAAAGAAGGAAAAGAAAGATTGAAGAAGAAAGACAGGGAGCGGCGCCGCCTCGCGAAGGAGGCCGTCCAGTCCCGCCACCACCTCGCCTCCGCCCACCTCGTCCCCTCCCCGCCCCCGCGCCCATGCCACCCCTGCTATTGCTGCTCGCCCCCCTCCCTCTGTCCTAATTTTTGGGCTGCCCCCAAGTAAATTGTGGGTGCCCCCCAGCAAAATCTCCACCTCCTTGGACTGCCTCCAAGTATGGGCTGCCCCCAAGTAACAAATATAATGCCCTTAGAAAAAACCTTTTGAAATCTAGTTAGTTGAGTGAAGTTGTGAGGAACTCCCATTTTAGTTCTGCGAAACACAGATTTAGCCGAGACGAACCAATTTTAGCCGAGAGGCCACTCCTGGTGAGAAAAATGACTGGACCGTACAATTCTACAAAATGAGCTCCTACATTCTGAATCTAGAATCCAATTTAGCCTTACCATTGATGCTCTTATCGCCAGAATCATGCCAACAAAAAAATGTTTGCAATCACAGTCACGGATAGCTGAACAATTGCTTGCACTCAATCAGACCTGAGATGGAAATAAAGTTAACGATGACTCGCAGAGAAACATTCACTCGACAAACCAAAATGAAGTGCACAAGTGATGAGCGACGAAAGATTTTTATCAACATTATTTCTTCGGAATATAAATACTACACAAACTACCTATTGTTCACAGAAGTAATGAACATTGTGAATCTTCCGGATACAAAATAAGAAAATTATCACCTTTTTGCAGATAGAGCAACAGAACTTCACATCAGCATGCAATCACGACACAGAAAAATCACCTTTATTATGGAGGCCACGAACACGAGGAAAAAAAAAAAAATCCATCATCCAAGTGATCATTAAACCAATTTAACCCATCCTCTCAATTCAAACAGAACAACGTCTCAGTTCAAACAGAACAACGACAGCACAATCTATAGTACCAATCTGACGACAAAATTCAGTACAATCACTTTCTTTTCTTTCTGATGGTCTCTGCATTGCAAACGTAATTACTTATAGCATATTATTTTTATTTTCATCTTATATACAGGATGTTGCTAAATATTTTCCATGTCAGTCGGCATGACAGAGGGAAACCACAAGATCAGGGAAGTGGGCATAAAGTTTCTCAAATTAGTTGATAATACGACAAGCGTGTATGCAACATACATAAATTACTGGATTATTTCTAGTAGAACGATGCAAGTTTTTTTTTTGAACTTTACGTTCCAGATCGTCTACAACTTGGAAGAGGGCTTTGAACTGCGACCTGCTATAAATTTCTGCATTTGCGCGAATTGCTCCTTGGTCATGCCATCATAAAAGCTGTGAGCTCTCTCCTGCAAGATAAAGGTAGAAGCTTAAAACCAATGTGTAATTCGACAAAAGCACAAGTATCTGATAGTTGTATGAGCCTCGACTTAGGCCATCTCCGATGGGAGTTTCTATCTCCCCTATTTCTATGGTAGAAACCCAATTTAGAAAAAACTTCTCCTAATAGTGGTTTCTATCTCAATTTCTATCAAATGTTGTGGCGGTGATGTAGGATGGACTGATGGAGAGTTTATATGAGGGTTTCTATCTGTAGAAACTCTCATAGAAATTCCCCATCTCTCATACCAATTAATACTGGGCTCCACGTCATTAGATTGATCCTTTTATTTGTTGCCAGTATGATAGAAATAGAGAACCATTGGAGAGTGTTTTTTTGTGTGTGCAATTTCTATTTAGAAACTCTATCAACTAGGATAGAAATTTCCATAAAGTAACAATGACAAGTAGGATAGAAACTCAAATTTAGAAATCCCCATTGGAGATGGCTAAAAGCGAAAGTTTAGGAGAAAACAGACCTTTTCGAGTGCAAGAGCACGTCCGAGGTCCAATTTGAAGCCATCATTTATAACAGACTTGTACCTCAAAACCATGTCCTTGTTGTTTCTTAAAATGGCCTCGGCAACCTCTTTGGCTTTCTTCAACACGTCTCCACTGTCTACGACATGGTTGACAAGCCCCCATTTTTCGGCCATCTCTGCAGTTATAGGCATACAGGTGAGCGACACTTCTCGTGCCCGGCTTACTCCTATGACACGGGAGAGCTTTTGAGAGAGGCCCCACGAAGGAAATATCCCAAACCTGAATTATTAGTCAGGATTAAATAACAATAGTCTCCAAGAGTTGCAGAAGCTGCAATTTCAAGTATACATTGGAATTTATTGATGCTAAAGTTGGTCTATACGAGGTTGAATTTCTTCATTAGCTATCTGATCTATTCACTGAGTTGGCGACTGCATCGGGCCTATTGCCAAATTACCGCGACGAATACCTTCTTGCCTCTGAAGATATGGTTGCAGCTGCAGGAAGTAACTCCAAATTCATCTGCTTTATCAGTGAAAATTGCTTTAGCTACTGCAATTTGATCATCTTAGCTACTGCAATTTGAGAACCTCGCTATCATGCAACTTTGCTTTTGTGCATCCCTGACTCTGGTGTTTTGTCATACTTACGCCAGTGTACTTCATGCTGCATTTTCCGATTGGGTATTCATGTCACTAAGAAAGTTTGCTCTTTGAGCATTTAATCTCTATTATTATAAAGACGCTTCAAAATGGCTCAAATGAGCTGTCTAAACCGTATGTATACAATTGTGTAATTAAGGGAAAAAAGAATAAATCCTACTCAACTCCTAGACCTTAACAAATGTGTATAAAATCCTAAAATCATGGTATTATCAAACTACATGGTATCATATAACTAAACATATATCCGAAGCCTTAAAACATATCTAACAAATCCTAATTAATTCCTAGATCTTAACAAACGTGTATGAAATCCTAAAATCCTAATATCATGAAACTACCTAGTTTATCAAACTAGACATATATCAAAAGTCCAAAAAAAACATATCTATAACAAATCTTAATGAAAATCAAGGTAGTCAAGGCATGCGTCCGAGCGAAACGAGACACAAAATAAAAAATAAAAAAACTATACATAAAAAAAAATAAAAAAAACCAAATAACATATTAAAATCAACAAAACATGTTAAATCACAACCAAGTGAACTGGCGGATCAACAATAGCAGTCAACAGAACTAACAAGAATTTGTATTCTTCCTACCACGCTTTTAGTAATTTTTAGTTTTTACAATTCAATTGTAGCCAACTTTCGCAACAGTAAAAAGGGCTACCTTCCTCCCACACTTATATAAGGTGAGAGCTATTTCCACATATCAAATTAAAAAAAAAAACACACACACACACACATACACAGAAAAGACGCACATTTTTTTGGTTGCGCCTTACTGAAAGGCACGTCTTAGGTGCGCCCGTAGAAAGGCGTCTCGCATAATGAGATGCGAGGCACAACTGTTGTGCCTTGTTGTAAGGCACGTCTTTGACTATCATAATTAAAATATATTCAAATCATATTTAAATTATTTTAATATTATCTAACTAAATATATATTCAAAGTTCTAAAACCATACCTAACAAATCATAATTAAATATATTCAAATCATATTTAAACTATTTTAATATAATTTAAATTTCTAATGAATTTTTCAACAATATCAGAGAAATTTTTTTGTATTAATCATATTGCCTAAAATAAGAGATTCTTGACGAAAATTACTTGGGTAAAGAACACGTGCACGTGACTAGTACTTTTAAGGAAGACAAGCTTAACATGTTAGGTTTCACCGGTTTCACTCATAATATTGGTGGGCATTAACATCTCTATTTATGAGTATTTCCACAAACTTCACAGCCAAACTCAACATTTCGAGCTTACTTCGTACACAGCTATCACTAAATACTTAATATGCTAAATTTCAACTTGATACCCTCAACTATTCCAGTTTTTTAACTTGATATCTGAAACTTTTTTACTCGATAACTTGATAACATCAACTATTGAATATTTTCAAATTTATACCCAAACGAAAAAAGGACGAAACTAACCCCCCCCCCCCCCCCAAATCTCTCTCTGCGCACACACTGTAACGGCGGCAACATCGACGGTGGAGGCAGCAACAGCAGCACGCGTGGAGAGAAAGGAGTAGCACGTGTGGAGAGAAAGGAGGGAGGTGGGGCAGCCGGGGGGAGGGGGAGGGGTGGGGGGAAAGAGAGAGAGGGGGGGGGGGGGGGGGGGGGATGGACGAGGGTAATTTTGTCTTCTTTCAGGATATCAAGTTGATGCATATAAAATTTAGGATATCGGATTGAAAAACTGTGATAGTTGACGGTATCAAGTTGAAATTAAGCGTACTTAATATTTACATCTTCAAGCAACTATTATGGAGTCCAAAACAAAAAACTATTGTCCCATTCCATGGAAGAACGGACACTCCAAATTAGTTTACATATCGTGGCGCATGGAAGCACAGACACTCCATATTAGTTTAATTTTTATATGGTGGCACTGAAACGAAACGACAAAGATGCTCCAAAATACACTGGACACATCCAAATCAGTGTCGTCGTGTCGATGCATTGTACTGTGTGCTGCATTTCCTTATAAGAACTTAGGCCCATTTTCATGTAAGAACCTTCAGCTATCATTATATAGTGTATTTATTAGAAGTTCAATTCCATGAACTTTATCCATGCGCGCAGTTTGCTACCATAACGCATTAAACACAGAAGTGCGAACATGTTTTTACCTATAAAAGGACAACAAACATATAGATATTTACATTGGAGTCGTTTTTTTTTTTTTTTAATCTTTCAAACAAATTTCTAATTGCATAAAATAAAACCCTAAAACTCCAAAGTAAGTAAACTGCAAATTGTGCATCACACCTGCAATGAGTATCGATGAACTTGGCGTCCCTCCCGGCCACGAGTATGTCGCACGCCAGCGCGATCTCGAACCCGGCCGTGACCGCGAACCCGGCCACCGCCCCGACGATGGGCTTCCTGCACCGGCCCATCTGGCAGACCGGGTCCGTCTCCTCGTCCCTCACGTCGGCCTTGAACACCGACTCCGCCGCCGTGAGGTCCACGCCGGAGCAGAACGCCCTCCCCCTCCCGGCGACGACGATGGCCCCGACCGACTCGTCCCGGTCCAGGGACCCGAAGGCCCGGGCCAGGCGGACGATCATGGGCCGGGTCAGCGAGTTGAGGGACCCGGGCCGGTTTATGGTGACCACCGCGACGCCGGTCGGCTCGCGCTCGACGAGGATCAGCTCTTGGTCGGAGGAGTCCATTTTTTTTGCGGGTTGTCGGATCCTTATCGGGTTATCGGGGTTTGCTGGTGTGGATCTTGAGGAAGAGGGAGTAGGTTGGTTTTTATTCGCGGTGGTGGGATGGTGTGTGGGGGGCCGGCCAATATGTCATCGATGCGTACAGTTTGCTACTTCTTTCTTAATTGTTTTTTTTAATATATTTTTTTATTTTATGTTTGATAAGATAAGGTTGAAAATTCAACAAGTCACGTAGGCAGGATGTACAACCTTAGAGCATCTCCAACCCTAACCCTATTGTTTTGTTAAAGTGTTGTGAGTCTTTGGTGACTCCTATGTGGCATGAGCCATAAGATAATGTCTTGTTTATGTGGCAAAATTATATCTCAAAAGACAATGAGATAAAAAAAACTTTCTCCAATGCAAAATATTGAGGAGACAATAAAAAAATATTTTTTCTAATTTCCAAAACAACTTTTCCACTTCTTCATTTTTTTATAGATATTTCTATTCATAATTGATGATGTGGAAACAAAGACATTGTGAAGTGCATTGTCTAGATCTAGACAACCAACTTCACATTGTCCTTGCCATGTCGTTGTCATGTCAACTTCATGGTTTATTCTACATTTGCATTGGAGAAGAATTTTTGAAATGAAAGCTTATCATTCCTATGTGGCAACCATTTTTCTAAACTCACAATAGGGTTGGAGATGCTCTTATTAAGGCTAATTCTAAGCATACAGTCCTAACCATTTTTACTAAGGGCTATTTCAAATTTTTTCAAAAAAATTATAAGTTTGTCATCCTCATTCGTTACTTAGGCTAGTCCAACTTTTTTTAGCAAGTTGACAGTCCTAACATAAGTATGACTGCCAACTTAGTTGCAGTCCTGCATCGACGAAGATGTAGCGGAACTCGATGGCAGTGGACCCTCCCATGGTCACCATCCCCCGTGCGCTTCGGCCTCGCCTCGGCCATCCGAGGTCGATCCCCTCCAGGCTCATCTCCTCTCCTCTTGATGAAGCCGGTGGCGGAGAGCGCCGTGCCTCCCGCGCGACACCGGAGCGCACGGGGCCGCCGGCAGAGCCTCTCATGCGCGCGTCCGCCAGCGGCCCTCCGCCTCCGCCAAGCCATCGCCGCCAGCGCCTTTCCCGCGCGCGTCCACCGGCCTGGCAAGCCCTATGCCTCCGCCAAGCCATCGCGCCGGCAGTGCCTCTCCCGCGCGCGTCCTGTTGAAAAACCCTAATTTTGGGGGGTGGACTAGCCCCAAGTAAAATTTGAGATGTCCCCGATAAAAGTTTCACTTTCATGGGCTGCCCCCTAGTAAGGCCTAGCGCCTAGTAAAATGTTATGTGCCCTTAGAATTAGCATAATTCTAAGGGCACACCAATTTTTGCTATGGGCTAGCTATTACTAGGGGACAACTCCATGAAAGTAGAACTTTTACTGGGGAAAAGCAAAATTTACTCGGGACTAGCCCACCCTAAAAAATTAGTTTCTCTGGATGTGGCTGCCGGCGGACGCGCGCGGGAGAAAATCGACCTCGGTCGGGGACATCACGATGTTCGGGGGGGACCACGCGCAACACCTTCGAGGGGAAGCGCATGGTGGAGCTCCGCTACAAGGCGTACGCCCCCATGGCGGCCAGACAGATCCGGTCCATCTGCGCGTCGGCATGACGGAGTTGGGGCCTGGTGGGCCTGGCGGTGGCCACCGCGTTGAGATGGTCGCCGCCGGGGAGGCGAGCGTGTATGTGGCCGCGTCGTCGTCGGCGGCCAATGTAGCCGAGACATTGTTTCGAATAAGAAGACGCCTTTAAAATTAGGACTGTAACTAAGTTTGCAGTCCTACTTTATGTTAGGACTACAACTAAATTGGCAGTCCTACTTTATGTTAGGACTGCCAACTTGTTGGGAGTCCTAACATAATGACAGTCGACCTACTTTATGTGAGGACTGTCAACTTGTTAGCAGTCCTAACATAATGTAGGACTGCCAACTTAGTTGCAGTCCTACTTGCTAAAAAATTTTGGGCTAGCCCCTAGCAAAATGTGGTGTGCCCTTAGAATTAGCCTTTATTAATGGAATTATTAACAAAAAATTACCCTTCACAACAATAATTGTTTTTGATATTAGATAGTTAATTGCGGGTTGGATTACGTGGATCGAAGAATCACATAGATGTATTATTTCTTCCATTTAAAATGGTGAAAGTTAAGAACAGTAAACCCAAAAGAATAACTTATAATATTAAGTAGTTGAGATAACTAACTAGTAGAGGAAAAAAATGTAACTAATAATTGATAATTATCAATTTTATTTAATAACTATTGTAGTTATTAACGAAATTAATTTATTGATATCAACTATTAATTTAAATAGTTAAGACTGTCATTAACAATACTTAAATATCAATCTAATTTAATTTGTTTGCTAGTTTTATAGTGCAATTTCCGACGTCCTTCATTCTCTTACCCTTTTTTAAAAAAAAATCCAAACACATTTAAAAAAAATGTGAAGACAAAAAAGTGCATAAAACGTTCATATATATATATATATATATATATATATATATATATATATATATATAATATAGATTTGAACTTCCTCACCTCCTTGTCATTTGTCTTATCCAAACAGCTGCTAATAGGCATGCATTTCCTTTGATCCCTAATTTGGATTGAAGAAGCAAAGGTATAGTACGTCTTTTGTTACATATATTTTGTTCATTGTTGTCGTTGGCATTTCGGCCTCGTTTGGTTCACGGAAAAGAAATCAATTCTCATGTATTTTTCATGGGAATGAGAAAGTAGAATTTCTATCAAATTTTCTTTTCTATGTTTGGTTGGTGTAGAAAAGAAAAGGAAAAATATATCATTGTTTCAATAATATCCAATATCAACATAATTATAATGAAGAGTTAATTGGAAAAATAGGTAATAAATCAAGGCTACTTTTGTCATAATGTTTGGTAATTAATGTTGGAAAAGGAGGAGAGAAAATGAATTCCATGGATCATGAGAGGAACCATTTTTCCTTCTATTTTCTCCCATGTCAGAAAAGTGTTTTCCAAATTTATGGCTACCAAACAAAAAAAAAAAACAAATTTTTTTTCCGGATTCATTGAATCCGTGAACCAAACGAGGCCCAAGTTAAGTAGTTAACTCACATATAGCTGTCACGAGATTCAAAGAGTTTTAAAATCACTGCAGGCTCTCTATTAAATTATCAACTCCTTTAAGAAAGCTTCAACAGAAGCTTTTGTAATCATCGTCCGTCAAAATCTAATATTCTAGGTTTCACCGAACTTATTTGGCTCTTGTAGTCACCAGGGAGAGGTATAACTTTCCTGGTTAGACAGACAGTCACAAAATCAAACTGCGATAGAGGCATGGAATGTCTGTGTGTGAAAATTAAGAACAATGTGTCCAAAAGACATGCATGCAGTATACACAAAGTTTCGTATGTTATGTTGGACACCTCAAATATATATATATATATATATATATATATATATATGAAGCGGATCAAAAGTCCCCCTTAGAAAATCCCCTAAAACCCCCCTCACTCTCAGCTGTAATTTAATGTTAATATTAATGTTAATGTTAATATTAACATTAAATACTAAAATTAACATTAAACTTAACATTAAAATTAATATTAACATTAACATTAACATTAACATTAACATTAACATTAACATTAACATTAATATAAAAATAAAAATAAAATTAATATTAACATTAATATTAATATTAACATTAACATTAATATAAAATTAAAATTAAAATTAATATTAACATTAACATTAATATTAATGTTAATATTAACATTAATATTAACATTAATATTACGGGTGAGAGTGAGGAAAGTTTTTAAGAATTTTCTAAGGAAGACTTTTGATCCGCTCCCATAGGTTTCCGCATTCTATATACTATCTGAAATCCTACTTTGGTGGGCCTTTTTTTTTCTTCGACCTATCTTCTGCTACTCGGGGCCCACCCGTCCAATGGAGGGCACCACGTCAGCACGAGCCGTCCTTTCGGTTCAAAAAACATCATTATTTTTGTTTTCCTATACACGCACGCACGACTTCGTGGCTGTTCGAACTCATCCAACCATACCTGATATCTATTCATGCTGGCACTTGGATTAGGAAGACGCAACCAGAGCAAATCTGGTGTCCCCAACTTTCTTATTCCAATTATATTTTCTTTCCTATTATATTTTCTCATCCAACCATACCTTAGCATCTTGCAAGCAGAGACATATTCATTGGTTGCGACATTCCTACGTTACACATATAGCAGCATCACTCTTATCAGGATGGGTACATGTTCTTGGACCCCCCAGACATTCATTTTCAACATTTTACAAACCAAAACATCTTTGGAAATCCGTCCGTCTCCGAACCGACATGATCAGTATTACAAATTACAGGGATTGCATTTAAACCAAGCATGACGAGTGTGCCAACTTCGTTCAATATGTAATAGCATGTACAAGATCTTGCAGAAAACAAAGGAAAGGACACTGAGCTCAACCTGATTATGACTGGAATCTTAGAAAATGAAATTCCCATCATCAGTGAGGAATCTCTGTCTATTTATTTGGGGGCGGTCCTGCAACTTTTGGGGCTAGTTTATCCACATTAAGCCTTTTGGTCCAGCACTGAAGCAATCTGGCTGCGATGTTGCCGATTGATGCTGTATAGGAGTCAGTTTGATGAGCAGGATATGCGCTTGAGCAGCTCAACTCCCTCTACTTTCACCTCTTCGAGAAGGGAGTTTTATCATGATGAGGAAGTAAGATCTCTCCGACTCCCTGATGTATTGGACCTCCCCATTCATCAGCTTTAGTAATCTCCTGCACAGGCTCAGCCCAAGGCCTTCTTCGGTTGCCCAGCGAGAGTTGTGAAACATGTCTTGGACCAGCTCAGATGGAAGGCCCTCCCCTGGGCAAACAATTCTGCCAAAAAGGGAAAAAAGAAATCAACTAATTCTAGCTAACACGAGCATTGCAGAAGAAACAAACTTCTGTTTTTTGTGACCAACATCTCAGCATATCTCGTCCAAAACTGAACTACAATTAAATCGATATACTAAAATTTGTCAAGTTACATCTGCAACAACTAGTGTTACAACACAGAAGTCTTTCAGATACTCATCTTTGAAACTATTGATATCACAGTGACTACTCGAACGTATTAATATATCAGATAGTCCTGATAAACTTATTGTTCGACAAATTAGACGTACAAACACATAAGAATTAAGGATGATTTACAAGGAAGTCATGTTAATTTATGTCTGTACAACTCCCAACATCTACTTTATTATTAACGTTGAAATCTATACTGAAGTAGATTAAAAGAACAATAAGTATTTCCAAGATTCAGAACAAAGGTACATGATTGACGTTACCAACGGTCGGAAACTTGTTAGCTATCTAAAGGATCAATTTTGCAGTATAAAGAAGGCGAAAACAAAAATACCATCCTTGGTCTAGTAAATTTCAAGTTTGCTTACTGGCTCAAAATTTACAGGAACTGATCAGCGTTTATTGGGTCAAGTTAAACAAACACACAGGTTGTCGTACTTGGAATCCACACAAAACATTCACTATATGCCAACCAAAAGGCATATCATGCCAGTCATAAAAGTAACAAATTTACTGGAAAGTGGAGAACTCACCATGCGACTGGTTCACACTCATTGCTCTTTTTTTCTACTTTATTTCGCGTTACACAAGCGACTTGGTAGAATTTCAGTAATGACCAAGTACGATTCAAACAACATCTACCCGAGGAAAGGATAAAATACATGAATTTTTAAAGCTAGCATACTCAAAAGCCTGCTAATAAACTCCATCCTATTATTAGGCACTTAAAAGCTATATATCTTGTATGAACTGGGTACACTTTAAAGGCCTGATTTCAGAAGTTCCTCTTTTTATGAATTCATATTCATTATTGCAAATAGTATACTCCAGATAGTTTATATCTTCTTATTCTCCCACGTCCAAAATAGTTCAAGGCCTCCCGGATATTTCCTGCTTTATGAACTACTGCGTGTAATAGATCAATGACTTCAATGTAAAAAGTGTTGTACATTATACAGGAAAAGAGATAATGGTATCATATGTACAAGGTGTTGCGGCCATATAAAAATTTGTGTTCTATCCTGCAGTTACCAAAATCAACACATACTATTTATAATATGGACTAGTCCTTTCAGAGAAGGGATAGTAGAAACAGACCTGAATTGGAGAAGAATCATTTCTGTTCCATCAGAATTCTGCTCCAGAGTTGGTTTGACCTGGATCTCTACCCAACCATCTGGAGATGGAGCACACCTCACCATGTTAAGTAAAAAGTCAGCCAAAACTTGTTGAATTCTAGCTTGATCACCATATACATATATCACTTTTACTTCCTCGGGAATATCTCGAATCAGTTGTAAACTTCTCTCTCTCAACGGAATCATCGATTGGCTAACAACAGCATTTATAATAGTTTCAAGAAGAAATTCACCCTTTTCAAGCACCAAAGACCTGCCACAGGAGCAGATCACTTAGAATACATGGTAGGCGGGAGATATGGTATGTAATTAAACTGCATATATTATATGTTGGCAGTTTAAATGTGATGATGATTCAGTAAAAATGCAGGTAAACAGAAATCAGGTACATACAAGAGAAAGGTACATAAAGAATAAAACATATTGTGAATAAAAGTAGGACTAACAATTAGTTGAGAATGACACCATAGGAATAGATAGAATAATTATACAAGAAGGCCAACATAAAATCGATATCGTCGAGACAACAATCCCTGACAGTCTATAATTTACACAAATAAAGAAAACACAAGGAAACATGAGAAAGTGGACTTGAACTTCCAGATTCCACCATTAAAATTGGCTATACCTAGGTAATGGCAGGACTGGATGTCAGTTTCAGAGTATGTTTCTTTAGATAAGATAAAAACTGAATTATTTCTGTAGCTTGTCTGCATAAAGCTTCTCTTACCCAGAAAAACTACAACAACAATACAACAAAGCCTTTATCCCAAATTTCTGGGTTCGGCTGTTTGAATCCTCTTCTTCCATTCGGCTCGGCCATGTCCTCTATGATGCTAACAGGGTCCATATTCTCCTTTTAACACTTCAAATCATGTTAGTCTAGGCCTACCTCTAGTCCTAGTGGCTCCAATAACTACTATATCATTGCTCCTCATTATGGTAGAATCTTCTGCGTTGTAGATGTCCAAACCCCTAAGTCAATTTTCTCTCATTTTGTCCTCAATTGGCGCCACCTTTAACTTCCCACAAATACTCCCATTTCTTATCATATCCTTTAATGTATTACCACTCGTTCATCTTAGCATTCTCATTTCGGCTACACTAACTTTATTGGACATGTTTCTTAATTGCCCAATACTCTTAATACCCAAAAACACTACAAAATTAAAAAGAAAGAAAAAGGTGCAGATGGGCCAAGGAATGAACTAATCCATCCCAAGCATGATGTTTCTCTCATGACCTCTTTTGTATACAACATCATCCTGCAGCATGTTAACTTGTTATGGGAAAAGTAATCTGACATTGAGTACAAACATATGGAAATGTGATGGAAGTCAAGAAAGGAACACCATAGCTGAATGACAGACCGGCATCCAAATAGCAGAAAATTTCAAACAGGTAAACGTCTGCTGCTGAAATCGTATTCTAGCTTGTACAAACCTAACCGCTCAAGTGTCCAATCTGGCAACCAACTGGACAGAGGATCCAGAAGTCACGTACAGTTCAGTTAAGATTGATGTTTTGGGGGCTTTCGTATTTTCTAGATTGCAAATTTAGGGAATTAGTTTAGTCCTGTTCTGGTTAGAAAGTATATTAGTTGGGGCTACAGAAAGGTCTACATGGTTATTGCATGGAGGGAAGAAAGAAGAAACTTGACAGTTTATTAAATTTATCATTAAGTGGAATTTATGTTAGTCTAGAAAGTTTTTTGAGAGATTTGTCTGTTTTAATTGAATGCTTTGTAATCCTTCCTTGCAAGTTTCAGCAAATAGTTTCAGTAAAAAGATTTGTCAGTGTGACTAATTCAGCCTACACCAACGTCATACCATAGCACTTATCTTGGGCTTTGGTTATGGTTTGTGCATGCAGATAAGAAACGAAACCAAGCTAACCAATCCACAGGCCTCCAAAGAAACTTTATCCCTTCCCTACAATTGTCAATTCACAAACACCTTTCCTATCTCCAAACCACGGCCGATGATGACTCTCCACCTTTTCTTCTCGTAGATCCTCGTAATCATGATTGCCTCTATTTCCTATGGATAAGTCCCTATCATCGCCCCTGGATAATGTTAACAATCCCGACTCGTACCACCAAATGTGACTGACAATCAAAACTGTCATCATCCACCTCAGAAGTTAGAACCAGATACTCAAGTTTGAGGTATCTTCCGAGTATTCCACCATTTCTGTCCATCTCGTTGTTAGTCTGTTTAATAGTTGCCTATTACACAGGATTACCAAGAGAGCTTCTTGAACATTCAAGGTATCGAAATCATTATCCCTCGCTCCCCAAATCAACTAACTTTGTCACTACCTCCTTCGCCAATTATTATGACCCTTCTTGTCTTTGCTTCACCGGTCACCACTACCACCTTTCAAATGTCGCCATGTTTTTGCCCCTACATGTTAAAGATGATCCTTGGAAACTATGTTTGCATCGCTTTGTACTGGAGTGCTCCTGGGCGTTCTTAAAGTCGAGTACTATGCTCTTTAGGGTTCGTTTGGATAGGTTTTCTGGAAAAAAAAAATTTTGAAAATAGTTTTCAGGGAAGATGTCATAAAGCTGTTTTCTGGATGTATAGATTATGAGTTTGCGTTTGGTACTTTCATTTGAAAAATAGTTTTGTGAAGAAAGAGTTAAAATTTTGTTTGGTAAAAACTTTTCAAAAAATAATTTTTAAGATGTGTTCATTCTGTGTCCCCAACAAATGTCCCTATCCCCCAAAAATTAGTCCTCAACTCAATTCATGTCCGGCACAATAAAAACCTAAGAGAAAACCCTAACCCTAGAGAAAACTCTAACCTTAATCTTTTTCTCCATAGAGAAAATCCTAATCCTAGCTTCAAAATCCTAGAAAAATTCGATCAGGGTCATCGACGTGTCCTCGAGTTCGTCTTCAAGTTCGTCGACGTGGAGTTCATCTTCGTCATGTCATTGATGTCCTCGAGTCACTTCCGGTTGAGTCGAGGTCGAGTCCACCGTCATCGAGGTTGTCGTCAGTCGTCGATGAGGTCAAGTCCCAGATCGAGGTCGAGTCGAGGTTGATCCCCTCAACAAGGTTGAGGTCGCAGTCGAGTGCACCGTCGTCGAGGTCCTTATTGGTCGTCGACGAGATCGAGTCCCTCATCGTTGTCGAGGTCGAGTCCCTCTACCGTCGTCGAGGTCGAGTCCGGCCATCTCAGAGAGGGAGGGGGCGGAGTGGGTAGAGGAGTGGATGTGTTTGATAAGGAGGAGGAAATGGAGTGCATGGTCTCCGCTTCTTTTTTTGCCGAGAAATTGTGCTTTGAGAGAGAGCGAGGGAGAGCGCGCGGGGAGCGCTCGCTCAGAAAAGAGTGTTGATTTCCGAAAGTAGCTTTTTCCTGTTTTTAGAAAGTAACATTTAAACATTAGTTTTTGGACATGGGTTTCTGAAACCAGTTTTTTTAGTGTGCCAATCCAAACAGTTTTGGTCACATTTAACATTTAAACTCAGAAATCTGAGTTTAAATGAGTAACCAACGCACCTTTAGCTTCTGATGGTGTCTCCCAACACGCTCAACAGTTTGAGATAAAGCCACCAGAAGAAATGAGAATGTTCCTTTGATCGAGGGAAAAGGGAGGTCATGAGGCTAATTATTGTGCAGCGGCAATTCATGCATTCAAGGAAAGAAATACCATAGCTAAACCACTGACTGATATTCAACCAGCAGAAAATGTGCAGCAGTTAATTAGTTCCTGCTCTTGGTCAACCCAATTGCAAAGAAGCAACAATAGACTGAAAAGTAAAGGAGGCCGCTCCAGGTCAGACAGTTGACCAGTCATCGGGGTTGCCAGACAGTATTTCACGTTCAAGGAAGTGATCCATTTTGGTGGGGGTTTTTTGGCCTTTCACATTACGCAATTAGTTGTTTTAGGGTAGTGGTCTAGAGTTCTCCTTAGAATACGAGCTACAAAACGCCTATAGTGTTCCTCTGAGGAGATGAAAGATGGAAAAAAAAAATACAATTTCATTTAATTTATCACAGGATAGGATCTATGCTCATTCAGAATAGTCTTTCCTGTTTACTAGTAGTTTCTCGAATGCTTTATAATTTGTTCCTCACAAGTATCACTTAATTAATTGTTTCTAATGATATCTGCCTTACATTTTGTTTCTCCCATTGTAGGCAAAACTGTGTCTACAACAAGTGGAGATAGTAACTAATTGTGCCCTATCAAATAGAACCACTACCATCTATAACCAAGGGCCCATAATAATCAGTTTCAAACTTGTTGAGGAAACTTGATCTATTTCAAATCCATCTGTTTGAGACTTTGAGTGTTTTCTATCTAATGGTGTGACTTTTAGATATACATGCACTTATTACTGGTTCCACGATTGTCTAGTTGATTCAACAAGTTAGCCACTGAAACCATATAAGCAAACCTTCTACGCTGCTATAATCCTAAGCTTTGTGCAAGCAAGCAAATATGCGCCCCATGACACCAATATGTCCATGTCAAGATTGTGCTCCTCACATGCATCCTTGCATCGAACTCATGTATAATAATAAAACCTAATGCATGAGCAACTTCCTTGCACTTATAGATATCCTGAGAAACTGATAGATACTAAGGTGCCTTTCCTTTTGAAAATAATTCATACCCATTTTCATGTCGTTTGCACCATTATCATCTCCTTAGGCATAAATATCAAACGTTGAAAAGTTATATAACTCGCGGTAAGTAGCAAACTATGACCATCAAGTGTCCTGCATATTTCCCACCACTCTCAAGTTGGTAACCACTCTGTACCAATAGTAATTTCAATGTACAAAGGTAGGGCCATAGGGGGTTAAAGGATGATAGCCTTTAGAATTTTACTTCCCACACTTCCATGTATAAATCTGCTACAAGGAACAATGCGAAGTGTATATAGAAAACACACCAAATTGTTCTGTGTCAGCAAATCACACAAATTATGACATGATCAAAATCATTTACAAATCATTCTTTGAATAAAGGTAGAGTACAATTAAGGGGAAATGATGGTTCAATTTGCATTATGATACTTTCATTCACACACAACTAAAAAAAAGGCACCAATGGAAATTGAAGAAATGGTCAAACTCGTACTATAATGGAGAATTTGATGCTAGTCTCAAAATGATTTCCATGTAGCTAATTCGTAATTCAGTTTTCCATAGGGAAACAAATACATTGAGCAAAAGAAAAACTTACCCTTTCTCAATACCTTCCAGACCAGCATCCATTATAATCTTCAACATTTGCTTCTCACAAGAAGCACAGGTCTCAAGAAACTGCTTCTGGTCATCACTTAACTCTGTCCTTTCCAACAATGAGTTAGTAAATCGGATACCGCTGAGAGGGTTTTTAATCTCTTGACAAATGTAAGCCAACTCTTTCATTCTGGTAAAGCATTTCTTCTCCTGCTGCCTCTGGATTTCAAGAGCCTGCTGCAATTCAGGGCTAGCTATCTGTAAGAAACAGAATGCTCCCGTTATCTCCCCGTTCACTTTACTTCTCGGATATGCCGTCAACAATGCATGTACATATTTGCCATTCTTGTCGAAGAATGCAAATGGAAACTTGTCAGTCTCCTGACCTCCTATTGCATTGTGCAGGACAATCATGAACTTTGTTAGCGCGTCTGGGCCTTTGAGTCGGCAGCAACTACCAAAAACCTCTCCTACCAAAAGCTTTCCAACAATGTCCGATCTTGGCCATCCTGTAAGCTTCTCCATTGCTGTATTCCACTCGGAGCAACAAGTGTTCTCGTCCAAAGCAAAGATGGGGGGAATCAAAGGATTAGGGCTATGTACAATGGCCTTATAATCACCTTGTATGTTAACAAACTTATCCATCACCACCTTCTGTTCAGTAACATCTTGGCCGACGAAGCAGGCACCAACAATATTGTTCGTGTAATCCCGACTAGAACAAGCATTAACAACAACATAAACTGCTTTCTTAGGCTGCTGTGAGCCAAATGTCTTAAGCTTGATCTCCATATTCTTATCTTCTTCGCCTGCACGACGCTAATCTTAGTTTGCTACATAACCTACAAAAAAAGAATAACTACGATATCGCTACGAACCCTAAGAATTAAGTAGAAAATACCTCTCAGAGCTCGGTGGAGAAGATTATCAACGACGTCTCTCGACTCCTCAAATACAAGATCCTGGACCAACGACTTCCCCATGGCTTCGCTGACCGAGAGCCCCGTCGACTCTGCAATCTTAGTATTCCACCCGTTTATCTTCCCATCCGAATCTACAGCAAAGATGGGCGCCGTTGCTGTCTCAATAAGCCTGACCAACTCCCTTGCAACCGAGCTGAGCTCTTCCATCCCCTGCAGCTCCATCTCCCCGAACTGCCCGCCGACCAGCGCCTTGGAATTGCTGGTCCCCTCCCCCGCCACCACGTCCCTGAACGAGTCGCGAAGTATGAGCTGCAGCGAGTGTATCGCATCCATCTCCGGGTTCTCCCAGGGCAGGCTCCTGCTCTTGACCACCTCGAGGAAGGCCTTGAACGAGGACCTCGGGTTCATCCGCTGCCCGTCGTCCTTGTCCTCCGGGTGGTGCTTCGCACCTCCCCACTTGATCTCCTTGCCGGTGTGCGACCGGAACCAGAACAAGAAGTCCTTGGGGGTGATGTAGGCGACCGCCATCCCGCAGACCGCGTCCCCGAGAGAGGCGGCACCGGGGTACCCAGCGTCCGTGAGGCTGTCCGTGCTCAGCCCCGTCGAGTCCCCATGGCTAGCCGAGAGCCACTCAATTATATCCTTGATCTGGGTTTCGTTCGGGGTGACCCCGAGGGGGTAGTACTTGCCCTGGTAGAACAATGCGGCTCCGTCGCACTTCACCAGGTCCATGATGCTGGGGCTCTGGGTGACTATTCCGGTCGGGGATTCCCTCAGCAGCATATCACACAACAGAGTCTGCGTCCTCAAGATGTGCTTCTCGTTCAACTGGGAGGCGAGCTGGAGCTCCATGTTGAGCTGCAGGCCAAACGCCTGCATCAGGAACTCGCAGGCATAGCGGAGCGGGAACGGGATGCTCCTCGGGGAGGTGTGGTGGCAGACGACGAGCCCCCACAGCTTCATCGGGTTCCTCGAGGAGGACGGCGAGGAGGAGGAGGAGGAGGATTCGGGGCCGTTGATGATGACGGCCATGGCGAGGGACGCGGTGGAGCCCATGTTGGCCATGTACTGCGCGTGGCAGCCGTGCGGGGCGCGGAGGGTGGAGCCGACGAGGCAGAGGGGCTGGGGGAGGGCCTCGTCCTGCACGACGTGCACGGGCGCGGCGTGGCAGTCGGCGATCATCCTGACGCGGTTCTGCTTGAAGAGGAAGCGGGAGGCCTGGGGGATGTCGGTGGCGGGGTAGTGGAGGCCGAGGTAGGGCTCGAGGCCGTCGCGGCGGCTCTCGGCGACGACCTCGCCGTGCTCGTCGTCGTGGAACTTGTAGACCATGACGCGGTCGTAGCCGGTGAGGTCGCGGACGCGGGAGACGACGGCGTCGCAGAGGAGGGAGACGTCGCCCCCCGGGAGGGCCTGGAGGCGGGAGATGGCGCGGACGGCGAGCTTCTGGGACTGGACGGCGCCGGCGATGGAGAGGGCGGGGTCCTCGGAGCGGGCGGGCTCGAGGTCGACGACGACGCCGACGTCGACGCGGTGCATGATGGCGTAGAAGGGGCGGCGGGAGGGGGAGCGGGAGTGGACGAAGATGGGGTTGAAGAGGGCGATGTCGCGGGCGGAGGCGGCGCGCTCGAGGAGGGCGGCGGAGGAGGGGGTGAAGAGGGAGCGGACGTCGGTGCCGAAGGAGAGCGGCGGGGGATCGCTGCTGCTGTTGGCGGCGGTGTTTGGGACTACGGACTCGGAGTTTGGGGGGAGGAGGTCGAGGAGCTCCGGGGCGTTGAGGGAGAAGGCGAGGATGCGGAAGTCGGGGGTGTCGCGGAAGGCGAGGGTGCAGCCGCAGGGCTGGATGTGGCCGCCGCGCTGGATGCGGGAGAGGTAGGCGGTGATCTGCTGCTCGCTGCTGCTGGCGGAGATCCCCATATTATTATTATTCGTGTTGGTGGAGTTCTTGTGGTCGGGGCGGCGGTGGCTGAAGAGGGAGCGGGAGTAGTCGAAGGCGCCGCCGGAGTGGGCGGACTGCTCGAAGACGGCGTGGAGGCGGGCGTCGAGGCTGTACTGCGCGATGGCCTTGCTGGTGGTGGTGGACGCGTTGGAGGACATAGACGGATGCTGCTGCTGCTGCTGCTGCTGCTGCGCGCGGCTGCTGCCACCGCCTCGGCTGTCGGAAGCCATGTTTTGCTCGGGGGAGCGAAATGAGGAAGGGGGGGAGGGAGCGATGATCGGCGGGCGGAAGAGCTTGCTGCTGATTTGGGGGTTACTGTGTGCTGCCACCCCTGGGGAAATCCTCCAGTGTCTGTGTCTCCACCATCTCTTAATAGAGTAATGTTTTTGGTACCTGTTTTTTATGCTTTATGTGACAGTTGACCTATGTGTTATATAACATAGCAGATAATTTGACAAATTTTAACTTAAAAAATTAATTAATTATTTTTTTTCATGTTAATGTTAATATAAATGTTAACGTTAGTATTAATATTAATATTATTTTTAATATTAATATTAATATTAATATTATATTTGAATTTTAATGTTAATTTTAAATTTGTCATATCAGCTGCCATATCAACATGCCACATCAACTGTGTCACTCCCCGTTCCCAGAATGCGTATTTTTATACATATACAATTCATGTATATTTATTTAGTATTTATCATGTATTATTCTGTATTTAAATTCTTATAAGTTCATGTTAATTATCTGCTCTTTAATTTCATGTTAATTAATTATCTGCATTTATTGTCTGTATTTTATTTCCTGCAATTTACTTCTGTATTTTATTTCCTGCTTTTAACCCCCTGCTTGCTTTCGGGTTGGCCTTGGCCGAACCCCCTCAACCCGGCCCATTAACTCCCACCTACCACCACCTTCCTATTTAAAGCCACCCTCTCCATTCTCTCTCCTCATTACTCATCCTCACCATTACTTCTTCTTCTTTCTCTCATCACTTCTCCACCTACCAGCAGCAGCAGCAGGAGGCAAGTGCAAAACTTGCTTCTACTTGAGAACCATGTTTTTATGGTTCATTTGTCTTCTTCTTGTGATTCCAAGAGAGTTTAGTTCTTAGCATTTTGGATTTCTATGGCTAGTTTTTCCTAGATCTAAGTTGTTGTATTTCGGTTGTTCATGGGTTTGACCTCCCAACTTAGCGTGTTTTCTGGCCGGGAACTTCATCTTCTGGCTTAGGGACGAAGGCTGAGTCACGCACACGTTCTTACGTGGTTGTGTGTATTTTGAGTCACGCACACGTTGTCACGTCCCAGAACCAGAATACTGGAGAGCGGGGGCAGACATAGCCAGCTACGTATGATGAAATGGAATCCATCTCATCATACGGTCACGGCTGTCTAGAAATATGAGGGTTTATCTACAAGCCATCAGTCTCCTAAGGTCATAAAATAGCCTATTGTCTCAATCTCAACCAACTAATAATAATCACAAGATATCAGATCACCAAATATACAATTGTAAGGCGTCCCAAACATTACATATCCAGATGATCATGAAGCTAGTCGTACAAAATGTAAGGACTAGCAAGAGTTAAGTCATACATGATCAACCTCGAGTTGCCAATCATGATTACAGCCCGTAGGCAGACAGTAAATAAAGTTGCAAACGAGCTAACACTTGCTCGGCGGCTAAACGCCTCAAAAGAATATTTTACAAGGGAGTGGGAGAGCAAAATAAAACCCACTCATTGTCCTGGTTACGCCTGGTGGTCACCATCGGGCTGGAAGACAGGTAGATCCTTTGCTGCTGCTCCGGTATCTGGCCATACAAAACCAGCTGGGTCAGACCCCAGAAAGAGCAAGTGCCACAAAGGAGGCTTCACTTAGGAACTAAAACCAGCAAATTAGCTCCAGAGTATAATTACAAATAAAAGACAATAATTTAAGAAAAACATGACAGGTGAATATGAAAGACAATCTTGTACAGAATCAATAAAAGACATGACATATTGGAAAAGCATGACAGGATGATATACGATGAGATAACCATGGGACTATTCAGATAACCAAGTTACAACCCGTAAACCAAACAAGGACCGGGGTTGTAACTCTTCATCTGAACGGAACTTGGTATCCCCACCATTTATCAATAAGGCTAGTATAAATAATCACGATCTCGAAGTAAGGTAAAGCATGTCGAGCATGTCATGGGGTATAACAAGACAATAAACGAAGAGAGAACACAGAACTGCTCCGGAAGCCAGGTTACAACCCGTAAACCAAACAAGGACCGGGGTTGTAACCCTTCGCCTGAACAGAACTGGTCCCCTAATCTTTATTGTTAAAGCAAGCACAAGTAATCATGTCATGTAACAATCTTGTACAGGATCGAGGCAAGAATAGACAGGGTTAGACTCTATTCAATCATTCACGGCCAAGCAATAAGTACGACTTGATACTTTAACTAACTAGGGTTATCACAGGCCTAGTTACTAGCAAGATGCAATGAGATTCTTCCAAGTCCAGTTACCCGCCTGCTGCTACCTGAGTGACCCCAGCAAAGAAAAGGAAAAAAAGATAGCATGATATAGCAGACACACTGTAGTAAGATACATGTGTCCTAAGGTACCACACTCGACGGCGGGCTGGAAGTGCGCTCATCTCGACGGATAGCAACAAATCCCATGTATATATATATATATATATATATATATATATATATATATATATATATATATATATATATATATAAGGCCGGGATCAAAGGGGCAACAGGTAACTGGGAAAGTCTCTCCATGAACTACTGAATTATTCTAGTAATTAGTCTTAGTCCATTTCAGTGGGTAACCCTGACCGTGGTACTCAGGGGTCCCCGTCCTAGACATGATGCAAGACAAGACGGGTTCATTTGTACAAGCACAATCGTCCACGGTGTCCAGATCATTCATACTTATCATGTCAGGCAGCCGTCGCAACGGCTTTACCAGAAGTATCATGTCAGGTTTATCATGTCAAGAGTGCGCCACGGCGGGCCACTATCAAGAATTTTTATGCCAAGTTATCATGTCAAATTATCAGGTCAAGTCTATTTGTCAGGAGTGCACCACGGCGGGTCACTATCAAGTCATGCCAGTTATCAAGGAGGAGAGAAACTTGCACAATTAAATAATAATATATTTAATATATATATATTCTTGAAGCCAAGGAGAAACTCTACAACTTTCATGTTTTGAGTTTTTCAAGATTCTAGCTACAAAACAACTTAAACAGACAAAAACAGTAAAATAGAGCAATTCCGGCGCATGGGATTCCTGCACAAATCGGCGCATGAGATTCCTGCACGAATCGGCGCATGAGATTCCTGCACGAATCGGCGCATGAAATTCTTGCACGAATCGGCGCATGAGATTCCTGTACGAATCAGCGCATGAGATTCCTGCACAAATCGGCGCATGAGATTCCTGCACGAATCGGCGCATGAGATTCCTGCACAAATCGGCGCATGAGAAACTCACGTTGCGTCTTCAGTACATGCGCGTAGGGAACCTACGCGTATGACACGCTCGGCGTTAAGGGATGCGTTGTCGGGACTTCACGGCGCATGGCCTCCCGTCGCATGGCCTCCCGGGCGCATGAGGTTCATCGTCCCTAAACAGCAAGTTCAGCCATGAAAGTTCCGAAAACTTGTAAAGGCCATAACTTCCTCATCCGGAGTCGAAATCAAGCGAAACAAAAACCAAAACTGCATGAAATCGAATTCTCTACAACATGGAACCACTAGTTTTTGGAAATACCAAGTTTTTAGAGATCAAAACCAAAAAAATTAAACAAGAAGGAACTTAAAATTTAGATTTATGAAAATATAACCATAAAAACGGAAAATGCCAAGTTCTAAAGTATCTTAGAATCAAGTAAGGAAGAGAATGGAACAATAAAACTTGAGATCCATCATGAAACAAGTTTGTACTTGCCTAAGCTCTCTCTCTCTCTCTCTCTCTCTTCCTCCTGGTGGTTGAAGAAGTAAAGATGGAAAAGAAGAAATGAGTAATGAGTAATAATGGAATAGAGAGAGTGGAATTGATATTTATGGTGGGAGTGGTGGTAGGTGGGAGTGGTTCTCCACATAAAACCAAACCAAGCCAAACCCACTAAACCGAACCAAACCAAGCCAATGCAATGCCATGATGAACCATGAAATACTCAATAAACCAAGCTCCATTAATCAGAATTAATCCATGAACGATAAATGACAATTAAACCACAATGCTAAATATGAAAATAAACTACAACTAACTAATCAAAGAAAAGAAAAATACGGGTCAGAAATACGAACACGTATAAAATACGTATCACAAATTTTGGGGCACTACATCCTACCCACCTTAAAAGAATTCCGTCCTCGGAATTTAGTCAAGAGGCTAGAGATGTCGGGACAGCTATACTATCGCAAGCAATCCACGCTACCAATCAATCATACAATCATACATGCAAGCAAGGAATCGAAGTGCAAGGCATAAGGAAGATATTACACCTCACGAGCCAAACCGATTGGGATAACGTGATTGGATATCATCCTCACACTCCCACGTTTGACTCTCCCAAGGAGCGATGAACTCAAGCAACACGAACTAAACTGATAGTCTTGCGCTTGAGGTCTCTCTCTTTGGTCAACAGGGACACGGGCCTCTCCTCATACGAAAAGGTTGGTACCAATAACCGTTTTCGAATGATCTAGGATATGGCTCGGACCCGGGATATACCGTTGTAATTAGGACACATGAGACATGACATGCGTTCCACATGACGACGGTGGAAAACAAGACAATAGGACACAGATACCTCTCCGCCAATTCTGGATCTGGGCCTGGGCCAGGGCGAACTGCTGAGGCCTCTGTTGCTGGAAGGCCTGGGCCTGAGACGGCAATGGACCTGGGAACGGAAGCTGCTGTGGTTGGTGAACTGGAGCTGGTTCTGGTGCTGGTCCCATAACCGAGGGACTAGTTACTGTCGACGATGATCTGTTTCTGAACGGACAAGATCCTATCATGTGATCCGGCGAACCACAAACCAAGCACAATCCCTGTGCTCTGCGGCACTCAGTAACAACATGCCCGGGCTTTCCGCAATGAGAACAACCCGTTGCAAAAGGCCGCTTCTGCTTTTGCTGCTGGGGGTAGATCGGGGCAGAATACTGCAAGGAGGTAACCGAATCTGTCCTCGTAGCTCCAATGGTCAGGGCCCTAGCTGCTGGGGCCGGTGCTGAGGATTGGTTCATCTGGTCGCGAGACCGCTTCCGATCTCCGGTCCGGTCCGCTATCCTTCGGGAAGTGTACTCGTGCCTCCTCGCTGCTCGCAAGACGGCATCAATAGTTGTGTATTCGAACTGCTCTACTGCCAATATGATCTCCAAATGGAGCCCCTGCTGAAATCGCTGTGCTCTGTCTAGCTCGATTGCCACCAAGGTGGGAGCAAACCGACTCAACCTTGAAAACTCGGCCGCATATCTGTCGACCGTCCTACTCATCTGCCTGAGATTACTAAACCTGGCCTGCAGGTCATATCTAGCCACCGCGTCGAAGTACTTGGTCTGAAACATATCACTGAATACCGCCCACATAACAGGCGTGTCCAGACTCGCTGCTTGCATAGCCCACCAGTTGCGGGCTAGATCTAGTAACTGCAGGCGTACCACCGCCACCTTCTCTGCTTCAGGGGTCCTGGCTGCCTCCAAGATAACTTCAATGTCCTGTAGCCATGCATCTGCAGCAATAGCATCCTCGCTGCCATCGAAGAAGGGAGGGTTCAGGCGCTTGAAATTGTTGACCGCACTATTTCCTCGAGGACCACTTCCGCTCATAGCTTCTTGTACTGCTTGCTGCAAGGCATCACCTCGACGATCCTGAGACGCAAGCAACTCACGGATGAGCCCTATCAAGACCCCATCCTCTGACCCTGCTGGATGTACTGGCTGGACTAGGGGCACTGGTTCTCCAGAAGGCATGGCTCGGGAGGCGGCTGCTGAGGACTGATCTTGATCTTCTTGCTGTTGCTGGTCTGCCGGCCGAACTCCTTCTGGCTGATCAACAGGAATGATGCCATTGAAGCAATGACATCAGGAATATTAAGGAAGGACCATGAAAGAACAATGATGCAAGCATGTTATCAAGTCAGGGATCCAAGGAGGTAAGAAGATACGAGTGGAGATCAAAGGCGAGTACAGATTGAGACATCTATCCGGTAAACCCTCACATTTCTTGATTGACAAGACCTGCATGGGCCACCACTTAAACCATATCACGCCCCAGAACCAGAATACTGGAGAGCGGGGGCAGACATAGCTAGCTACGTATGATGAAATGGAATCCATCTCATCATACGGTCACGGCTGTCTAGAAATATGAAGGTTTATCTACAAGCCATCAGTCTCCTAAGGTCATAAAATAGCCTATTGTCTCAATCTCAACCAACTAATAATAATCACAAGATATCAGATCACCAAATATACAATTGTAAGGCGTCCCAAACATTACATATCCAGATGATCATGAAGCTAGTCGTACAAAATGTAAGGACTAGCAAGAGTTAAGTCATACATGATCAACCTCGAGTTGCCAATCATGATTACAGCCCGTAGGCAGACAGTAAATAAAGTTGCAAACGAGCTAACACTTGCTCGGCGGCTAAACGCCTCAAAAGAATATTTTACAAGGGAGTGGGAGAGTAAAATAAAACCCACTCATTGCCCTGGTTACGCCTGGTGGTCACCATCGGGCTGGAAGACAGGTAGATCCTTTGCTGCTGCTCCGGTATCTGGCTATACAAAACCAGCTGGGTCAGACCCCAGAAAGAGTAAGTGCCACAAAGGAGGCTTCACTTAGGAACTAAAACCAGCAAATTAGCTCCAGAGTATAATTACAAATAAAAGACAATAATTTAAGAAAAGCATGACAGGTGAATATGAAAGACAATCTTGTACAGAATCAATAAAAGACATAACATATTAGAAAAGCATGATAGGATGATATACGATGAGATAACCATGGGACTATTCAGATAACCAAGTTACAACCCGTAAACCAAACAAGGACCGGGGTTGTAACTCTTCATCTGAACAGAACTTGGTATCCCTACCATTTATCAATAAGGCTAGTGTAAATAATCACGATCTCGAAGTAAGGTAAAGCATGTCGAGCATGTCATAGGGTATAACAAGACAATAAACGAAGAGAGAACACAGAACTGCTCCGGGAGCCAGGTTACAACCCGTAAACCAAACAAGGACCGGGGTTGTAACCCTTCGCCTGAACAGAACTGGTCCCCTAATCTTTATTGTTAAAGCAAGCACAAGTAATCATGTCATGTAACAATCTTGTACAGGATCGAGGCAAGAATAGACAGGGTTAGACTCTATTCAATCATTCACGGCCAAGCAATAAGTACGACTTGATACTTTAACTAACTAGGGTTATCACAGGCCTAGTTACTAGCAAAATGCAATGAGATTCTTCCAAGTCCAGTTACCCGCCTGCTGCTACCTGAGTGACCCCAGCAAAGAAAAGGAAAAAAAGATAGCATGATATAGCAGACACACTGTAGTAAGATACATGTGTCCTAAGGTACCACACTCGACGGCGGGCTGGAAGTGCGCTCATCTCGACGGATAGCAACAAATCCCATGTATATATATATATAAGGCCGGGATCAAAGGGGCAACAGGTAACTGGGAAAGTCTCTCCATGAACTACTGAATTATTCTAGTAATTAGCCTTAGTCCATTTCAGTGGATAACCCTGACCGTGGTACTCAGGGGTCCCCGTCCTAGACATGATGCAAGACAAGACGGGTTCATTTGTACAAGCACAATCGTCCACGGTGTCCAGGTCATTCATACTTATCATGTCAGGCAGCCGTCGCAACGACTTTACCAGAAGTATCATGTCAGATTTATCATGCCAAGAGTGCGCCACGGCGGGCCACTATCAAGAATTTTCATGCCAAGTTATCATGTCAAATTATCAGGTCAAGTCTATTTGTCAGGAGTGCACCACGACGGGTCACTATCAAGTCATGCCAGTTATCAAGGAGGAGAGAAACTTGCCCAATTAAATAATAATATATTTAATATATATATATTCTTGAAGCCAAGGAGAAACTCTACAACTTTCATATTTTGAGTTTTTCAAGATTCTAGCTACAAAATAACTTAAACAGGCAAAAACAGTGAAATAGAGCAATCCCGGCGCATGGGATTCCTGCACAAATCGGCGCATGAGATTCCTGCACGAATCGACGCATGAGATTCCTGCACGAATCGGCGCATGAGATTCCTGCACAAATCGGCGCATGAGATTCCTGCACGAATCGACGCATGAGATTCCTGCACAAATCGGCGCATGAGAAACTCACGTTGCGTCTTCAGTACATGCGCGTAGGGAACCTACGCGTATGACACGCTCGGCGTTAAGGGATGCGTTGCCAGGACTTCATGGCGCATGGCCTCCCGGCGCATGGCCTCCCAGGCGCATGAGGTTCATCGTCCCCAAACAGCAAGTTCAGCCATGAAAGTTCCGAAAACTTGTAAAGGCCATAACTTCCTCATCCGGAGTCGAAATCAAGCGAAACAAAAGCCAAAACTGTATGAAATCGAATTCTCTACAACATGGAACCACTAGTTTTTGGAAATACCAAGTTTTTAGAGATCAAAACCAAAAAAATTAAACAAGAAGGAACTTAAAACTTAGATCTATGAAAATATAACCATAAAAACGGAAAATGCCAAGTTCTAAAGTATCTTAGAATCAAGTAAGGAAGAGAATGAAACAATAAAACTTGAGATCCATCATGAAGCAAGTTTGCACTTGCCTAAGCTCTCTCTCTCTCTCTCCCTCCTGGTGGTTGAAGAAGTAAAGATAGAAAAGAAGAAATGAGTAATGAGTAATAATGGAAGAGAGAGAGTGGGATTGATATTTATAGTGGGAGTGGTGGTAGGTGGGAGTGGTTCTCCACATAAAACCAAACCAAGCCAAACCTACTAAACCGAACCAAACCAAGCCAATGCAATGCCATGATGAACCATGAAATACTCAATAAACCAAGCTCTATTAATCAGAATTAATCCATGAACGATAAATGACAATTAAACCACAATGCTAAATATGAAAATAAACTACAACTAACTAATCAAAGAAAAGAAAAATACGGGTCAGAAATACGAACACGTATAAAATACGTATCACAAATTTCGGGGCACTACACACGTTCTTACGTGGCTGCGTGTATTTTGAGTCACGCACACGTCTCTACGTGTCTGCGTGTATTTTCAGTCACGCTCACGTTCTCACAAGTCTGTGTGTATTTTTAGTCACGCACACATCCACGAGTCTGCGTGTATTTTTAGTCACGCACACATCCACGAGTCTGCGTGTATTTTTAGTCACGCACACTTCCATGAGTGCGTAGATTTTTAGTCACGCTCTCTTGTGCGTGCGTGGATTTTCCCTTCACGCTCACGCTGTGCTTGCTTGCGTGACTTTTCACGCTCGCGCTTGCCAGCGTGTATCACTTTTCACGCTCACTGTTCACGTCCATTTTCCACGCTCACCCCAGCTAGACTTAGCGTGACTTGTTGGTCTTAAGCATAGACTTCTTGCGTGACTTTTTGCCTTAGCATAGACTTGTTGGCGTGACTTCCTGACCTGGATGTTTTTATTTATTCCTCAACCTATTCATTTAATGATGGCATGATAATTCTTCTATTATATCCTTACGCCTTTTTGCGTGAATTTCTTGATAAATCATGATATGTTAAATTTGTTAAAATGGATTGTTATGTAAAATGCGCCTTGTGTCCTGATTGATCCATGGATACCCAGTATGACTAGAACTTAACCCTGAGAGTTATAGACCCGACCCCATGTAATATTGATTGACTTTCATGCCTTGTCACCATTGATAATGATTGTGACATTGACTAATAATTGATCATGCGTTTCTAGTTGGAACTAAGAGACTGGCTAGTCGTCTTATTGAATTGAATGAATGAGACACGTTCATGTAATGAACTATTGTACTCGATTAGCCAATTCCGAATATTGGCATACAGGCACATGCAGGTTTCAAATTATTTATTTATTATTTAATTATCTATTTATCTTACAAAGACGGCATGTGTATTTTATGGTCAAGGCATGATTATTCCGTGGTTAATTTGATTGTTGCATCACGCTATGTAAGACCTACAACCTAGCCGCACAGGTATCGTTGTAGAGTTGCGCATATCGTACTCCGTACGAAAGTACTCATTGAATGACCATGATCCACGGCATGGAACTTCACTCAACGTAGAGACCATTAAGTCAAATAAAATAACAATGGCATGGAGAGAATGGATTCCCGAGTTCTTACATGGCAGCCCCCTTGGGACTATTAAGTGCCCGACGGGCCGGCTGGTTCCCACAGATACTGTAAATCTGTCACACGGGCAGGGAACAGTATCTGCTTATATTTGTACATGCTATAACGGCGGGCGTCCCGCTGGAACTCGTCTAACTACATGATTGGCGCAATTGATTGACTGGATAGACTAGCCTTGCTTGCGTATAGTAAGAACTGAGGAATCCCTATTTTGCATTTCAGGATAACTTGAGACTCACAATAGCAAGCCGTAGGAATTGATTGGCCGTTCAAGATGATTTGTTTGTGTACTGTATCTACTCTATTGCCTAACTGAGATGATCAGAATGTCAGGACATGACGGGCCAACTTCTGTCCTTGTTTGGTTGGGAGGTTGGTTCGAAGTGTCGTGATGTTATGTGAATCCTAGTGGAAAGCAGAGATCTATTATTACATTTTCTTACTTACTGGTTTAATCCTTCATATCGTCCTTCCTTGTGGTACTTGCTATTAGAGGTCTAACCTCTCTGGTTTTGCATGGCCAGATTTAGAGCCGGTCTCCGAGGATCCAGTTTACTTCTACCTCCAAGATGGTCAATACTAGAGGAATGATCGCAGGAGGACTCGAGTGGGTTTCTTTACTTCATCGCTCGTTTTGTCATTTACTTTATACTTAGCCGTTTGGCACCGACATGTTGGTCGGATCGTCTTGTACTTACTTTTGCATAATTGTAACTAAAGTCAGACTGCAGCTGATAACAATTGTGTATACCTTGCTATACCATCTGGCTATATTTTGTAAAGCCAGATCTCAAGAACATTTTGACTGAGCGTTTGGGACGCCTTACTGCTTTATTTTGCATGTTCTCTATTTCCTGTTTCTTGTTTGCATGATTGAGACAATAGATGTGAAATGACCATAGAAAGACTTTCATGTAGTATGCACCCCCTCGTCTGGTTAGACAGCATTGATCGTATTATACGGTATTCATCTACCCGTAATACGTAGCTGGCTGAGTCATTCCCCCGCTCTCCAGTATTCTGGTTCTGGGGCGTGACAAACTGCCACGCAAAAAAGGGATGATTTGAGAAATAATTTGGAGAGACAAATAGCATTATTCCTCTTAATAAACTAAAAAAGTTTATAAATTCACTTCAAAAGCTACTCAGAGTTATCCAAGTATTAAAGTATTGCAAGTTTGTCACTAAATTTTTTTTACTAAGGAAATACCAACTATGAACTTCGCAATTTTTGATAGATCCTACTACATAATTGATACAGGTTTGCAAAAAATCTAAATCCTGACAACATAGAAGACTTTCTACGGTCATTACTGGATCCATGATTTATCTTGGCTATCAAAATTTATATTGGTATGTCTCTCAAAAATTTTGACATTCCACTATATTGGTAGGACTATCAAAAAATTTGACAACCATGTACTCATAGTAGACAGCCCTTTAAAAGAAAATTTGGATGACAAACTTGCAAATACCTGGAGAGTCCTGAGTAATTTTTGCAGTGCCTATATAATATTGCCTAAATTAACAACTTTTCTTTTTACAAAATAACATATTTTAGTTAAATTAGCTATACATAAATAGTTTTAGAATGGACAAATAATTTCTACAATTTTGCTATTTTGTCTGGCAAAAAATTTGTCCACCGTAACAAACGTTCGATTATTAACCAATTCTAATTTCTTACACTCCTCAAGGTGCATTGGCTAAAGACAAAATTGAAATACCAAGTATACAATGCAAAGTTGTGATACCAAATAAGAACCACATCATAATGAATTATTTACCCGATCTCCATTACGGTAATTGTGTTCGGGAACAAAACAGAAAATAATGTACTAACCAACCAAAAAAAATTACAATTTCATGATTGATGTTATAAGTTATAACTAATCTCGATAATAAATAATAATAAAAATATTTGATGTTGTAATTATCTATGGATAAGATTTAATCATTACACTTTAATTTTGAGTAAAATTCTTTGGATGATAAAATTGAACATTTATGTTTTACTTTCTCTCTATATATGCATCTCTCTTTCTTTTGTCATAATTGTCAATAATCAATGTAGCATTCGCTACAAAAAAATAGCTAATTAAAAAAAAATTCAATGTAGCATTCGCTACAAAAAAATAGCTAATTAAAAAAATTTCATAATTTTGATAAACTTGGATTAGAGTGAGGTTTGATATAGGTGTGAGCAACGGTTGGATTCGGTTCAAGCCGAACCAAATATATAAAAATCAAAATAGTCATAAACTATATTTCTCAAAACCAAAATCAAACAGTTTTTATAAAGATCGAACAAAACCAAACCGAACTAATTCGGTTAGATTTTCGATCGGTTCGATTTCATAGGCCAATGGGTCGAGCCTTTATATTTTAGCAAATGAGCTAATTTAAATAAAAAATCTTCAGAAACTCTGGCATTGTTACATTTATGAATTATTACAATTCCAAATTGTGAAAAAATATTAGTACATATAGAATGATGATAGAGAGAGCACAAAGAAGTGACGACAAGTGCCTATAGAGAACGGAAGGAAAAAGTACCCTTAGATAGGGTTAGCGAAAATACTAGTATATATAAATTGAGAGTAGTTTAGTAAATTATTAAATCTAAATCGGTTTGGTTACTCAGACCAAGAATAAAAAATCGAACCGATATTTCAAAATTTTAAATCTCCAAACCGAAAATCGAACCTGTAACCGAAATTTTTCATATTTTGGTATTGTTCGATTCTGTTCGGTTTTCGATTTCCGATCGTTATATGCTCACCCCTAGTTTGATACATTAGAAACATCCTAAAATGACTTGGAAACTTATTTGAGAATTAAATATATATATATATATTAGAATTAATTAACTCTAAAAAATTACTTATTAATAATTGACTTATTAAGTCATGGAAACATAGGTAATTATTTTAGTCCTAATCTATTTTCGTTCTTACATGATTATCGTAATAATTTTTTTATATATTATATTGATTAAAGTGCAAAAGTCACCAAAATATTTTTTTAGTACTCTAATATGACATATATATATAATATAATTCAATTTAAACCTTAAACACACGAATTGTGTAGTATAGGATTCAACCTTCCGCCTTTTAATTTTACAAAGAGAGTTATCTCCAAATAATGAGACATCGACGGATGTTAGATTTTTGGAATATTCCAAAACATCGGAAATCCAACGGCACAGATTGGAGACCAGAAGCCCAGGAAGACGTATCCAGACCGTCCATTAAGCGCAGATGGGCTGAGGCCCACAAGTTAAAGATCTTCAGGATGAGGATGAACCCGTTGATGGAAACGCAGGGACAATACTACAACATGCGTTCGTTCCATTTTAGATTTTGCCTTCCGCGCCGCGTCACGTCGACCGGGCCCCACCCCCGCAGTCGTGGGCCCGGCCCACGCAGACGCACGTGGGCCGGTCGCCACTACGGGCCCCAGCCACAGCGGACAGGTCATGGGAAAGCAGAATCCCACGACGACCGGCTCACCTGTTACGCGACTGGTCGTACAATATATCATTTCTGGTGGGCTCAGTTTTTGCTGCTGCTTTTTTTTTTTTTTTTTCTGTTTTGGGAAGTTATTTTTTTTCTTTGTTGGGGTAATCGGTTGGGTATTTTCGGTATTTTTATAATATTTTACTCAAACGGTTATCACTATACTGTTTTTTAATCAGTTCAGCAATTCGATATCGGTACATAATTTTAGTCCAATTTTTTAGAAATATTTTTAATCGATATTCGATCAGTTTTTTGGTAGCGATTGGTACTCTCTCATCTCTAGATAAAATAAATTGGTTACAACACAAAATTTTTGCTTCAAAAGTAGTGTACCTTAAATTATGATAAAATAAGTGAAGAACTCAAAATTTGTCAATAATATAATAATTGATTATAAAGATTGGTGATTAAGTTTATATAATGACTTATGATCATAACTTCAAAAAGTACGAATTGGTCAGAGTGACGCGGACCTGCTATTTTATTATCATTACTTTTCAATTTTGTAGTGGCAATTCATAATCAAGATTTATATACTATATGTATAACATAGGCATTCAGCCATTCAATGACACGAGCAAAAAGGAAAAAAAAAAAAAAGTACAAATTAAACATAACACGGGTAAAGTGCACCCCCACCTTACACTTGCAGAAAAAAGAAAAATATCTCTAGCTTAAATTTTTTTTAACAATTTTATTTTGGTTCAGTTTATCCCAAATTAGATTTTTTTTTTTTTCGTTAACAGATGTTAAATTATGCATAAAATAACGATTATAACTATGCGAAAAATTTCTTCCCCATTCTCTGTCATTTCCTCTCTCTCCGACAAACCTCCCTCATTCTCAGACGACAGCAGGCAGTGGCGTAGCGGCACGGCATACCGGCGGCGGCGCAACATGGGTGAGGGCACATGGAGGAGTGGTGGTGTGGGGGGGGTGGGGGGGTGGGGGGGGGGTGGGGGTGGTATAGGGGGGAGGAATGGGGGCGGGGGTGCGCGGGGGTGCGCGGGGAGGAGGCTGGTGCAGGGGGCGCCGGAGGAGGAGGTAGGGGGGAGGGAAGGGGTATTTTGGGTATTTAAAAATAAATAGTCACTAATGTTCATTGTAATCGGTTAGTCAACAGAAATGATGCATTTTGATCAAAATATATATTGCGGGAGGGTTTAATTGTTGAAACGTCTATCGGGTGTTATTTTGCAAAATGTGTCTATCCATGGAGAGGTTTTTCGCACTTCATCCGACATAACACTATATGTGAGGTGTTAATAGGCCCGGGCCGACCGATTCATTGTTGACCAATCTGATCCTATATTGGGCTGGGTCGGGCTTAGACCAGAGAAGAAACAGGTTGGACTGGTTCGAACCGCACAATTGATAGTCGAACCAGCTCGGACTCAAGTGGGGAGTGGACTAAGCCTCACCGGGCTAGGTTCGGGCCGGTTTAGGATCGGGCGTGGGTTGGCACGGGTTGGTTAAAAAAAATTGAAGTGAATACTTTTTTATATTAATTTAATTAAAATTGTAAATTGATATAATATTTTTTTATAAACTTAAAAAAATGAAAGTAAAAAAATTGTATTTACATTAAATTTGGAAGAAAATTTTCACATCTTCGGTCTTCTGTCCAATTTATTGTTCATCTGCTTCTTTTGTAGGTTGTCCATAGTAAGAGACTGAAAGTCCAACTCATTATTATCAGCACATTCATCTCTTAAGTATTGAGTCATCTTTTTGGTATGAATCCAATCTTGAACGCAAACGCATACTTCCAAAATATCTGACACATTCTGGTCCTCTTCTTGCTTAGTATTTTTAAATCTGCACTAAAATAATATTCTGATGCTACCGTGTACACTGAGCCATTAGAAAATCATGCGCTAAAAAAGAAAGTATAAGATAAGATTTTTATGTGTCTTTTCCACCATTGTAAAATTGAAAACTATGATTTATAATCATCATCATCATCTTTATCATAAAAATTTAAATACATGGACAATTCTTGAATTCGTAGGAAAGGTTATTTTTTGTTTCTTCCTTTATATACTTAGCATGAGATAACTTAGACATTAAACTAGAGCTACTAGTACTACCTTGAATGGTTGTACTGGGTCGAGTCCATACAATTTTCTTTTTCAGATAAAAAGTTTTCAAAATATCTAAATTTTCTTTAATCTATACTTTTAAGCTGCCTACCTCAACGTTTATATTGTCGTGATAATCGTCTAACAATATAAATACACCATCTAATTTATTTTAGGATCGAAAATCACAGTCAAATAATATAAAAAAGGATTTTCACCCCAATATTTTAGCTCCATTTTAGAAACAACATAATGAAAACCAGAAACATTTCTATATTTAGCAAATAAATGAGACATATTAATAATTTATGTTAAGACTAAAGTTGAAGTTGGATAACAAACTCCGAATAAAATACATGTAGCATTCTAGCATTGTAAAACAATTCTAAAAGTTCATAAATTGAACTAAGAAAGAGGATTGATGGAGAAAATACATGTAGCGTTGACTGGCCGGATTGCTGGTTGTCCGACCCAATTAACACCTTGAACCATATGTCGGACAAATATAATCAAATTTGTCCTAATCCTTGGGACCGGTTATGTAGTGCCCCGTCCCGCAAAGTCAATCGGAGGAATCGAAATACCGACGGCGTTCGAATTTAGCCTTGCAACGGCTACTCGAAGGCTCGCTCGGTCGAGGCGACTCCTCGCACAGGTGTGGTAGTTTCGGTGAACTCGCCTCATCTTAGCCTTCACTTAATAACTCGCGGATTTTCAACTTGCACAAGTAGGCTAATATAAAAGCTATGCATCCACATAGCTAAGGGAATAATCCCGACCCGTCGGAATGTCTTAGAACATGGAAAATGGTCCCACGGTCTTCATAGAAGTCGGCTCAGCGTGCTTTCATATGACACTCGATCCTTCGTTCCCGTGGCTTGGGAGAAAGAAGTTGGCTTAAGTTGCTAAGTTGTCCGACACTTGAAATAGCCTAAGTCATAGGCGCCGCCTGCGTGAATGCTTGATAAAGCATGCACGGTCCCGTCGTTTTGCCCCAACACTCGAATCAGCCTAAGTCATAGGCGTCGCCCGCGTGAATTCTTGGTAAAGCATGCACGGTCCTGTCCCGCAAGGCTTGGCATAGCCTTCGTACGTCCCGCAAGTTAAGTCGCCTTGCACGGCTTGTTGGCTTAAGTCTAGGCACCCGAGAACTTGGTTGTTCAAGTCGAACGCGTGTACGGCACGTTCCCTCGATGCGAAGCTCGGCGTAGCCTTTGCCCGTCGAGTCGTTGTCCGAATAAGTTAGACAAGAGTTGTGTTGGGCTATCAAAGCCATTTCTAGCACTGTCCTGCTCTATCTGCGGTTGTCAAGTCGCGTAGTCCCTTGAGAACAAGGTTCGTCGTATAAAGTATATGACGTGAGCGTTAGCATCGCCTAGAGAACCAGGTCTGTCTAAGACACGAGCTACAGTGGATTTAGTGAAAAGCATGCCACGGTCAAAGGAAGTCCCCACGGCTGGATGTCACCGAGATCGGTCCCGCTACTTGGGAGTCTCGCTAAGTCTTGATAAGTCCCGTACACGAGATATGTCCTGCGGCTTGGGAGTCTCGCTTAGTCTTGATAAGTTCCGCACACGAGATCGGTCCCGCGGCTTGGGAGTCTCGCTATGTCTTGAAAAGAAACACACGAGATCGGTCCCGCGGCTTGGGAGTCTCGACAGATAGAAGGAAAGCATGGTCATGTTAAGAAAGGACTGGATAGATCGAGTTGAGACTTGCATGGTCATTGGACAACTTGTCGACAAGGTGTAGTCTTCTCGAATGATTGCCGGGGCGCCGAGATCATTCGGCCCGAGGGAACCGCGTTGCAGCTCAAAACAGGATGCCGGATAACCGTATGGGAGTATCGGCACTTCCGGGGCTAGCTACCCATTGGAAGGGCGGCCCGATACTCCCGCCGAGCCGTGTCCAAGATAGCTTGACATTGCTAGTGACCACTCATATAGTTGTGTCGGCAAGAGCGGCAATCCGCATGTTTGCCTTTGGATAGCGTCAAGTACTAGCACGGCGTTAGTCAAATCATGAGGCAGTCTAGCACGACGTGTATAAAGTCAGCAAGATGTAATCCCGTTAGTGCCAGCCTTGTATCGGCACGAAAGGAATGAGTTATAGCTTATGTCAGAGAGACACGTGCTTCGGCACTAAGCAAGGCTTCCGCGTATCATTATTGGCATTCGCGTATCAAGTATTGGCTTTCGCGTATCAATATTGGCATTCGCGTATTGGCTATCGCGTATCAACATTGCTAAGTTAGGGAGTCATTAGGCACGACCTGCACGAGTCGTTACCCCTTGACGTCGCTAGCACGAGAATTGGTCTAGAGGCACGCGAAAGTATTGAAAGTCTTGGCACAGCCGAGTTTGCATGAGTTGCTCCTCGACGAAGCGTGTGAGACCCGTCTCACTGTATCAGTATTTTATACGGATACGTGTTTATTTGAGCCGTATTTCGTATTTATCGATTTGCGTGATGTTTTAAAACTTTTCTAAGTGTAGGATTTTCATGACTTGGTTTAACTGGATTTGGTTTTATTTGGTTCGGTTCCACTTGACTTGGTTTAGTTTGGTTCTTTATGAGATGAGGTGTATGGCTTAGATTGAGTGAAGAGGAATGAATGGTGGAGATCACTTGAGCTTGTTATATAAGCCACTTTTTCTCTCTCCCTTCTCATTCACCCTCATTCATTTCTTTCCACCAAACCCTAGCCATTAGGGAGAGAGGCAAGTACACATTGCCGAATGTTGGACGATTTTCATTTTGTTTGTTCCATTTTCCTTATTGTTACATGCTAAGCATCTTTAGAACTTGGAGTTTTCCGTTTTGATGGTTCAATTGTTGTAGATCTAGCTTTGAAGAGATTTCGATTTTCATGGATTTTGATCTGTTTAACTTGCATATTTTTGTCAACTGATGGTTCCATGTTGTAGAGCATTTCATTCTGCCCCATTTTGACTTATAGAAGTTCGGATTTGGACTCTGGATGAAGATTTCATGGAGCTTGGAAGCATGGGTTCATGGTGTTCTTCTTCTCGGAATTTTGGAGAAGAAGAACAGTTCTCTGGCCGCATGACAGTACTTGACCGCATGAACATTCATGCGGCAAGTCGCTCTCAGCCGTATGAGACCCTCGCACTCCTAGCCGCATGGACTTCTCCCACTTAGCCGCATGCACCCCCTTGCTTCTGCAGCCGCATGGGCGTCCGTCCCTTTAAGCCGCATGGATCCGAACTCCGCTAGCCGCATAAGGGCTGAACCATTCTAGCCGCATGGACTCGCTTTCAGCCTGCCGCATGAGACCCTTGCGTTCTAGCCGCATAGACCCGCTTTTCTCTTGGCCGCATAGACTGAGTATCATTCCTGGCCGCATGGAGCTTCATGACTTCTGAGTCGCATAGGCATTGCTCTCCCGTAGCCGCATGGGGACTAGTCCTTTCTCCAGCCGCATAAGGACTCATCCCCTTCAGCCACATGAGACCTGTCCCTCGCTAGCCGCATATGTTCTACTGCCTCCGCCAGCCGCATGAGTTGTCCTTGTTCCGAGCCGCATGGGCTCTTAACCCCGACCCGCATGGACTCCTTTCCTCCAGCCGCATGCATTCCCTTAGACCCGAGTCCCCTCCAGCCGCATGGGCTGCTCCCTCTTCGGCCGCATGAGATCATTCTTGGCCGCCTATGCTCGCGCCGCATAGCTCTTTCCCTGGCTTGTATTTTATTATTTAATGATCGTTATTAACTTGTACTTGTAACGCCCTGTGTAACTTGAGTTCCTATAGCGTACACCTTACCCTATTGTATATTTTTACGCCCATTTTATATCCTTACGCCTTTTGTCCCGAACTTGATAATCCCGATTTGATTGGCATGATTGAAATGACAATTGTACCTGGCACGGTGTGACCAAGAACTAGCATGCATTAATAGTGGCCCGCCGTGGTGCACTCTTGACATGATAACTTGACATGATAACTTGACCTGCTATACATGACACGACAGTGACCCGTAGTGGTGCACTCTTGACAAGTACCCTGACATGCTTGATAGTGGCCCGTCGTGGCGCACTCTTGATAAGTAATAATGATGATGATAGTGGCCCGTCGTGGCGCACTCTTGACAATTCAATTCATTGGCCTGGACACCGTGGATGATTGTGCTTGTATAAACTACTAGTCCGGTTGAGTCTTGCATCATGTCTAGGGCATGATCCCTGAGTACCACGGTCAGGGATTCATACTGAATCTGGCTAGGTTAATGACTAGATTGATCAAATAGTTCATGGAAAAATTTTCAGTTACCTGTTGCCCCTTTGGTCCCGGCCCTATATATATATACATGGGATTTGTTGCTATCCGTCGAGATGAGCGCACTTCCAGCCCGCCGTCGAGTGTGGTACCTTAGGACACATGTATCTTACTACAGTGTGTCTGCTATATCATGCTATCTTTTTCTTTTCTTGCTGGGATCACTCAGGTAGTAACAAACAGGTAATCGGACTTGGAATTCTCATTGCATCTTGCTAGTAACTAAGGCTTGTGATAACCCTAGCTAGTTAAAGTATCAAGCCGTTCTTATTGCTTGGCCGTGAATGTTGGATGGAGTTCAGTCTGTCTAGTCTTGTCTTGATCTTGTACATGATTGTTACATGTCCTGATTTCTTATTTTATCTTGCCGATAAATGGTAGGAGAAACCAAGTTCTGTTCAGGCGAAGGGTTACAATCCCGGTCCTTATTTGGTTTAAGGGTTGTAACCTGGCTTCCGGAACAGTACCTTCGTCTTCTCTTCGTATATTGCCTAGCTCTATTTATTTAACATGTTCTCCAGTTTACTTTATGTCAAATGATGATTTACTTACTGTCTTCCTATGTTCGGGATAAGTGCATTGGTACCGCACGAATCTCGATCCTTCTTTACTTATTGCTTTCTCTCCCTGTTGATTGCCTATGATTGCTGGTTTTAAGTTCATAGTTCGGCCTCCTTTGTGGTACTTGCTATTTGGGGTCTGACCCCACTGGTTTTGCATGGCCAGGTTCTGATAGAAGAGCCCGAAGGATCTACCGCACCATCTACTCGACGGCGACCAGCCGGAGCGCCAGAGTGCCTCAGTGGGTTCTTCTTCATTCTCCCACTGATATATAAATTCTCTTCTTGTAACGTTTAGCCCCGAGCACGTGTTTAGCTCGTGTTTTGGTATTTTCCTTGATATTGTAGTCTACGGGCATAAACATGATATGTGTATTCTAGACTATAGCTAGTCCTTATCATGTACGACTAATATTCTAGCTAGTTATCAGTTCTGTGGTAATGGCTTCATGATCATTCATGTATATATGGTTCGGGACGCCTTATTATTGTATGTATGATGATCGTACTCTTTGCTCTTTTATAATTGCCTGTGATTGAGATACCTAGGATTGTTAAACCATAGGATTGACTGATGGCTTGTAGAGTAACCCCCATGTCTTGACAGCTTATACGTGATTTCAGAGTATTAACGTACTTTGGGATTACGTAGCTGGCTATGTCTGCCCTCGCTCTCCAGTATTCTGGTTCTGGGGCGTGACAAAGCGCTATCTCGAATGTGTTGAAGTCTCGAATAGAGTATGGCGCGACCCTGCCGTCCCGAGTTGGAGTTTGGTCAAGTACCTAGGCGATGAGGTACTGCCTCGATCGAAACACACATTAGCATGGCACGACCCTGTCGTTGCACGACCCTGTCGTTGCATTATTAAGTGTAGGTCGAGACGTCTTGTTCTAAAATGGATCCTAAGGCAAGATTAGAAAGACAATCGTAAACGGACTTGTAAGCTGCACAAAGTAAATGAACGTGCCGATTTTGTATGGGTGGGCGAGGAGCTCATTCCACCAGTATATTTGAGTACTGACACCCACACAGTGTTCATGTGCAGGCACAGGTAGAAGCTCGTGGCACGGAGCTCGCTTGGATGCGTCGAGGCACGGAGTTCCTTGGCGATTCGAAGCGTGCGGCCGTATGGATTGAAGACTTATACAGGACATAATGTATGGACATCGCCTTCTGAAGCTTCCGCTGGATTCAAGTATTGTATCGAGAGATGAGAGAGAGCAGAGTGAATTATAAAATGAGAGAAAACTGAGCACGAGAGACTTGTAATTTGGCCTTGCGCCCACAAATGTAATCTTGTATTCAATATCAATAAAGAGCTTCTTTTGAATGACTTGTGTTCATGTGTGCTTGTTCTAAATTTTTGCTGCATGTTTCAATGTTTCTGCTTGGGATTTCTGTGCGACGATCCCGTCGCAGCCGATGTAATCGGCCGTTATGAAACAGCCTTGCACGAGCGCAATCTAGGCTCGTACGGCATCACGCCTTAGCGAGGATGATCGCTCCTACGGGAGCGGGGCGTGACATAATGGTATCAGAGCACGGCTTTACGTCTTTGGACTTCACGTCGAATTTCTCAGTTTTGAAAGCTCGTCGTTGGAAAAAGAAGTGTGCGCTCTCTCTCAAATGTCCCTCGGCATGTCCATACAATAAGTCTAAATATTTTCAAAAGCTCGTACTAGCGTTCAGTTGAAACGCATCTGTAAGCCTTTGTGCCGAACGGTGTCAACTTGATCTTGATAAGAAACACATGCTAAAGTTAGCAAGTCGCGCGTATGCCTAACTAGTCCTGCGTTGACCTTAGTAATTGAGCGTGCAAACTCGAAATATAGTCCGCACGGGATAGCTATGCACACGGCCTTTTGGCTAAGCTGTGTCGCGCACCTCGACCTTTTGGTGCGAACGAGTTGCGAGCGATATCAATTATCGTTCGGTTGGGAACGAGGATACACTTAGAGTGTCTATCGATAGAACCAATATGGGACTAACGCTTAGACGTGCACGGAAGATTGATTTAGATTTTGAGGAATAGTGCGAATGACTTAGTACGTCGAGGCGATGTGGGCGATTACGCTCACTACCAAAATAAGTGGATTTAGCGACGCCCAAAAACGTCGGAAAAACAACAAAATCCGTCGCTAATATGTATCACCGACGTATTTACCGACGTTTAGGTTTTGTCGCCGTTTCCTTAGTCGCTGATTACAAAAACGTCGCTGAACGTCGCAATTACCGACATTCAGCGACGTAACAGTACGTCGGTGAGTTATCGACGTTTATCGTCGTTCCGTCGGTATATTAGCTACGTATATGTAGTCGCTACACGTCGGTAAAGACCTGGAATATTTACCGACGTCTACCGTCGTTTCGTCGGTAATATAGCGACGTGAATTTTGTCGCTAGACGTCGGTAAAGGTCCTGTACATTTTTGCAGCTAGTGTCGGTAAACGTCGGTAAATACGTCGGAGAGCTGTACTTTTTTGCAGTTAGTCGTCGGTAAATGTCGGTAAAACGTCGGAAAAATATATTATTTGCAGCTTGTCGTCGGTAAACGTCGGAACACGACGTCGCTAAACGTCAGTAAGCGTCGCTAAACGTCGCTAAAGTTGTAAAAAAAATAAAAAAAAATAAAACACAGATTCTTTATTACCACTCACAATTCTATAAAACACATATAGGTACACATTCAAATCCCCACTCACAATTCCAAATCACAGCGCATTCAAACCCCCACTCACAATTCCAAATCACAGATAGCTTTAATCTAAGTTAATTAACATCCAATCCAAACACAATTAACATTTATCGACGAAGGAATTAACATCCAATCCAAACAAGTCACAAGTCAATTCGATACAAACACAACTAACATCCAATACAAACATCCAATCATAAGTCACAAACATAAGATGATACAAACACAAACAAAAGTCCTAACTAGGACTACTAGTGATCTGGTGCAGGAGGGGCACCGCCGCGACGAAGGCGTAAAAACTCCTCATACTCCGCAAGTGAAATCGATATAGATGGAGCGCCAGGCTGTGACGTCGGTGGAGTCGGTGTCGAATAAGAAGGCGGTGGAGGCGGCGGAGTCGACGACGATGAAGGCGCACCCAGAGTACCAGCATGCTCCAACGCTGTAAGTCGCTGGTTGTATGAATCCATGATAGATAACATTCTACCACTGCTCTGGACCATCGAATCCTGCGCCAATCTCACCGTCTCGGCCATGGTCACCTGTCCTGTCTGCAACTCCGTCACCGTGCGCTCTAACCCTCCAACGGCGCGCTCTGTCCTCTCAGTCGTCTCCCTGAGGTCTATAATGCCGCGGTCGAGCGCATCCAATCGTGCTAGCAGCGCAGGATCGTCCGTAGGATGCTGAGACTGCTGCTCGATCCGTCGTAGCAGGTCGTCACGGAGAGACTCCATCATCTGGTGGACTCGGGCAGACTCCTGGGACGGCTGTGGACCATGCACACTAGCAGGAGATGTCCTAGAGGACTGGGTCGCAACTAGGGCGCCATAGGATCCCGTACCGTAGTACGTACCCCTACGGAGGCCACCAGCGGCGGTCATCCACAGCTCGTCTGCCGACGGAGCTTGAGTAGGCTGCGAGGAAGTACCGGCCTCTCTTGCATCAGGTGCACTAGCAGCCGCCCGTTCCCGCAGCCTCGTATACTCGGCCTAGAAAGTATGGATAGTACTCTATGATTTCTAATTTCTAATTAATGTACTTATTTTTACTAACTTCATGAATATTTATTTGCATCATATTTACTAAGTTATATTAAAATGGACACGAAGTATTACATTAAGATAACGTATTGTAATACTTACATAGGTCTGCTCGGCCCTCTCGTCAATAAGGACTCCGCCCTTCCGATGGGTGGCCAGAAAGACGGTCACCATGTCGGCGTTACCGACCTTCCTTACCTGTAATTAAATATATTATCTTAGTAATAATTTATCGGATTTGTATTAAAATAATATTTCTAAAAGAGAAAGACATACCAGACGACGAAAATGTTCCGTCATCGGAATCGACCCACCGCACCACTTCGAGGCATGTTGCCTAGCCGCCTTAGCCTTCTCCGACTTCTCCTTGTACCTTGGCTCGTTGAATCGAGCCTTCATCTCATTCCACTGATCAGGGGTGATCCAACCTTTGATCGGCTTTCCGGCACGATCACGTTCCTTCTGATCATTAATAGAGTCGCGGATCAGCTTAGCAGCGACGGAAGGAAACATCCCCTCGATCTGCTCGGCCCGGTGCGGCGGATAGTAAAACATATCCTAGAACAGTACGAAACCAAATATTTATCAGTTATATATAATATGCATAAATTAAATGATTCATGTTAAAAACAAATCTATTTTAACCTTGAAGCGCGTAAACCAGAAGTTCTTCCTTTCGTTTGGAGCATCAGAGTAGTTAATCCAGGGACCACCATAATTATGCCTCAGCATATCGCCTAGGCGTCTCTGTACCCCTGGAGGACGATATCTATACATACATATTATATTCATGAAAAAAGTTAATTTATGATAAAAACAGAAGAAAAAAAAAATCATAAACCAAAATACCTACTTTGTACCGTCGGCCCAGATCTCCGTCCTCCCCTCCTCCGGAGGTGCGCACGCATCATCTTCATGATGCTGGTCGGCCGTCGGCGCATCCTCCTCGGCCATCTGCTCATCCGTCTCCATCGTCGTATCAACATCAGGAACGCTAGACGGGGGAGCCCTCTCAACAGGTCTGGAACTACTCGTCCCAGGAGATATGCCACGTGACGTCGTCCCAACCGGCCCAGCTACTGTCCGATATGGAGGAGTAATCGGCGACGAGGATCCAGAGCCGGTACCAATAGGAGGTACCGAAGGCAAACTCCGTCCCCTAGCAGTACCTGTAGGAAGTACCGGAGGATCCCGACCTCCTCGTGGCCCTCGCAAATGTCCGCGACGACCTGCCATACCTGATAACAGCATATGATAGTACAAGATATAATAGAGACTAGAAATATGACAGTACAACAAATAATAGAGACTAGAAATATGACAGTACAACAAATATTAGAGACTAGAAATATGACAGTACAACAAATAATAGAGAATAGAAATATGACAGTACAACAAAGATAATAACCAAGGTAACATATGATGATACATTCTACAATAAACATCTAAGTCCAGATAATATATTCTAGAAGAAACATCTAAGTCCAGATAAGTATATCTCTCTCAATCATCTTCAGAATAATCATCTTGTTCGTCTTCCTCGACCTCATCTTCCTCTTCCTCCTCATCTTCACTTTCGTCTTCACCTTCGTCGGCTTCGTCTTCCTCTTCGGATAATTCTACATCTTCTACATTATGTGTCGTGTAATGCGTAACTTCCGTGGAGTCCACATCGACAATATTGGTTACAGGAGGTAGCTCGTCCTCCTGGTAAGCTTTTTCATCAACATCAAAAGTATCTCTAGCTTTAGTCTTGCATACTGCCCACCAGTCAGACTTCGTTGCTCCCCGTCTCGGATAAGCTGTGAAATACACGAGCTGAGCCTGAGTTGCTAGGACAAACGGTTCGTAGCCTTGATATCTACGCTTGTAGTTTATATCCACAAGACCATGCTTGTCAATTTTCCAGCCTTGATTTTCAATCGGATCGAACCATTCACACTTGAACAACACGATCTTTGCAGGTTCTCTGCCATAATTATATGACAACTCCACAATCTCTCGCAAGATGCCAAAGAAATCATTTCCTGGATCGACGTCTTTGTAGTTCGAAGACTTGATACACAAACAACTGTTCTTCGTGGAATCAAGATCCAGGAAGCTGTCTCTGATCGGAGCATTTGTCGACTTGAACCGAAAGCCATTGACACAATAACTTGGCCATGTTTTAACACAAGTAATTGGTCCCTTGGCAAGAGTTCTAATTAATTCAATCTTGGGTGAAATTAGACGATCGACCTGAATATCAAAGAAGAGATAATAAGTTATTTATTGCGCAGTTGCATTAGAAGAGGCCAGTAAATATTACCGAACTGCTTACATATTCGCTCAACCAAGAAGGAAAATGACGTCTCATTTCTTGTTCTAATGCTTCGTCTGTTAGGTAGGGTCTAACCAGCCTCAACTCATCATTATATGTGCTGGAAAACAACGAAGCATTAGAACGATTAGTACAATAATATTAGCTTATACTATTACATTGAGATGACGTAAACTCATCATTCCTTACTTACCCCTCTAGCTTCTCCACTTCATCCTTGTCGCAATTGAGTAATACATACAACTGAGCAGCCCTTAGCTCTTCGTCATTCAAATATCTCTTCTTCATTTTCCCCGAAGGCTTTCCGGACGCATTGAATACTTTCAGTATTCCATCATTAAATTCTTGATATCCGTCGTCGTTTCTCGGAGCCCTCGTTCTATTCGTAGCAACATGAGGTTTGAAATAGGAGGAGCAGAAATTTGTAATCTCCTCGAGAATATAGGCTTCACAAATAGAACCCTCGACCCGAGCCTTATTTTTTACCTTTCTTTTTAGGTGATTCAAATGTCGCTCGAACGGGTACATCCATCGATATTCGACGGGTCCACCAACACGTGCCTCGTAAGAAAGATGAATCGGCAAATGCTCCATAGAGTCGAAGAATCCAGGAGGAAACACCCTCTCTAGCTTGCACAGTGTTACCGCAATGTCCTTCTCTTGCTTTTCTAGACGATCAACGAGCAATTTCTTAGAACAAAGGTCCCTGAAGAATATGCTAAGCTCCGTCAATGGATCCCAAACTGCCTGCGGTAAGAATTCCCGAAATGCAATCGGAATTAACCGCTCCATGAATACGTGACAATCATGGCTCTTCATACCTGTCAGTTTGTTCTCCTTGAGGTCGACGCATCTTCTCAAGTTTGAAACATACCCATCTGGAAATTTCAGACCTTGAATCCACCTACAAAGCCTCACTTTATCCTCCTTCTCCAGTGAGAAAATTGCCTTAGGCTGCTTCAACTTCCCATTCCCGTCCTCTATCAAATGCAATGCAGGACGTCTACATATTTCTTTCAAGTCCAATCTAGCCTTAGGATTGTCTTTCGTCTTCCCCTTTATGTCCATTACAGTATTAATTATGTTGTCAAACACATTCTTCTCAATATGCATGACATCAAGGTTATGTCTAATCAGATTGGTGCTCCAGTATGGCAGATCCCAGAATATACTCCTCTTCGTCCAGTTATGAGTGCGACCAAATCCGTCACACTTGTAGCCCGTAGCAGGCTGCTCAATAGCACTTGGTAAATCTCTAACCTCCTCCCATATCGTGGCTCCGCACCACCTTGTCGGTGGATCACCCTTCTCCACAACGCCAGCACGAAAAGCATTCTTGTTCCTCCGGTACGGATGATCCTTCGGCAGGAATTATCGATGACAATCGAAGAAGCACGGTTTGCCTCCGTGTTTCAAACGGAAAGCCTTAGTGTCGTCCATGCAACACGGACATGAAAGACGACCATGCGTGCTCCATCCAGATAACATTCCATAGGCCAGAAAGTCGTTGATGGTCCACATAAGTGCTGCCCGCATCTGGAAATTTTGTTTTCTAGATACATCGTACGTGTTGGAACCTACTTCCCACAGCTGATTCAACTCATCAATCAATGGCTGTAAATAAACATCGATGTTCCTTTTCGGATTGTTCGGACCTGGGATAATAACGGTGAGGAACATATATGGAGTCTTCATACACATCCAAGGCGGTAGATTATACGGGGTGACGATCACAGGCCAACACGAATACTGGGATCCCGAAAGTCCGAATGGGGTAAAACCGTCAGAGCAGAGACCCAATCTAACATTACGCGGATCAGAAGCAAAATCTGGATACTCTCGATCAAAGTGCTTCCATGCTTCTCCATCAGATGGGTGATCCAACACTCCTTCGGTATGTTCCCGCTTATGCCAACTCATGTTTTCTGCAGTTTCCTTCACCATAAACAACCGCTGCAAACGCGGCGTCAACGGCAAGTAGTGCATCGAAGAGGTAGGCTTCCTGGCACCGACAGACTTTCCTCTACCACAGGCCTTGTAGCGATCGACACCACAAAATCTGCAGGCGTCTTCATCCTTGTCGTCTTTGTAGTACAACATGCACCCGTTGCGACAGGCATCGATTTTTTCATATCCCATCCAGAGCGATCTAACCATCCTCTTAGACCGGTAGAAGTCTTTAGGCAACTTCGCACCCTCAGGCAATATTTCTATAAGCAACTCCATAATACGGTTGTAGCAATCTTGCGACATGTTAAAATCGGACTTGATGCTCAACAATCTTGTAACCACCTCCAACGGTGAATGATCCTCACAACCAGGATATAATGGAGTCCTTGCATTCTCCAGCAACTCCATGAACTGTGCAGCATCGGGGTTCGGTGCCTCCTCAGGTGCATCATGATCATCCGGATCGAAACTAGGTCCGGCCGCGTCAAAAACCATGTTCACCAACCCATCGTCGTAAGGAGCGTTGTTGTGGACATCCACATAAGGCTCGTACTCCGATGCTAAAGACACAAGTTCTCCGTGCTCGCTCCACTGATAGTAGTTCGGCGTGAAACCCTTCGAGTACAAATGATACGTGACATCCACTTCTGGATGATATTTCAAGTTGCGACATCTCACACACGGACACTTAATTTTGGTACCGTCCATGTACTGAGGGAACGCCTTGGCAAACTGCAGGAACTGGTGTACACCCTCTATGAATTCATCCCGCACACCGCACATGTCATCAGGATGACGGTTGTACATCCAAGTACGATTCCGCAGATAGTAATTCAGCTCCATAATTCTGTAAGATAGATACATCAAGGTAGTGAAAATCTGTATCGTAAGACAAACTAAACATAATTAGTATATAATCATGTAACTGGTGGATCCGCTAGCTAGTAAGCCGGATGTACTTAATATCAGAGAGTATCAGATTAGTATTAGTATATAGGTTAGGTAGACCGTATCAGAGAGTATCAGATTAGTATCAGAAGAAGGGAGGAGCAGATGGGTCCAGAGCCATGGTGGAGAAGGAGAAGTAACATGAGAGCAGTTTCCGCCGTAACATCTCCTGGCTCTGCTGGCAACTGAAGTCCAGATGCTACAAAGGACGATCCTTCGCTGAAATTAACTACAACACCCATCAGTTCAAGTTCATTCCTAGATGAGTATATTCCAATGCCATAGAGGAAGGTCAACAAACTGATGGCTTCTATGGCATTGGAATCTACTCATATAGGAATGAACTTGAACTGATGGGTGTTGTAGTCGATTTCAGCGAAGGATCGTCCTTTGTAGCATCTGGACTTCAGTTGCCAGCAGAGCCACAGGAGATGTTACGGCAGAAACTGCTCTCATGTTACTTCTCCTCCTCCACCATGGCTCTGGACCCATCTGCTCCTCCCTTCTTCCCTTCTTATCATTCGACTATCTCGGCCTCCTATTCGGCCTACTATTCCGATACCGATACTTTGAACCTTGATCTTAACACAAACCTATATACTGATCGATACTAATCTGCTACGCCCGATACTAAGTATATACGGTCGATACTGATAGCGATAGTCCGATACCGATAGCGATAGTCCGATACCGATAGTTCGATCGATACCGATAGTTCGATACCGATAGCGATAGTCCGATACCGATAGTGATAGTTCGATACCGATAGCGATAGTCCGATACAGATACACATGGACCTACATATATATATATATCACTAGTAGCCATACTCCTCTACATACTACTCTACACTAGGATCTAGTAACCATATATTAAGTCAAAATCTAGGGTTTGACTAAATATGGGTTAACTTTCTGGTCAAACTAAGTCAAAATCTAGGTTTAATAGGGTGTGTGGGTGTTCACCATGTCAAAGTTCAGTCCATCTCTGGTGGACTCAAAAATGTACAGCAGGTGAGAAGAGTGTTAACCCCAGGTTTAGACATCTAACCCAAGTCAGTCTAATGAGATTCAATCTCAGATTTAACAAGTGTTTTCAGATTTACGAGAGGAAAAAGGTAAAAGAAGAAGAGTTCATACATTCATTTCCAAGTTTAACAGTTCATATAAATCTCAAGTTATATGCATGAAGGAAAGGAAAATCAAGTTCAGTCATGTATGCATTCTCAGGTTTCATGTTCAGTTAATCTCAGGTTAATGTTCAAAAACAATCTTAGTTATACATTACATCTCAAGTTCATCTCATTTCTCAGTTATTGCATATATTCATATCATGACAGTTTTGAACATGTAAGATATGAAATAAACTTAACATCTACATAACTGTGAACAATATCTAAACAAACTAAAATCCACAAATCAATCCCAGTATTAACATTACATCACAGTCTATATTTATCATTTAATTTCAATATTAATATAAAACTTACAGTTCAGTTGAGTAGCATAACCCATGTAATGCAAACCCAAATTGAACCCCAAAATACAAACCCATGTAATGCAAACCCAAGTTGAGTAGCATAACCCATGTAATCATATAACCACATCATTTAGTGAACCATACATTACATTAATTAACCAATTTATTATCCTATTAATCTCTGAAAATTCCCAGAACAGTGTAGGTATCATAGTTATGTAGGGAAACCCCAAACCATCAGTCCCACATGCCCCATCCGAAACCCCAAACCTAGTTTACATCTTCTTTCCCAATTTTAAAGGACTACGCCATTTCCAATGGGGGTTTACATTGATCAGAATAATATGCAAAAAAGAAAAAAAAGTAATAAAAATGGCGTTAGGGTTAGGGTTTACCAAATTGACGAGGGGAAGAGGGGGTCGACGGTCTCCGGAGGACGGGGTCGGTGCTCGCGGCGGTCACGAAGGTCGGGGAGAGGAGAGGGGGTCGGTGCTCGCGGCGGCCACCGACGGTCGGCCGGGGAGCTGATGGGGGGGGAGGGGGAGGGTTGGGGAGAGGAGAGGGGTCGCCGAGGTCGGTGGGGGTCGCCGAGGGCGCGGTCGGACGGGGGTCGACGGGGTGGGGGAAGCCGGCTCGGGGTCGGGGGGGAAGGAAAATATTGGAGGGAAATAATGGGGGGAATGAAAACTCGAACCTGACCTATATTCACACTTTAGCGACGTCATATAAGAACGTCGGTACACGTCGCTAATATCATTGATATTAGCGATGAAGTAATAAATACGTCGAAAAACGTCGCTAATATCACTAATATTAGCGACGTTTACCGACTTATACGCGACGTGAGCTCTTTAAAACGCAAACGTAGTTTAAATACGTCGCAGAACGTCGCTGTCAGTCGCTAATAGTGACGTCTTGCGACGTTATAAAGAAACGTCGCTAAATTATTATTTTCCTGCGACGTTTTCTTAAAACGTCGCTAATTACGTCGGTAATATGACTTATTTTGGTAGTGGCTAGGGATTCGTCGAACGAATCCGAAAGATATCTTAGCGAGTGATGCGAACGTGATTGAAGACTAAATCAGATGGCTCGAATCCGAGTGGTGTATGGTTTGTCTTGGAAATCATTCGAGCAAAAATTAAGGATTACGAGTATCAGTGAGTATGTCGGCGAGGCGATGCGATCGCGCAAAGCCTTAGAACGCATCACGCTTAGTTGATCGTGACTTCGAATGTCCCGAACGAGATATCGTTCGGATAACTTGTCAATGGACAACGCAAGTTAGAAAATAACTCGGAACGATGAATAAAGATGTACGTCTTGATCGAGGAAACCTAGAGGATCGTGCTTACGATTTCGGATTACGTCTAATGAAATGTGACTTGAGTTTTGGACAATGATCTTGAATATTGAGGAGATTGTGGAATATCCAGTTCAGACAATAGCATCAGTCGCACGACTCGAAATTGGTTGCAAAGGAAGATCGTCAGGTTACGCATATCGTCGATGGTATTGAGGCGTACCAAAGATCGATATATGATAACTTGGGGGTACTCTGACTCGGCGAATGACGATCGTGCAAATGTCATTGTTCCGATGGATGCTATACTCGGTATGTTGAAATGTGTCGAGGAAAAGATAAACTTGGCTCGAGGATTTTCTGGTTGAACGAATGACAAACGGACTATCGAACTGAGATCTTGGCTTGGATGAAAATAAAAATGTTTGGATTTGCTTCGTTGACAACCACAATGTTGACGTTCTTGTCTTATGCGAGCGCAACTCCAGCCTCGCACATGCGTTGCGCCGATTAGGGCGATCACTCGGCGTGAGCGCTGGTATGGTGATTCATACAGCGGGGGTGATTGAACTAGCATGGCGTGGCAATTTGTGTGCTTCAACTTGTTGTTTGACGCGAAGGTAGACTCGAGAATGACTTAGCATGCGTGACGGTCGAATTTGAGGATTGCGTAGGTCCAATCCGCGTATCGAGAATGAATTAGTCTAGACGCAAGCAAGAGTTACGTTCCGATGAGAATGATTATTCCGCGGGAGCGTTGCATGGTGATTCATGAACCACCGAGAATAATCGGACTTGCGTGAGATTGGGGGGCAATGTATTGTCGAGCTAGATGACCTCGTGATCGAATACATGAATTGGTTAGAATTGATGATTTGAATGGATTCGAATACGCGCAACGAATGCATTGATGCGAATAGGTGATCGTCCTCGATGTTTAGAAATCTGAGTGACATGAGCTTGGGTAGAAAATTCCGTACTACCGACTTTGGTTTGACCCTAGGATTGGGGTCAGTGTTGGCATTATTGTTGGGGAACTATGATTCCAATCCTGACATTGACTTAGCCTCGAAAAGATGGCCTAGCGGTTAGGCGAGACGCCATGTTTCAAGTGTTAGCAATCGAAATATTGATCTTGAGGATTGGCATGGACTGAAAGAGTGAATCAAGAATAGGAAACCCTGCTCATGAGACTCGGCTGACGTGCATATATTTCGTGGACGCTTGAGTATGTGCACGATGCGACTCGAGTGAGAATGATGAATTCTCTATCATGCGGCTTGGCCGAATGCATGTATTTTGGGGACGCCTGGAATGCGTGCACGATCCAACCAAGTGATACGTTGAATTCAAACGAGACTTGAGGATTGGAAGAGTGTCGAGAAATTGAAATCGTGTTAAAACGATTGATACTAGTGCGAGCGTGGCTCGGAATCGAGGAAACGCGTAGGCGGAGTGTGTACGATTAAGTCTTGGCCATAGAAATGGTAGGATGGCTTGCCTTCAGGAAAGTCTCGAGGATGAGACTTGTTCTGAGTGGTGTATGATGTAGTGTCCCGTCCCGCAAAGTCAATCGGAGGAATCGAAACGCCGACGGCGTTCGGACTTAGCCTTGCAACGGCTACTAGAAGGCTCGCTCGGTCGAGGCGACTCCTCGCACAGGTGGGGTAGTTTCGGTGAACTCGCCTCATCTTAGCCTTCACTTAATAACTCGCGGGTTTTCAACTTGCACAAGTAGGCTAATATAAAAGCTACGCATCCACATAGCTAAGGGAATAATCCCGACCCGTCGGAATGTCTTAGAACATGGAAAATGGTCCCACGGTCTACATAGAAGTCGGCTCAGCGTGCTTTTAAATGACACTCGATCCTTCGTTCCCGTGGCTTGGGAGAAGGAAGTTGGCTTAAGTTGCCAAGTTATCCGACACTTGAAATCGCCTAAGTCATAGGCGTCGCCTGCGTGAATGCTTGACAAAGCATGCACGGTCCCGTCGTTTTGCCCCAACACTCGAATCAGCCTAAGTCATAGGCGTCGCCCGCATGAATGCTTGGTAAAGCATGCACGGTCCTGTCCCGCAAGGCTTGGCATAGCCTTCGCACGTCCCGCAAGTTAAGTCGCCTTGCACGGCTTGTTGGCTTAAGTCTAGGCACCCGAGAACTTGGTTGTTCAAGTAGAACGCGTGCACGACACGTTCCCTCGATGCGAAGCTCGGCGTAGCCTTTGCTCGTCGAGTCGTTGCCCGAATAAGTTAGACAAGAGTTGTGTTGGGCTATCAAAGCCATTTCTAGCACTGTCCTGCTCTATCTGCGGTTGTCAAGTCGCGTAGTTCCTTGAGAACAAGGCTCGTCGTATAAAGTATATGACGTGAGCATTAGCATCGCCTAGAGAACCAGGTCTGTCTAAGGCACGAGCTACAGTGGATTTAGTGAAAAGCATGCCACGGTCAAAGGAAGTCCCCGCGGCTGGATGTCGCCGAGATCGGTCCCGCTACTTGGGAGTCTCGCTAAGTCTTGATAAGTCCCGCACACGAGATCGGTCCCGCGGCTTGGGAGTCTCGCTTAGTCTTGATAAGTCCCGCACACGAGATCGGTCCCGCGACTTGGGAGTCTCGCTATGTCTTGAAAAGAAACACACGAGATCGGTCCCGCGGCTTGGGAGTCTCGACAGATAGAAGGAAAGCATGGTCATGTTAAGGAAGGACTGGATAGATCGAGTTGAGACTTGCATGGTCATTGGACAACTTGTCGACAAGGTGTAGTCTTCTCGAATGATTGCTGGGGCGCCGGGATCATTCGGCCCGGGGGAAGCGCGTTGCGACTCAAAGCAGGATGCCGGATAACCGCATGGGAGTATCGGCGCTTCCGGGACTAGCTACCCATTAGAAGGGCGGCCCGACAAGGTGTAGTCTTCTCAAGTATTATGAAATACGTATAAGGCACGTGCATATATACTAGTACTATATAATAATAAAAACCGACTTAAAAAAAAAGAAGAAGTTGACTTCAACTTTGATGTTCAAATGTGCATTTTATATAAAAACTCCCATAAGTAAACCAATTTTTTTACTAAAATCAGTGTTGTAAGAACCGAACCGGACCGGCGGTTGTTATGCCAAAATAAATTGGTCCGGTCCGACTAAAATCGGTTCATTTAAAGAATCGTCAGATTTTTTCAAAATCGAGGTTCAACCAATTTTCACAATTGAACCGACCAATTGTTAATATTTTATTATTTTTTAAATTCAAAAAAAAATGTCATTTGAAATTTGGACCATTGATTCCTGGTTTGGTTTTGATAGTCCTTATAGTTGTAAAATTAAACCAAAACAACATACTAAGAACAAACCAAACCAATAAGTAAATATGAATATCTTACATATTTGAACCAAACCAACCAAGTCTATTTGGACTCCGGTTGAACCCCAGTTCGACCTATACCAAAAAAAATAGGTTCGATCATCGGTCCAATTTTTAAACATTGCTTAAAATGTTCATTTATTAATATAAAATTTATATTTATTAATGTGCTAGTAGGAGTACCAAGTATTATTTATGGATGAATTATCATATTCTAGTAGGAGTACCATATCATGCGTCTTTAAAGAAGAAGTGAGCATCGGTACAATCGGTCGGTATTTGGTCGAATTTTTCGGTAATTAAAAAATTAATACAAATATCGTACCATTTAAAATCGTTTTTTTCGATTTCGGTTAAATCGGTGTTCGGTCGATTTTTGTTCGGTATCGATATTTTACCAATTAATATTTGATCAATCAACACACTTAATATTATATAACCTTTTAATCTAGAAATTTTTTTTTTTTACTTTTTTGGAAGCATTAAATTTCAAAGCCAAGTCTCTACCAACCAAGCAATTAATCAAATTTATTAGAATAATATATAACAAGTCGCAAACACCTAAAAACGAGCTTAAAAGATCAAGATTATTAAGTTTAATCCTTAGTAAAAGTTTAAGTACACCACAATTTACTTAAAAAATTCTATGAAAACACAAAACATAAGCTCAAAAGATCAAAAACTCAATTCTTAGCATTTTTAACATAAGTTCATGTCCACCAAAATCCATTCTAAGTTCTAAGAAACTGATTCTCAACTAAAAAAAAAAGAAAATAAAAATGAAAATGAGTAGCATAAAATTAATTATTAATGACATCCTAATATATATATATATATATATATATATATATATATATATATATATATCCAATGACCGTTAACCCAAGTGGTTAGTGTAGAGGCATATAACCCTTGTGGACGGAGTTCGAATCCCAATGGATATATCCAATGACCGTTAACCCAAGTGGTTAGTGTGGAGGCATATGACCCTTGTGGGCGGAGTTCGAATTGCGAATCCCAATGAGAGCAATTCCGGAAACTAATTACCATTTCCACATATATATATATATATATATATATATATATATATATATATATATATATATATATATATATATATATATATATATAATCTGTTCAATATGATATTATACTCAAACGGTTACCACTACCATTATACTATATTTTAGTCGGTTCGGCAATTCGGTATCGTTCGATTTTGTTTTTCGGAATATTTTTAATCAGTATTCGATCGATTTTTCAGTAGCGGTCGGTAAATGCTCACCCCTACTTTAAAGTACATGTTAACATAACCCTAGTTCCAAACAATAACCCATGAATGCGGTCGACAAATAACTATACAAGATCATTTATGTTGTCACTTTATGCACGTCAATCATTATTTTTACTCTCTTCGAAGTTCAAACAGATTCAAGTGTCTCAATTGTTCACATGCTACATCGAAGTAGCTAATTTTGTTACATACGGCCATGGTTCAGTGCAACGTCTTTATCAACCTATAAAGTTTTAAGACGAAACTTCATGCTGATTTAGGAGCACGTAACGCAAAACATGCTTACTTATAAAACTAAAATCCTAGGGGAACATAAATCAGCATGAAGTGGCAATTTGGAAGACGAACAATTGAGCCGAGAAAAAAGTAACCCATTAAATTAAATGTTGATTCATCCTTCAATCTTCTTCAACTTTGCACAATAGTTGATGTTATACTGCAATACAATTAATTTGCTCAATATGAAGAACTTTGCAACTATAATGTTTAATATATATGGCTAAGCACCTGGAGATTTAAGTTAGAATCTGAATCATCCTAGCCACCAAAACGGACCTGCCACCAAGAGATTTTTTTTCTTGTTCTTTGCGAAATTCAAGAAATATAAATATTACACAAGTGCTAAATAAAAAGATCAGTTCTCTCAACCACCAGCGGTTCAAAATTTTACGTCTCCCAGACACCAAAAAAATGGTGAACAGAGATTGCTAGATGAGTTGTGCAAAAAATCCACTATACTACAATGTCGGAAACCTTTGTAACATGTTCGGCTTTCTCAAATGGGTTTCTCTCTCAATTTCGTTCAACAGCTGCAGTATATGATGATGGTAGTTGACCCATCCTTTTTAGTATGTTCTCTTTCTCAGAACAGGCTTTCGTACATCTTTCTTAATAGCGGCAGTAGAAGATGTTTGTTGAGCTGGTCCGACACTGTGAGAAACTATTTCGTAGAAGTCCTTTAACCTGTAGAAACAAGACTTAATAGAATTTATTGAAGGGCTCAACTGATTAGTCAAAATGAGGCGATATATATATAACCACCTTGGCATACTGATGAAGAGAGCAATGACGGACACGCCAACAATAAGAGGGAACAATGGAGCTGGTGTTGGTTCCTGCACCACAAAAATGTAACAATAGCATCATGCTGAAACCAAGTCATTGCACCATTTCTGTGACTAGTAGCATCAAGAACATGCAGTGAAATTGATGAGAAATTTGATCTTACTCTTTCATGCTAGAGACTAATATAGTACTTAAAGCCAATGTGATTTTAATTGATGCCGACTCAAGTTATCTTCATAGTCAATAGTAGGTGTCAAGTTGACAACAATATAGATGCTTGATGTCAAGTTGACATCAGATCATAAAACTCAGTCAAATTCTTTGATGGAATTGTCTTGTGCTCCAAGCCAATCCCATTCTGATCCTTGAAGGCAACGATGATGATGATGATGATGATAAATACAGAATAGATTCTCTCTAGTCTCTATATATCTGTGTGCGTGTCCAGTTGATAGTTTTACCAATTTTTTCATGTCCTAGGTTCACATTACAAATAGTTTCCTAAGTTAATTAATGTAACTTTAATGCAAGGTCAAACTTGACAAAGTCCTAGGAGAATTCTAAGGGACTCATATTCTTTTAATATATCGCTGCAAAATAAGTAATGTATATTCGGATGGGAGCAATGTGAGAAACCATATAATTGCTATTGGATACTTGATTTCTTATGCAATCATCAGCGGATTTTAGTACTAATTTCATATAGCTAATGATACATATAATTATTTTAAAAGTTGCAATGTATTATATAATTTCATATAGCTAATGATACATATAATTATTTTAAAAGTTGCATTATTATATTACGTCAAAGAATTAAGAATGTTCCATTATGTTGGCCAATATACAATCAATTAACAACTTTGAATATGCTCACGATCTTGACGACAACAACAAGAACAAATATTCAAGTGATGATCTTACATTATGTTATCCAACAAGTTCCACATACCTGCTTGTGATGATGTTCCTCAACTTCATATCTGAGAGGGCCCACATGAAGTTGGGGCTGTTTTTCCAAATTAACCTCCACAATATCAGATTTAAATATGTGACTATTTGATGGAAGTGCAGAACGGAGCTGCAGAAGGTACTTTCCCTTGGGCAGATCACGTATCTCAAAATAGTAAGAGAGAGGCAAAGGAAAGATGCTTTCAATTCTAGATGAGTCGCTAGCTGATTTAATTTCCACAGAGAGATGTGGTTGTAGCACTTCAAGGTTGGTTCCATCAACATGACCACTTATTATGGTCATCTGTGGCTGTTCAAATACTATGAAATCCACACCTCTGATATCGTCGGTTCCAACCTGAAAAAAGGAATAGAGATTCCTAAAATAAATAAACTTCAAGCATGCCTAACAAAATGTTAAATCAAACGACAAAATAATGTAATAACAAGAACAGACTGTCTCACAATCAGGGCATTAATTATAATTCATGTAGCTCCCAAAGAAAAAGGATATGCAGCTAATGCTGATAAGAAAGAGAACATGATTGAGCCGAACCAGTAGTCTACAAGTCCAAGCATCTGAAGTACCTACTTAGTATAGGAGGCTAAGAAACATTAAAATTAAAGTAGAATGAAGAAAATAAAAGGTTTATTTTATTGCTAGAACATAAGCCTAGAGCCAAATAACATGCCACTAGTATTTTATGGTTCCAATATGAAAATGGAGATCTGACGGATATTCCAGATCTTGTGGATATTCACTGTGTCAGACTGTCCTATGTGCTGTTATGACCAAGCATGAAAGGGAACCCGAGGAGCTCGTTTGAGATGTAAAAAAGGAATTGACAATCCTTTTCCACATTGGTAAACAATAGATGATTGTAAAATAGAAAAATGGGATGATTATTATTGATGAGAGAGTTACATATATATAGGAGCCCCTCCCACTATTGTTCTATCCGATGTGGGCTAAAGCCCAATACTACTAATACTTAACACCCTCCCTCTAGTTGGAGCATAGATGTCGATTATGTCCAGCTTGTTAAACAGAAATTGAACTCGATGACCCAAAAGAGACTTCATGAAGATAGTGGCTATTTGATCACCTGCTCTCACATGATGAAACTTTATCATCCCCTTTTTATACTCATCACGGACAAAGTGAATGTCGATTTCAATGTGCTTCTTCCTTTCATGAAATACAAGATTGGTAGCAATATGTATAGCAGACTGGTTATCACATCACATATCTGTTGTTTTAGATCTTGTTTCTTCTCTCGGCTCTTGTAGAAAATGCTTCAGATATAACACCTCTGTTGTGCCATGAGCAATGACGCGATATTCTGTCAATAAATACCGAGCAACCAGATGTATACCGTCTATCTGTCAGACTTGTACCCCAGTCAGCATCGGTAAAGCACTCAACACGAGTATGTCCATGATTCTCCATCCGAATTTCTTTTTCCAAATTCTGGACTAGATAGCGCAGAATTTTGAGAACTGCCGGCTAGTGTGGAACTCGTGGAAAAGCCATAAATCTACTTGCGATACTTACGATGAAGGCAATGTCCGGACGAGTCATGACCGCCAAGTAGTTGAGTTTTCCAACCGCTCGATAATATTGATCCGGATTGGTCATCAGGACCCCCCGGGTGGGTGTAAATTTGTCCCTGGATCCATGGGTGAGGTTTGCTCCCTTGGCTTGCATCATTCCTGCATCATTTAGTATATCCAGCACATACTTTCTCTAAGACATTACAATGTCCCGCTTATCCCGTGTGACTTCAATGCAGAAGAAGTAGTTCACTGATCCCATATCCTTGGTCTTAAATAGTTCTTCCAGAAACTTCTTTAGTCCTGCGATACCATGGATGTTGTCTCCCATAATCACAATGTCGTCAACATAGACACCAAGTAGTATCCTTCCAGCTGACGTCTATCGGTAGAACACCGAATGATCCTTCTTTGATTGAACATGACAAACTGAATAACAACATATGTAAATAGACCAAACCACGCATGAGGTGATTGTTTGCGACCGTAGAGGACCTTATGCAGATGACGCACTTTTCCTTGCAACGGACCCGGGAGGTTGCATCACATATACTTCTTCTTCAATATTCCCGTGGAGAAATGCATTCTTGATATCCAGCTGAAGTAATGGCCAGTCATAGCGAATAATTAAGGCCAGTATGCACACAGATCTCATCCTGACAATCGGAGAGAAGCTCTTAAAATAATTCTCATCGTAGGTCTGAGAATATCCTTTAGCCACCAGACGAGCCTTTAAGCGATCAAGAGTGTCATCCGATTTTACCTTGATCGTGAACATCCATTTGCAATCTACTGCCTGCTTACCAGTAGACAAATCTACCAAGTCCCAAGTATGGTTCTCCCGAAGCACTTTCATCCTCTTCGATAGCAACACGCTAACCGGGATGTTTGAGACCCTCCTCAGCAGTATTGAAAATCTAAATCCCATCAATAGTAGCTATCAAGGATCGAGTGTGGCTCGCGAGCCGTTTGTAGTTTGTAACATACAAGGAATGATCATGACAGACACGACAATGTCGAGTAGGTGGAACAGACAGAAGCAAATCAGCGGAACTAGAGAAGGAGGATGACTATGTGACCGTGGGTACTATCCGCGATGATCGTTCGGACGACGTCAGCACTGAATGACCCGATGTTTGCGGACCGTCAGACTGAAAAACTGGCTCGGTAGGGGATAGCACCCTTATGGAGGGCTTTTGTGTTTGAACATGAAACAACAAGAAATTCTCTTCTGGGTAAACTTGGCAAACTGGATCCGTAGTTTGTGGAAGTGGAGGAAACTCGTAACATTCCGAGAGAAAAAAAATACTTCTTCAAGGTAGAAAAAAAATATCGATACCCTTTCTGATCTTTAGGATATCCAAGGAAAACATACTAGATTATTTTAGGGTCTAATTTAAAAAGAGTGGGTCGAGTCTCCCGAAAATAGCACAAGCAACCAAAAATTTTGAGAGGTAGAGGAAACGGCTCTCGTTCGAGATATGCCCGAAAAAAAGTAATACAATTGAAAACTGACGATACCATGCGATTAATAAGATAACAAGCTGTAAGTACCGTATCCGACCAAAATCTTTTGGGAGTACGTGCTTGAAACATAAGAGCACATGTTGTTTCCAAGAGATAATGATTCTTGCGCTCGACCACACCATTCTCTTGTGGATGTAAGGACAAAAAGTTTGGTGGATGATGCCATTGCGGGACAGATTGGTATTTAACTCACGAGATAGATACTCATGACCATTGTCACTTCGAAAGCATTTAATCGGAACACCAAATTATGTTTTTACTTCTGCAGAAAAATTGCACCAAATTTCAAATAAAGGAGCGATTTTTCATCAAATAAACAAAAGTGACACGTGAGTGGTCATCAACAAATGTAACAAAGTATTTGAAGTCCATCATTGATTCAACCGGACAAGGTTCTCCTATGTCAGAATGCACCAACTCGAAAGGAGTTGATGCAATTTTATTATAACTCACCGGATAGTGAACACGGTGATGCTTAGCCAAACAACACAACTCAGAATGAAAAAGAAACACGAACATCTAAAGATAAGTATATTTTTGGAGAGCTTGGATTGATGGATAGCATAACTGACAATGTAACTCGAAAGGATCGAGTTTCATGCCAACACAAACAATAGAAGAGATACGTCAAACAGGTATAAGCCTCCAGCCATATACCCCTTACCAACGGTCTTTCCGGACTTTAGGTCCTGAAAAACACAACCATCAGAAAAAAAAAGTTACCGAACAATGCATGTCGCGAGTAATCTGACTAATTAAAAGTAAACTGAACGAATTTTCAAGTGTATGTAATAAGGAATTGAGTGACAGTCCGAAAGAAAGACGGATACTTCCACGTCCACGGACTGTTAGCGAACCACCATTGGCAACAGTAATATCGAAAACACGTCCCAACGATACATAATTGCAAATCATACCTGCGTCGGTAGTCATGTGAGCAGACGCACCAGAGTCAATCACCACTGGTTAGACTTCACCATACATGCTGCTAAGTGTCTAGCCGTGGATCCAGATGTGGATGCTTCATCACGACGTTGAGCTTTGGAAGTCGAGAAAATCTGTATATGACTCTGCAGTTACATGAACAGATCGAATGCCATCATCAGGGACATCTGATGTAACATTGGCTGCGGAAGCTTTAGGACACTGCCACCGAAAATGGCCTTGCATACCACAGTTGAAGCAAGTGCACGGTCTACCTCCATCACGACCGTCATTGCCTCGTCCACCATCACGGCCAGCATTACGTCCACTACGTCATCCACCATGACCACTACGAAATCCAGCACGAACATCACCAAGAGTAGATCGATCAGCAAGAGTATCATCCGGAGTTGTTTCAACGACTTTCGCTGCTCGTAGGACACGAAAGTGAGATTCCATTGGAGATAGAACATCAGACCCAGCAATAATATGAGAGCGAAGAATCTGCATCAGGACGGAGAGAGGCAAGATATGCCATGACATGAAGTTGCTCATGTTGAGCCCTCGCTTCATTGATATCCGTCGTTAGAGGTAATACGCAATCGATTTCATCAGTAATAGCTTTTAAGGTCCGTAATAGTCTATGAGATTTGTCTTCCTGATTTGCTCGATAGACGCCAACGACTGAGTCGTAAATACGAGACAAATTACGTTTTCCATCAAACACCGCCGCCAAAACCTTCCATAACACCTTCACGAATTCGTATTTTGAACCATGGCTTCCACTGATGGTTTCATTAAATTCATCACCTGTGTAAACAGTCGACTGTCATCTATCTCCTACTGCTCAAATATGGGATCAGTCTATACTGGAGGGTTGTCGGTCAGATGTTTGGACAGCCGCATTCTTCGAAACGTCTTCTCTACCTTCTTTCGCCATGTCGAGTAGCCCACTGGTCCGTCCAACCGTCGATCGACAAGTTGAATCGATGAAATCGTCATGCCAGTGCATGTTGGTCGCGCCAATGTGTTTCCGACACTAGTATTTGTAGCACTGCTATTCGCCACAGTGCTAGTCATCCCTCAAGTGTTCCTGATTCGACCGTCGATTTGATGTCCAATTTTAATCACATCAACTCTGCCAATGCGCTAGAAACATGGTCAGAACCGGCACGCGCATTGGAAGCAGAGATTAAATATGGATCACACAAGCCAGGACAGAGAGACAACCCAGGTTACCCTCTGTTAGATCCAGATGTGAAGATCACGTAAGAACAGAAACAAAGATTTACTCATGCAAAACAAGCAATTTGTCCGCTTTTTGTTAATTCCTGAAGTCGATGTTGAGAGTCTTCCAGCAAACAAACCATTGTTTACCCTCTGAGGATCCCAACAATTTTTTATATATGGAAAGACGGGTAGGGTTTGGGGTAGATGGCGGCTGGGTTAGAGTTAGGGTTTATGGACATCTTTAGTCTAGGATAGAGGGGGAGGTGATCGGAGGGGGGGGGGGGGGGGGGGGGGGCGCAGGAGCATAGGGCGGAGGGGAGAGAAGCAGGGGGGCTGATTGTGGGGGGGGGGGGGGGGCTGGTGGTGGCGGCAGCAGCAGCAGGGTCAGAGGAGGGGTGGCTGGTTGTGGCGGTGGCAGCATCTGCAGCAACAGGGGCAGGTGGTGGGGACAGGTGGTGGAGGAGGGGTGGCTGCAGTAGCAGGGGAAGGGGTGGTGTGAGAGGGGGGGATATAGGGTTAGGGTTTTGTTTTGTGGATGGGTTATGGCTCTGGTACATATAAAATAGAATAATGGGATGATTATTATTGATGAGAGAGTTACATAGATATAGGAGAGGCTAACCCGTCTCACTATTGTTTTATCTGATGTGGGACTAAAGTCCAATACTACGAATAATACTACTAATACTTAACAATGATAATGGAATTCACAAGTCAACAATATAGGGATCCTAGATAAAGCAACATTATCCTACTTTGAGAGCTCGGCATTGGAGCCCTTGATATCAGGTGCCATAGAAAGCCTAACACATAAAAAAGACATGATTGAGAATCTCTGTAGATAATAGATGCACCATATATGGCTAAAGTTCGAAGTAGAGTATAATCTGACCTTGAGCATCCAACTGCGATAGTGGTAATTCAGGAGAACAACAAAGAAAGTCGGACAACCTAAAAACAACAAATCAACATATAGGCGATCCTTTATTACCTTAAGTTTGGTCTAATGGTGTATTCTTAACATCCTTTTTACATCAGTAGTACAAGGGTAACTGACTGGGCATTGCCTTATTCTAAGAAATCATTTATTTCACTAGTATGGGTGGGCAGTATACAGCCCAAGTATATGCAAGAAGTTTTTTTTTTCCTGAGAATTGGACTATTCACTAAGTAACTCACAAATGAAAGCTAAATATACAGCAAGTTGGGTACCAAGCTATCTGGGTTTGTGTTACCAAGTTTTGGGTCTGTAATGGCACCAAAACTGGTCAAAATTGTCTTGCATTGGATGAAGCTTAGAATGATAAAATACCAGAAGTGGCCATTACAAACATAAGTTGACACTATGAAAGGTTTTCAAAGTTGGCAAAAACTTCCTGACACAAGACTGACCAGCAGAAACTTTCGACAACTTTACTAGGTTAAGGCATGGGCATGTTTTGGTTTTACTTCAATTTTCTTGTTTCAAAATCTGAAATATAATGTTACAGCTTCATAGAAATCATACATTCAAACAATTATTCACTGATATGAACACAAACGGTATACAAATCTGAACTATTTAAGTGTCAGAAATACTCAAACTTGAAAGTGATTAAACTCCCAAAACTGCTGATACCAATACTCATCAAGTGGTCTGGTAGCAATACTAGTAGCGTATTTTTAAACCTGGAGTACGCAATGTTTCAAAACCTTTAGTGTAGTAAACAAGCTATGCCACAGTTAAGTGAATGAACTCTAGAGACCACGGAAAACCCACCATAACACTAACTCACCAAATGGTCTCTATTTCTTACCTAGTTTTCAATATAATGTACAACCTACTATCTGGAATGTCCTTTGGAGATCATCAATTATATTTTTCACTTCGTGGTTGCCTTTGAACTCATATGGCTTGGCCACTCGAACTGCATGACTTGAAATTACTGTGACGTACAAGAAGAAAGTAAACTATTGATGGCCAACAAAAACTTCACCTTGATGGCAATAGATTCTGGAGAAGCTCGTTCGATTCCTGCAAGTCCAAGGTCTTCCTTTGCTACTACTTTTATTACATAGGTCGTGTCTGGAAGAAGTCCCCTAAGACGAAAATTTCCTAGATTATCAGTTGTCGCCTCCTCATAATAGCCTTTCAACTCTGATCGAGCCTCAACATAAACACCTTCTTTTGGCTGGCCAGAAAGTAGTGATACAGTTCCCATTGCACTGATATATTAAAGGACGATTGTGAGTGGATCAACACAAAAACATTAAAAAAAAATTGCATAATCCTCAGTAAACGATTGTGAGATGGACTAACTAAAAGCAATATAGAAGATCTAGGGAAATCTCAGCTACAAGCAATTCTTGTTCATTAGTGGGGGATATATCTTATAAAGCTTCAAAACAGAAACTGAAGCTGAATATAGAATCAAATAAGGCAAAAAGAACAATTATCAAGCGAATTATGTTCTTAGGAGAAGGCAAAAAATGAAAACTTGAAAACTAGAATTAAAATATATCATGAAGACATGTGGAAGTAAAGTCAGATATGCAAGGAATCATTGAATAATAATCCAAAGCAACTAAGTAATGCCAAATTATACTAAGAGTCCAAAAGACCAGGTCATTGCTTCTTTAGATTTTTGTTTCAGTAATTTGAAGAAACAAGTCCTTGTCTTTTTATTCCTTTTGTATATTCCTACAACCTTGATACAAAAAGATAGACTATAATCCATGACATCAAAAAAAGATATAAATTCGTGACTGCTAGGTCGAAAGAAAGAATATTACATTTTTCATCATTAATTACAACTACAGTCAAAGAATTGCTAAGTGATCCAAAGGTAGCTCTATGTTATCTTAAATCTTTCAGGGACACCAGTGACCCAAATGGTGAGAGCAAGTCAGAATGTTGTTCAATATCTAACTTATACACTACAGTTATTTGATTAACATGATGTATAGACAAGTTGAACTTGCCAAGATTTTGTATTTAGTCTGCATGGTGATGTATAAATTAGGTGCTACTCCTAATTATATGGTGTTGAAGTTTCTCTCTCGAAACTAAATGTTCTACATCCCCAGTCCAGAATGTCTAGTTCAGCATCTGGAAGGAGATGACTTTCTACAGCAACTCCAACTCATCGAGATGCTTTCTTGCAAGCTTTCCCATGCTCTTTCGTAACATTTTCCAACTCTTAGTCTATGTTGTGTTTTTCTTCCATTTTCCATAAGATGAATTTTAAGACTTGGGTAATGAGAAGGAATGGTGACTTGGTGGAGGTAAAAATTCAGGATGTCTTCAACTCAAGTTTCAAGGGACCTTTCTGAACATGGCTTCTGGTTAATGTCTTGCAGTTCAACTAGTGGAGACAATTCTAAATTTTTGTTTGCCATATCACTATATTCCAGAAGCAATGGTATGGTATCCGATAACTGATCCTGTTTTATAGGAATGTAGGGTTTGGATTTCAAAGTTATCCGAAATCATTAATGGTTACAGAAAGGATATGACATCTTGTGAACCTGAAACCAATTTACATATAATAGAGTTTATCACAAACATCTTGTAGTAAAGTTTGATTGCTCAATAGAATGTTTAAATAAGTGTCTCAAGACTCGTCAATGTTTTTAGGTTATGTTTCATGTGTTCGATTATTGTTAAAGTACAAAAATCATAACGCATATAATCTTAAAATATAGTTTATGTCTTAAATAGCCAACAACAGAATTTTGGACAAAGCTTTGTTGTTGTCATTTTTGTTATGTCTTAATTTAGAAGTTAGATAACTATATTGAAATACTTGTAAAAAGCTTAATATAGCTACATTAAATCTGAAACCAGAAAAAATCCAAATAGAACAGAAAGGATTCAACTCAAACACGAATACGAACCTGAAAAACTTATAGGATTTTGAATATTACATGAATCGGACCAAAATGTGACTTGTTGACACCCCTAAATGTTCTGTTTCCAAGACGTACGTAGACCACTCTATGCCAGCTGAGTAGTCTTAACCTCGTTTTCCAGCTTCCAAATGAATTATGCAACAATTGGTGGTCATATTGAATTCAAATCAAAGTCCTCGCACCACCATTGATTTATGTAGCCCATCAATTTATAAAACATTGGTTTCTTTTACCTTTGTAAAAAGCATGTAAATCTTTTTCTCTTTTTACCTATGATTTAATTTGACAGGTGATCTTATTTCTTGATTTCTGTTGGCAACACCACAAAGTTCTTTCTTAGGTTCAACATCTCTGACATCCCTTCAATTTTAAAAACTAAGGCAACACTAGTACAGGGTTAACAAATCAAAGTCCTTGCATCACAGTTGTGAAACCTTGATTTCTTTAGGTTTAAATTAGCAAATAATTTTGTTATTTTCACCATAATTTATTGTAAAGCATGCTAGTTAATTCTTGGTTTCTGTAGGCAGCATCAACAATTTCTTTCTTAGGTCCAACTTCTCTGGCATTCTTCCTATTTGAGCAATTGAGGAAGGGTTTGGTACAATTCATGGAAGTTGCTTCTACTTTTGTTTTTTGAAAAACAGTACATGACTTTGTTTAGTACAAGGTTTTTTTTTTTTTTGAAAAGCCGCAGGTACTTTTCATGACACTTCATCTTATCATGTGTTTTTCCCCGAACATTCCATCTTATACCCTTTCCCTTCTTTTAATACTTGTCTAGTTTGGTTATTTTCAATAATTTCAGCACAAGCAAGTTATTAAACATCATATGGCTTCCAGCTTTCAGATATATGCTTAACAAAGTTTTGTCAACATCTTATGGCACAAAAGCAGTTATGACAACTTTTGATAAGCTCCAGCAAACCAAAACCACCCCAAGGCAACATTTGTAAAGTGTCAACAAATCCTCTTAATCCGGATTAGTGGAGAACATGTAACTCACTTAATTAGGGTATTTTAATACATGTACAATTTTTGGTCTTTCCCCTTAAAAGGGACCGTTTTGTTTTGTAGGGTGTTCTGACCTATTGCGTGGATTAAACCCTCTTTGTTAAACTACAATGTCAACCTTTATATGTAGCTTTTTGTACATTACCAAGTGTAAAACGCTAAAACCAGGGGAAGAAGGATTATCTACCCGGTGTAAGTACCACTTTAATACCCCAACTATGTAGTCCTAGGTTTATTAATCCCTTATTTCTGTATAGACATTGGCTATCTTCATACTGGTTAAAGCATCCTAATATTAGCTCACCAGTTGATAAACCCTGCACAAGCATCATGGTCTAATCCCAAGTGGGTTTTAGTAAATTTCTTTTTGTAAATTTCACTTGAAGCAACTTCCATTTCCCACAGTATTTCACAAGCATAGCTGATATGGATTATTTAAAAAGTATTCACCCCAATAAAGTCAGACTAGTCACATAATCCTGAGACCCCTACAATTTAGGGCTTGAGGATGAGCTTAGCTTTTATTTGGACTAACTGGTCATGATTAGTTTATCTTTGCAAATGCTTAGACAAGAGCATCCCTTGGTGCTTTTCCATGTCTAATTTCCAGAAAGCCATTCCATTTCCTCTTTTTCCCATCTAAATTAATCTCCTAATTGCAACACTAAAAATTTGAAAACTGATAAAACTGAGCATAGAGGAAAAAGAACACAGACCTGTACGCAACGCGTGTTGCCCGGAAGTCTACCACCTTAGACTCTCCAGACTCCAAGTCTATTGCAACTGCTGCAGGAGAAAAGGAATACTCCTGAAAAACAAAAAAGACCTCATTAGTACTGTTGAAACGAAAAAGCTGTTTTCTATACTGTCATCTAGTAGATAAGTATGAAGTGCCATAAAAGCCACATTTAGAAACTGGAATTGGCGTTGCTAAGATGCATCAGTGGAAATTAATATATTAAAGCATAGGATAAGAAATGATTGTATCCATGGGAGGTTAGAGGTGGCTTCAATTAAGGCCAATATGAAAAAAAAAAAAAAATCGACTTAGGTGGTTTGTACATGTGCAACGCAGACCCATAGATGTCCCGCAAGGAAGAGCGACAATATATCATTTAATGGATCCACTAGGACTAAAGGTAAACCTACATTAACACGGTTTTTAGTGCTAAAGAAGGATGTGGACCTTGTTAGTGCTAAACAAGACATGGCCCTTAACAGAGCCAAAATGGAAGAAAGAGGATTCAAATAGCCGACCAAGAAAATTTGGATGAAAGCTTTGTTGGCGGCGGTGGTGGTGGTGGTGGTGGTTAGTGTTTTAAAAAGCTCTAGGCACTCCAGACGAGTTGTCTCGCCTCATCGCTTGGAGCGCCTAGTCTCATCTGGAGAAGAAAAGTGCCACGTAGGCAGCTTCTCAAATTTTCTTTTTCGTAACACATTTTGTCACTTTTATAGCTCATGTTATGTTATCCAAATATGATATATCCCTAAAAACTTATCAAACTTTGAGATTTTAGACAATAAACAAAAGATAAGAGTTAAAAACATTACCAAACTACCATGAAAACAATAAAGTAACTTAATAAAATCACAAAATAGTCTATGAAACACAATATTAAATTTAAAAACAATAACATCACACATAAGTCATTATAATAGAAGACAAATTGTTCAAATGACATAAGATAATCAACGAATCAATGTTCCACATTCCTAAATGACTTAACGAACCATTCTTCTTCCTATCATTCATCTTCATCATCTAAGACTAAGAGATCATCCTGAACATTATCATCAATATAATCATTGTAAATAAAATCTTCATCCTCATTGATTGATAGATTTGCTTCATCAATTTTCTTGTCTCATTATCTTTCGTCTATTTTCCCTTAACAAGCTCATAAAACATAAAAGAAATCCAAACAAAATAAAAAAAGCTGCATAAAACACCTAACACACCTAGGAGTGCGCCTAAGCTCGTCTAATTACCCATTCGCCTAATCTCGTCTTTGGCTCCTTTCTCGTCTAGACGTCGCCTAAAGAAGATACCTCGCATATCTTTGGATTAAGCTATGAAACATCACCTCTCGCTTTTGGGTGCCAAAGCGCACCTGGACGGCGCCTTTAACAACACTGGTGGTGGTGGTGGTGACAATGGGTGGGCGATGGTTGGGGCAGGCAAATAGTGGCTGTGGGGGATGGTGGCAGAGGAGGCCTGTGAGTAACAAACGGTTTGGTGAATATTATTGTGAAACGGAGGGGAGTAGGTATTTTAAGGTTAGGTTAGATCTGAACTGTTTTGTATGTATATGCTCTAAACTATTAATATGTGCATGTGCACTATTCATATATGCATGTACACCATTAATAATATCTTTTCGTATGTACCATTATCAAGTGATTATGTTACTTTGGCTAGAAGTTTGCTATGAGTTCTTACCTTTTCTTCATTCATTGGTCCATATGCTCTTTTAATTTCTTCCTTTTTTCTTTTTGATTCTGTAGTATTTTTGTGTAATTAAGAGGGTCGAATAATTAAGAAATATATCCATAAAGTTAGTGCAGCCGAAATACGAATGGGAAGTAAGATGGATGAGTGGCAACACATTAAAGGACAAAATAAGAAATGCCACTATCCATGGCAAATTAAAGGTGGCTCCAATTGGGGACGAGATGACAGAAAATCGGCTTAGGTGCTTCGGACGTGTAACACATCCATAAATGCACTCTTAAGGAGGAGCAATATTAATGGAGTCGCTAGGACTAGAATTAGGCCAAGACTAACATAGTTTGAAGTGTTAAAGAAGAATATGGATCTTGTTAACTTTACAGAGGACAAGGTCATTAACATAGCCGAATGGAAAAAGAGGATTCAAACAGCGGACCCCAAAAATTTGGGACAAAGGCCTTGTTGTTGTTGTAGATATTATAGCCACTCTCACAAATCCATGAGGACTACGCCTTGGTTGCATGGATAAAAAAAACAATTATTAACAAAAGGTAGGTCACCCTATGCATCTACGACTGGCTTCACAGGTTTATGGCAAGCCCAGACTCATTTAACATTTTCCTTGGTCGGGAACTCTGACACTAAAAATGGGATGATAGCAAGTTTTGCTCCTCCACTGGCAAACCAAGTTTGATAGGACAAGATTTAGATGATGCATATGTAGAAAATGATTGGCCATCTAGCTTTGCCTGCAAAGTGAAGGCAAGAGTAGCTCAAGAATGAAAGGCAATAATAGAGAATCACCCAACCAAACATACTAAAAATGTGAATGTGCACTAATGGTATAAGTTCTCAGTTTATAAAAGTGAACTGACAACAAGAATATTCTGATTATTCTTTCAGAAGAAAAGAAAGAATATAGAGAGGTAACGCTTACTGAAGAAGACATCAATATAATAAAGGTGCTCACCATTTATATACATGTTTTTTACAAGATAACTAGTCAGAATCAGACAAACAAAAGATTACAAAATTGAAATGACTGATGAGAGAGAGAGAGTGGTTAAGCATCAATAAGGCTTTCGTCATCCTTACAGGATCAGCTATCGAAATTAATTGTCATTGGGAGTAAAATATGCCGCCAACTGCATCAAGTTTGGTTGTTTGCTGCATATACATGCATTTCAGAAGTGCAGTTACTGCAGTATACAAAATAGATATTTTTGTGCAGTAGAGTGACAGAGACAACTGCGTATTGTCAGACCCTAAAGTTTTCCACCAAAACATGTCAACAGAAAGGGCGGTAAGATTTCGATTAATCAAATATAATTTCAGTCTGTCATATTCAAAGTTAAAACATAATTGCTTACACAAATACCAAAACATCTGCACATGTGTAGATAGATGAGCTAAAAGAGCACACTTGTGTGTGTATTTTCATGCACATGAATACATATACCCGCACCCAATGCATCTTCACCTACAAAAATTCCACCCCCAGACACCCCCATTACCGTGCGCGCACCCTCAGAGATGCACCCTAACAAGAAATTATTTTCTCCATAAATCCTCTTTGCAACATATTAGTAACATGTTTTTCATTACATGTTTGGCCCACATGCTTGCCCATCTTATGTCCACATTTGTGCATCTTCTCTACAGTAAACTGCACAAGGGCCTTCGGAAGACTTAAAGCCCATTAACATAACAATCAACTTTCGAAGTACAAACTTGTTGGTTTGTAAGTCTAGCTATAAAATTTTGGCATTCCGCAATGATTCGAGTAACTATTCAATGGTTAACATTCAAAAATTGGAGGCTGACTTGCTATCAATATATCACACTTGCTGGAGGTACTAGCAGCCTGTAATCGGCTCTAAACTAAAGCCTTAGTGCTGTCGAGTCATTGCCATATACAGCAACAAAGGATGGAGAAAAATGAACCGAGAAACAAAGAGACAGGAAAGGCACCAGGAAAAGTGGTTAAATGTAGTAAGCGAGGAGAGTAGCAACTGTGTGGCCTATTTTCTCATTTGGAAATAGTAGAAGTTGTGCAAGGATAGCATGAGAGGAGAATAGCAAGGACCTACATTTCTCCCTCCTTCCTCTCTCATGATCCCTGATAGTTCAAATTAAATTATGCATAAACTACTTTCTCTGATCCATGTAGGCTAAATATTAAATCAGGATATAACGTAACAGTTATGTTTGGACCCCTTTTACTACTCTAGGTTTTAGGCATCTGGGTCAAACCTGAACTGAAAAAGGAGAATACATCTTGTTTGTACCCAGATGAGACACATCCAACTTTTCAAAGTTTCCTACAGCGGTGATAAAATTATATTTTTCTTTCCATGCTGATTAAAATTGCGTATCTAAAAGATTTGAACTAAATATGTCCGTTGATATAAATTTATCTAAATCATGGAATAACCCTTTAAAATAATTTTCTACTGCATCCAAGACTCAATAAAGCATATCAATATAAACAGATCTTGACGTGTCAGTTGTAAAGACCAACTAAACAAAGACTTGAGCACTTAACAGAAACTGGCCAACAAGGCTCGAGATGATCATATTAAAAGGACCATAAAGCATATCTAAATTGTAAATTAAATTTTATTTAGCTAACTATAGATAAAGAAAAAAGGGACATAAACTCAACATAGTGACCAAAAGACTTGATATTCCTCCATATCTTTTTGCATCACCATTTCCTAGAATCTCGACTCGCTACAATGTCACTTCAATACTCATCATACTTGTACACAAATATTCAAGAGCAAGAAGTACATGAAGAAGTTATGGAGTACCGGATATCTGCATAGCACTCATGAATTTAATCACAATTGTAAACACTGGCTACAAGAACATCCATGCTTATTAATTACAATGATCAGCAATCAAGAAATATGCCTAAGAAGGAGGTGTTCCTCTCCTGTTTTAGGAATGTTGAGAAGTATGAGTTCGTCAGGTTAAAATAAGATACGAAATAAGTCCATTTGTTCGAAATTTGAGGCAGATTCAACTGAGCATAAGCGAGAGACAGAGCGTGGAAACTCCCTGTAAGGAGAAAAACCTTATCGTGGGGTTAATTACTAATAATCTATTTGATCCTCCTGTCAGTGTTCTAAATAGCGGTCGAGGCGGCCGCCTAGGCGCTAGGCTGCTACTCACCGTACCGTTTTTACCGTTGGCAGTGGAGTAGGTGGCCAGCGGAGATTTGGCGACGTAGGCGTAGGCGAGTGGCGTAGGCGGGCGCCTAAGCGGAGCAATAGCTGACTAGATGTTTAGGAAAAACAGTTTTGCAAGCATTATGGACCTATGATTTACTTTTACAATACTAAAATTTTATAAATATTTGTTCTACAACTTAGTTATGCATAAAACACCCTTAAAATATGCATATTATGCAAAAAACAGTGATAAAATAGTAAAATTGTCCAAAATGTATCAAACGTCTAGACGGGCTAGGAGGTAGGCGGACCCTCTCCGCCGCACATCCGCCTACCGCCATTTATAACCTTGCCTCCTGTTGCACATAATGATCATAATGAGATTTCGGGTTGAAAGTCTTCGTTCCATTGCATGTGGGGAGAGAATCCATGCCCAGTTGTTCCTAGTGAGCAATAGTCGATTTTTAACCGAAAACCGAACCGGACCTAAAGTGAAGTTCGGTTCAGTCTTCGGTTTTATGATTTAAATGATTCGGTTATCGGATCGGATTTCGGGTTTGAATTTTGAAATCCGACCCGAACAGAAAACTGACTCCTTCACTATATATAAAACATAAAAACCCTAATAAACCTAATCTTCTCTCTCTCCACTCCAGCCATATCTAACATTTTCCTCTTCCCAAGCCAAAGTCTCTTCCTCTTCCCAAGGCCAAGAGTCTCTTCCCTCTCCCTAAGGGCTACTTTTAACTGCCGAGCAAGACTTGTTCCTCCAGATCCCTCCCCTCTTCTTCTTCCTTCTTCAATGGCTTTGTCAATTTCGCCGGCACCAAATATCATCGACGGGAACCCATGAAATCCAGCACGAGATCGTCAAGGAAGTCCGTAGGGAGCCGCAATTACTCGTAGACCTACGTCTCCACGAAGAGGAAGACCTGTGCCGAGGTCGACATCTGCTCTTCGACGTCGACCATGCCGAGGACGTCTCCGAGTCCGACGTCATCGCCAGGGTGCAAGAGGCTTGTAGGAGGAGGCACTATTTTTACAGGAGCTCAACTTCTCCGAGTCTGACGTCATCGTGCCACGAGCTCAACATCAATCCCGACGTTCACATTCAGCCTCTTTGTTAAGGTCATTTTTTGTGTTATTTGATAGTTATTTGGAAGAAGGATCTCATTGTTCAAATGGTAGAGAAAAGATGCCACTTTTGGTAGATTTAGGTTTAGATTTTTTTTCCCTAGGTGGTTTGTTGTTGGTAACTCTTTTTTTTTTTTTTTGGTTGTTGGTAACTTGGTATACTGTAGATTGTTACCACTTTTGTAGACTGTTACCAAAATTGATGACGAAAAGGTGCCAACTTGGTTAAGGTGGCAAAAACATATGACATTTTCCTAAGTATTCAACTCACTAGGCTGGTTAGTGTGAGATGTTACTACTATTGTTTCATAATTTTTTTCCAAGCTTGTTCAGGCTCTGCCTAAGTAAAAGTTATAATTTATTTTAAGTTTAGACCCGGTCTACATGTTCCCATGGAACCGAACCGACCGAAAACCGAATTGGTTTAAATCGGTTCAGTTCGGTTTTTATTATTACGGTCCGGTTTTCGGTTTTCCAATTTTCGGTTTTCGGTCCAATCGGTTTTGAAATTATCGGACCGAACCGAACCATTGCTCACCCCTAGTTGTTCCTGGTCTCATCTCATGTTTCCATCCAATAACCCCACTTGAGAAAACATACTTTTGCTCAACCTTCACTGTTTCTATATCACAGATCTATTGTGAAATGCTAGCAAATTGACAATCACACACTACATAAAGACAACTGTATAATGATCACATGGGAGATAATAATAAGAACAAAAAAAGATTTCAACCTAGCAGCCACAGACTTGAGAACATCTAAAGATTCCAATAAAGCTCATCTCTCTCTTATATTTCCAGCCAGGAGTCATTTGACAAAGAAGACATGCTTAATGAAGATGTAGCAATATAATGAAGAAGTGACCGACCAAATATGAAGGTGGAAATAAGAGTCTATGGAACATATAAGCTTGACCTTCAATTAAACGGCCAAAATATAGTTTTTGATGTCTCCTCATCTTCCATAATTCAACATTCAGAACTTTGTACATAATATGTGATAAAGATTCCATATGAAAAGATTCAATAGAAACTGTACCAAGCAATTTCTATATTACTTCCCTTGTATAGTTTAGATGCTATAGGCTATAGGTGAAAAGCAACAGTACGTATAGGAGGAAAAAAGTGTTACCTGTGAAACTAAATAAAATATTTTACAGGAACAAATTCTCATGTTAACTTGTCTATGCCTAGATTAATCAGAAATTGTCGAAGAAGTCATTGATATGCAAAAATATATATTACCAAAATTGAAACAAATCAATATGCAACAAAGAAAGACTCAGGAGGGCACCTTCAACAGTGGGCGTAGATAAAAACTTCCTGGAAACAAATTACTGAAGCTGAAAGTTCCACCAGCACCGCTCACTGAATTGTTCCTATAGCCATCTTCACCGCTCAATGATAACAAAACAGATGGGAACAATTCTCCAGGTTCTCCTCCATAAATATTCACCACAATTTGACTAAGCCTCTGACAAGTAAATGAATTAGGCCCCAAACGTCTAAGATGGTAGCCAGCCTGCATCCACAGAAGCACAAGATCAGATACATAATAGATACAGTTAGAGAAAAACGAAAAACATATTCTTTAAGTTAATCAAGGAATCTAAACAGGAAGAAAATATGGTCATCAAAAGTTTTTTTTTTCAAAATTCTACAGACCCAACTGATTTGTCAAAAGATACCAATGATTAAAGAGCAAAACACATACCATGAAGATATAAACCTTAAAGAAAAGTGAGGGCAAGCTTCAGAAGTTTCACTTTTTGAATTTGAGAATTTGAAAATAAAAGTAAATGAACATATTAACTAATTAATACAATAAAATTAGAAATAAAAATAAGAACCAAACAATAACACTACTATCCGTAAATGAAAGTCCGTTGCTCCGGACAATAAATCGCCAACACTAAGTAACAACAAAGATGCTGTAATAAACTAGAAAGGAGTCATTCTCACAAACTTGTGCATGTAAACAGTTTGTTAATCATAAATATTAACTAACTTTATTTGCTTTCAAACAACGCAAACCTTTGAGGCTTCAATACTGTAACTTGTGTCGTCATATAAGGGGCCTGCAACAAAGGAACCATCTTCTCCTGTCTCTGTCACCATTGCAAGATCACCTTCGTTTAGAAGAGCATAGCTGCTCTTCCCAGCTGCTAGAATTCTTATATTAACACCAGAAATAGGTGGGGATACTGATCCTTCCAGGTACAGCCCAATTCGACCAGTAATTGTGGGAATATTAGCTTGGCAACCATCGGTTGTAACCGATACCTGTCAGATCAAAAAAGGTCAGACAAGCACAAAAAGTTATATTTGAGTTGAAAGAATGGTCATTGGCCAACTTACACGACGCTGTCTTGGATAAAATAGGATCGCTTTTTCTTGGCTACCACTGCAATAACAGAGCAGGTACATGTCAAACGGATTAAACCATTATGATAAGATTTCAAATAAAAGGTTGTATTATTCAGTGTTTCTTGGTACTATCAATACGGCTAACCTAAACAAAGAGCCACCAACTTGCATAAAGAAAGCACAGTTACACAAATGCAGAGGGGGGATATCATGTCTTTATGCTCTTTGTCTTGATGTGCCAAAGAGAGATGAATGCAATTTCCTATAGCAAATAATTTATTTAACTCTGAACCTAGACTCTTTCAAAGTCTAGAGGAATTTGGAGGGTTCCCATTGGTTGGATGAACTGCATGAGCAAAAGTGTAGATCTACTTACTTGCTAATGTGTCTTCAACGGTTGAAGGCAAGAGTTTTTTTGCTCATAGCTAGTTGGCTATGTTTCAGCACCACATAAGAGGGTTGACGCCAAGTTGATGAACGACCATAAATTACAAAAGACTTATAGCCCTTGTTTCGTGCGAAAAAATGAAAAAAGAAGTGCATAATTATTTTTATTTACAAAGTATACATCTTATATCATATTTCAAGAAAAATAATCTGACATGTCTTTTTTGCTTAGTGACAACACATCTGGTGAGTCCACTCTCGTGAAATATTGCATATATAGTAAACACAAAATATGTGCTCTCACCAAAACTACAATATTAATTCGAAGAAACAAGAAATTATCTAGCTTCTTCAGTACAAGAAAGATAACATCAAGGAAAAAAAAAATAAGATAACGTTTATTCAAATGACCATAATTGTACCTTGAATATCGAGGAACAGCAACGAATTCTTCTCCAAGATCCGACCACAATGTGTATTCATAAACAGTGAGCCCTGTTTGATCAATCTCATTGGTGACATGCTTAGTGCTTATACTATCTACAAGAACATTATCCTTGTTATATATGTCAACAATGATCCGCTCAGATAAACCAGATGGATCATGAAGCATGTTCAGGTCCACATGGATTGCGCCCTTGAGCAGGTACTTTCTGGCAGTAAGATATATAGGCTGTGACGAAGAGCACAAAAATTAGGACTCGTATTAGCTGGGTACCAGGAAATAGAAAAAGAAACTGTAAACACGGGCTCTGAAATGCAGACTCTAAACAAACAATTGATGTATTAAGAAAGAACAAGCATCGCACCGCTGGATTCAAGGTATCAAACTTCAACGATGAGCTACCAAAGGAAATGCATGAGTTAACAAAGTGTAGCTCGTGCTCCCCAGGAGTCTCAACACAAATACTTTGGGACCCTTTCTGCAAATTAAAGAGAATAGTGCTTAGAGGATGGTTGGAATAAAGATCAGTTAAATTAGAAACCACAAAGCAATCTGTGTTACCTTTATGAATAAATTTAAAGGTGACGAGTCAGGTTTCTGGAAGTATGCATTGGTATCGTGACTGGAAATTATATTGATCAAATAACCTTTTTGGACAAAGACAATTCCCTGCAGGTCCTCAGTGCCAACGTCTATGTCAAAAGAACTTTGCTCCCAGCACCAACTATCTACCTCAGACAATGATGATGATGACACGATGTGTTTGACCTAAGACAGTGAGCAATGAATGAAATTGAAACCAAAGTCACAAGCATGAGGCTGTATATAAGTGTCACTAATAAATGCTTTCTTTGTAATGTCATTTGCTGTCTCCACTAGTAAAGGTTTCGAGAGTGGGCTAATGCAAGAATCCATAACAGTTGGCTATCAAACATTGAACAAATACAGAATAGGGTTATAAAAATAATAATGACGTACCTCAAGACGATATTTCCCAGGAAAAACTTCTGAAAAGAGGAAGTCATTGTTCTCTTGATTCAATGTCTTCTTTTCCTGTCTACCCTTTCCCATCAAACTTGTAAGTGATACAGAAACAGAAGGGTCACATTTCTCCTTGCAAAGGACAGTTCCATGAATATTGACTTGCGCCTGCATATCAGTAGCAGATTGTAGTGTGGAATAAAAAAATTGTCCATTTGAAGCTTAAGTTATAAATACAAAAGAGCTAGATAATGTGAAGATTCATTCTGTACAATTAAATAAAGGGATCATATAATAACCAATTAGGAGACACATTTGAGCTCGTCTAAGCTTTTACCTCAGAAAACTGAACGTCGAGTAATGGCCGGTCAACCTTGACATCAATATGTGGTGGAGAAAATAGAAGGCCAGAAGAACTCTCAGAAGTTGGAGCCAAAGCAGATAATCGGTATTCACCTGGTGGAACCTACAGTATTATCTAGTTAATACCATTCTTAAAACATCAAGAATAAAATAAAATAAAATATACAACAAGCAAACACAGAGTTGCAAAATTTTAGATGTAACAATCGAGTCTAGAAGCTAAGGGTGAAGACCAAAAACAATTATGAAAAGGCTATATATTGTACGGACATGCCAAATTGGTGCATGTGCCCCTTGAGTACGTAATGGACTGCCGGATATGGTCTGGACATGGGTCAAACCCGTTGCAACAGTCAACAAAAAATAAAAGACGGGCCGGATTCGATCCGAGAACGGTTCAGATATGGGTTGTTTTTAATCTAGATTAACTTATACCCCTACGCCACTAACATACCCGACCCAACTTTTATACCTAAACCTATCTTTTCTTTTCTCCGATCTACAATAAATATGTAACAGCACCCAGAGGGCGGAGAAGAAGAAAAAGGAAAGAGGAGAAAGCTTACCGGTCTTCTATGTTTATGGTGGAATATGTTACTTGCATATATATCGTGCCGTATCCGTGCCCGTACTCAAGCAACATTGTGGAGAAGTCAAAGAATGTTACTCATACTTCTAAGCTAGCACCAAATTACGTCTACAGATAGTTATGCACTTGCAATTTTTCCAAGGTTCCAATAATTAGTGTTTCTTAAAGTTCAAACATTTTGGAAAAGATGTTACATGAACAAATAGTCTCAACCAGAGGATGGCTTCAAAATTTTATTACATAACTCCTTTAGTTCAAGGTAGACGACCCCAGTAAATTGGGACAAAGGCTTTGTTGTTTCTTTAAAGTGCTTAAGGTAAACAATTAAATAACTGTCCATATAAAACATGAAACTATTGCTTTGGTTAGAAGTTGGAGGCAGCATTTTGTATGATTCTCAAAAAATCGCAAAAAAACATTGCCACTAAGAAAATATAAGAAAGCTGAAGAATATCAATCAGTTCAAGGAGATCAAAGAATAAAAGCAATGAACAAAGAAATGGAAAAAGATCATAAATACCTCGAAACAAAATTTTCCTTTCTCATTGGTCAATTTCATTTGAGGCTTTACATTCTCAGGTCCATGTGTCAGTGCGACCTGGAAATCACTCAACATTTATTTGACTGCCTATTATTCATCAATAATAATAAAAATAGAGTATGGGTGTACCTTTGCCTTGGTATTTCCAGTAATTGATTGAACAACACCGCAGATATCGTAGTAGACCGCTTTAATGTCATCAATGTAAGCCATGTTTGGTAAAACCTGATATGACAAAGCTTAATACTTGTGTGTCTAATATTATAAGAAACTAAACTAAAAGAATAAGTTTCGTATATAAATGAAGATATAAAAGGTTTCAATTAAATAATGCATGTCTTACCAAGAAATTCTCAAGAGTATTGAATTTATAGTGGTCCTTCTCAGCAATAATTGAGTAATGCTTGGATGTAACCTGTTAAAACAAAGGCATGATCAAAAATGTAAAAAGGAGAAGGTTAGTGAACTAGATGAAGAAGCACCTTTCCACCAATTTAGCAGATAAAACAGGTACCTAACCAGTGTTTATTTTGCACATAAGTTGATTAAACACCAAATAGTATGGCAATGTCATTTATGGGCCCTTTCCCTTTATTTATCAGACTAAGTCGTTGGTATATATTGTGCCCTACATACGGGTTCAATTGCATGTATCAAATATATGCATATTCTTTCTCTGTGTTGGCCGTAGTATCTTCCTGGTTGCATGAGGCAAATGTTTGACCCATAATTTTAGGATTCTAGTTATAACCTACCAAGTGACCTGCTAGGATTTATCATTGCAAATCCCTCCCATGCACATTATTACTGCAGGCCAAGACACGTGTTAAGCTTTAGAGGTAAACCATCTTGACAGAATTATCTTAGCTAGGAATCTTGAACCAGATCGTTGCAGGTTGACAGCAAGAGAAGAATTCCATCAATTCTTTTGCGGAGTTTAAAGAATGCATGCCATGCTCCATATCCAACCCTATCTTGATGGTAAAGGTTTGCATGAATGATCGTGTTGGAGATAGGTAGTAGCATTGACATTCATAACAATAAAAAATGAAAAAACAGTAATAGTTTAAATTCAAATCGGTAGAAACTTTAACCTAAAGGGAAAAGACATTCTTGATTAAAGCAAAGATGCAATAAAGCATATAAATCATCTAATTGAGGTCCATATAGTCTACTTAGATTACATATACAAACACATACATGCATATGCGCACATAGTCTAGGGGAATTGGAGGGTGCTCCTTTTTAATGTGAGCTTAAAATGCATAGCCAAAAGGTAGGTCTACCTACCTGTCAACTAGCCATCTAGATTTTGTGGCATAGCCCTTCATGCTCATAGTACCTTAGCTAGGACCTCACACCAACAAAAGGGTTGATGTCAGCTTACAGCCGTCATAAAAACTTTATCAGTTTTTAATGGAGCTTGCGCTCCATATCCAACCCATTATGATGGAGAGAAGGCTACAATGATGATGACATATACACACACACAAAAATATAACAGAGAGCGGTAAGAGAAGGGAAAGAGAGATAGAGAGACCAATTACTATGAACCACAATCCCTTGATTAAAGTCAAATTCGTTCTTTTCATAGGAAAACAAGCTAACGCTACAAATAGTATAAATACATCCCTTATTTATTAAATACAGAGTGGGCTATATGAATCCCATCTTTCTAGAAGTTTGCATGTTGGCAGTTCTTTATAAAGCAATTTTATCATATTGCATAACTTCCGTCCGTTCAAAGGTATGTCACGTTAGGAAATTAGAATGATTTGGAGAAAAATCAGATTTACTGTCAAGTATTTGAGCAAAGAATACGATATGAAATTGGAAGGTATGTTACCTTAGGAAATTAGAATGATTTGGAGAACGTTCGGTGATTTACTATCAACTATTTGAGCAAAGAATAAGATAAGAAACGTTCAGTGATTTACTATCAAGTATTTGAGCAAAGAATAAGATAAGAAACGTTCAGTGATTTATACTAGGAGATCAAATCGTGTAAGCCTTTATTTGTCAAGCCGACTGATTGAGAAATTTAGAGAGAATAAAAAATATATCAGATTTAAAGCAGGACCTTAGATATGGTTCCTAGGACATAACGTAACAAGTATCTACTATTTAGTAGTTATGTTAATGTGATTATGGACACGTATGAAAGTAGTAAGTCGAGTGACTAGCATGAGGACAATTGGAGGAAAGACGCATTTTCCATCACCGTAGACTCACACCAAGGCTTGGGTTTAAATTCATACTCTTGTTTCAATTATGAATTAAAACAATACCCAAATTTAGGATAAAGTGCCACGGTCTGTTCTTTGCTGATGATTGCAATGGTTTGTTATTTGCTATGATACTGTCTAAATTGATAAGACAAGGAAACACACTACTTCTAGGACATAAAAAAAGTCATGAAACTTTTTGAAACTAAAGGATTTGGAATTAGTTAGAAAAGAGGGAATTTATAGTGTGGATTTGCTAGCCTTGATCTTTATGTGGAAAACCAGCTACAAAGATAACGAGACAGGCCCAACCAGTATCCATCTCTATCTGAGTACCAAACCTCCTGGTTCGAGATCCTCTGACTAAAATATTGATCATGTAGAACCAGATTTGATCCAGTCCTACCAAAAAAGAAAATTAGCTTATGTTTCCCGAAACAATAATTTCTAAAGAGCATTGGGCAGATTAATCAGCAAAATGTGGATCTTCATCTTTACTAGTCAATCTGGTAAGGTACAGGTCAAGGTTCAGATAAACTTGAACCCACTTGTTACAGCTAAATTGAAGTATTAAAAAACAACGGTAACCAACAAAAGGTAGAGAAAACTGGAAGAATCTTATATCGACAGGATCCTAGCTGATCATTTCACAGAAAGCATTTCTAAGTATCTACACGAAGGCGAGATAAGGTTAGGCAAAGCAGCTATGACAAAAAGAATTTTGCAATATGAGAAATTTTATGTCTCTAAGCAGTCGGCAACAAAAAGCACAATAACGTTGTTTGCAGTGAATAACGGACCATATGGAGCACCCCTCATTTAATAAAATACCTGATCAAGCTTGTAATACCCTTGACTATCTGTCATAGCCCTTTGTTGGCCATCTACTTTTATTTTCACACCATCAACTCCAGCACCACTGCCATCAACAACACGACCGCCAATAGAAAATCCAGTAACCTGGTTAAGAATAATGGGGAAATGTTAGCTGCTATAACATATTAGAAAGTGCAGCTGTCAAAGAATAAGTCTCAGGTATAAATAGGTGGGAAAAAAACCCTAAAAACTGACATCTCTATACTGGTGCATTTGATCTGAGCTAATCATGGGTTTTTGGTGTGTGGCATCAGTGTTTCTGAGAAGATCACAAATTAGACATTTTACTGGACAGAAGCAGCAAGGATAAGGCAATGACAAGGTTGACAAGCTTAGCTCGCCTATTCGTGAGTGCACACTTCATGTCATTTCCTTAAATATTTCATTCATAACATCTATGATAACTTCGAAGATGATAAAGATAAACTCCATGTTATAGCTTGGTACTTTATAGAATAATTGTACGATTTGAAGTCCACTGAACCCTACGACATCACAGCTCCAAATCCTGTTATCATACTTGTGTAATCTATTTCAAGCAAGGTTTGAAGTACTTCCAGCAAGCTAAAGTAAGTACAAAGATGGAAATGTCGATTGAAAGTTGCATATACATTTCATGAAAAGTAAAGCAAAAATAGCATAGACAAAGTTGTCAAACTTGAGCATAAAGTAACCAACTAGTATACAACTATCATGCCTGTCATATATGCTTGTAATTGTTCATATATAAGCTATGAAGCATTTCCATTTAGGAAGGCGTACCCGTACCAGGTACTTGGGTGCTCCTAGGTACGTGTACCGCATGTGTACCGTAATTCTTATTTATTTATTTTATTTTAAATTTTGGGTACTACAAAGGTATACTGGATACTTCTCTAGTGTAGATCATTGGGTATGACCTTGTCTTTTAAAATACAGCTTAGGTTTTTTAGAATCAAACATTATTTATATTGAACTTGAACTACGTAGTTTTGCCTAAAATTCTTTTGATGACAACAGTGAAATTTTTTAGATTCTATCCATTTTTGCACCTGGTTAATTGTATCCCCGGGGTTAAGTCCGGGTCTTATTAGATCTCCCCGGCCTAGCCTAGGCTCTTATTCTCCGCATGTCAGTCCTCGGTTTTGTGTTCGGTGCATCCTTTCTTGATCAACCGCTAGGACCGATCTCCATTGCACACTCTAATTGGCCCAACCGTCAGTCCCACGATCTACCGAGTAGGCTGCTTCTCTAGGTCTGACTATCAATCTACACACACACACACACACACACCCCTCCAAGATTTAAGGGCATAACGCACCCAGGAGTGTTTGAACTACTAACCTGGTTTCTAAGTCCTTGTATCTCCAAGCCCAACCACATAAGCCATGCTTGACAACAAAAATGTATTAATGATAAATGTTGCTAGTTGTTTTTGAGCTCAAGACATAATTTTAAGTACTCCCGTCGTACATGTACCATATGTTCTTAGAAATTGTGGTACCATCAGTACAGATGGACTTGATAATAACATCTTGTCACCCAGATACATTACAAGAAAGTTGTCAAAGGCCTGTAATCAATGTACAACATCTTGCCTTATTCTAAATTGTAAAGAAAGCACAAGTATCATTGACTACACAAACTGAAGAGCAACCCATATGCAATGGTCGGTATGGGATCATTTTCTTTTCTTAAATTTGCTTCCTAAGAAGCATGGAAGCTCCAAAATTCACGTCAGTGTCGGATACACGTATCGAACACGTCACGGACACTCTAAACGTAGTAGGACACATCAAAATAGGTGCGGAATCCATGTCAACGTGTCTGAAACATGTCGTGTCGAATGTGTCCGTGTAACATATTCTTAAATTTTTCAATGGAGGGAGGGAAAGTACAATATGTCAATGTAATTATTAAAGAGACCTACACAAGCATAGGGCATATGTATATGAAATTATGAATTCCCACATATTCCTGAGGGTGCACCTGTAATATTGAATATAGAGTTCTCTAATATCTAGTGTCTTGCCTCTTTAACTTGAAGTGTGCATCTAATCTTGTCTTGAAAAGGATGAAAAGTAAAGCACAAGACGCCAAACTTGCCGATAAGCATACGAAGCTCGTAAACTAAGTGTGTTTTGGTTACAAGCAAGTGAAGTGAAAGTGGTAGTACTGTATAAGTCACTTTCATTGTTTGGTTACAAGAAAGTGTCGTTTGATTGTCATTTCTCACTTTTAGATTAGAGATAATGTAGGTCTTGTCCCCTTTGAATCTCACATCCTCCCTCCTAAGGAGGATGTGGTATGAAAGTGGGATATAATAAAAAAAATTGTTCTTTTTTCACTTTTCACTTTGTAACAGGTGTACAAATTCATGCATTTAAGTCTTTGTTTGGTTACAAGAAAGTAAGGCTTGATTGTCATTTCTCAATTTTAGATTGAGATAAAGTAGGTCTTGTCCCCTTTGAAATTCAAGGTTCACGGTATCGGTATCGGTATCGGACCATTCCTATGAGTATCGGGATCAGCAATATCGGCGGCAGTATCGACGATTTCGTATCGGAGTAAAAAAAATTTTGGTGTCGAAAATCAAATAATTATTAATAAATTATAAACAATACAGAAAATATATTTTGTACATTTAGGCATAATTTAAGTATTTTCGGTGTTGTTTCTTAATAGTTTTGAAATTGAATGAAATAGTAGTTACTTTTGCCGATTGGTTTACATGTGATAGATAAGTTTTCTTCTTTTACATGCTTTTACACTCCTGTTGATTGGTCTTTCTTGTCCAATTTTCTTTGTCGAATTGAACGGAAAAGAGACCCCCAATGTCTATATCTGTCAGTATCGGTAACGAATCAGGACATACCAAACCGTATCGGTATCGGCCATATCAGATCAGTACCGACCGATACTGCAAACTATGCTTTGAATCACACATCCTCCCTCCCAAGGACGATGTGGCATGAAAGTGGAATATAATAAAAAAAAGGTATTCTTTTATTACTTTTCACTATGTAACAGCCTAACAGGTGTACAAATTCATGCCTTGAAGTCATTCCAAGGGGGCAAAAGTTTTTGTAACCAAACAAGATATCTCAAAAGCTCACTCCATAAACTGGACTTCGTAAACGTAAAATCAGTTTTTCACTTAACTCCACTTGCTTGCAACCAAACACACCTTAAGTTGAATGTTAACACTCGGATAAGAAATAAATTTTATCACGACAAAAATTAAGAATAGTGGCCTAAAAGTATTATAAACATGCAATGCTAGATGGAAAGCCTAAACTAAATTCCACTATATGTTAGGTAGACAAACCTGGAACTTCTGCGAGACCGTAACATGATGATGCTCCATAGATATAGCCATTGATGGGGGTGAAACATCAAAAACTGTATTCTCGCCCTTGTAGTAAGGTAAAAGTTCATAAATACCTATAACCAAAACAAAAACGTATCAGACAATGACAAAAGCCTTTTTTCTATATAACTAAAAAACATCACATCAAGTTAATGTAGTCCCATTATGTATATGACCAAATTAAAAAGCAATTTAATCGAGTAAACAGGCAGACGGTAAATGTCTACCTCTAACAAAATTCTTATCAAATTTTATGTGACACAAAATTACTACCATGTTATATTATATAATAGTTGAAAGGTATAGCAACAGTGCCAAGCGAAAACCAGAAGTATGCATTTGCATCAAGAACCATGAAGAAGCACATGCTTATTCCAACGTTATATTAAATACATGTCATGATGCTCTTAGTGTATGCATTTCTAAATTCAAATATCTAAGAGAGTAGTCTTTCAAGAGCAACAGAAAAGATGGTTAAATATCTAGAGACACATAGGGGATTGCATATAGGAAGAACGTAATGTACAAAAATATGATTGCATAAAGAGATTACCACAAGGTAGTGAACTAAACATGAATTTCCCATCTGCATCAGATACGGCATGACAAAGAGCACTCTTCTGCCTTGGGGCATTACCAACACCTTGGGGACAAGGCACATGTGAAACATCATCTGAATATAGATATACATGTACTCCTAAAATTGGATTTCCCTGCCAACAAAAAGTAAGATATGGAAATTCAGTCATCCCAATCTGTAATGACTAGAGACAGATCCTGATCATGTATATGTTTAGATATAGAAACGCATTTAAATAAGGCAAATGCAAAAACTTACTACTGATGTAAGATCATTTATAATATTCTTTAAATTACATTCTGTGGTTGCTGCAGTTTGTTTGAGCCACTTGGTATATTGTTGCAGGCCCTTGATGAAATCTTAGGGTCACATTTTTACTTTTTCCAACTTTTATTTTCTATTTGCAGAAACATGGTACAAATGTATGGTAAACACAAGTTCATTTCAGAGAGAAAAGTGCAGCACATGGATTAAACAAACTAAGTGCTTGCAACATGCAAGATGTGTCCTGACTCCTACATATTATGTCTTCTACGACAAGCCATCTTTATGTATATATTTATTTATAAAAACATGTCATTTATGAAGCAACAAATAAATCCAATATTTGCAACTTTTTTCCTCTTAAAATCAAATAAGTGCGTACTGGTCAGATAAAACTAGTTTCAAAAGAAAGGATCAGAGCATAGTTGTCATATATATACTGAATACCAATGCACCAATGGAAAAAAAAATATATACTGTTGCATCAGATAAGCATCAAAAACTTTTCCTATGCGCCCAAAAGCAAGTCCTTTTTAGTACGCCTCAAAACCTTTATATTTTATACATGTGCATGTTCAGCATACAAACAGCACCATTGAAGCCTTTTATCAAAATAGTGTCAACCATACTTCATATATTAAGGTCTCGTGGAATTACATCACGCTGTAAATTTTAAAACTTTAAACCAGCCACTGATTGAAGACAATTTCAAAATTATGTACACAAACATACTCCTTTTCAAGCATATGAGCAAACCAATAAGAATCTATAAAAATTAAAAAATACAATTGGGAACTATCAAAGTCTCCAAATTGTTAACATTACCTACCTGAACAATGTTTAATAGTCGTCCACCTTAAAATTTCAGATTATGTTAAGCTCATATTACTTTTGTGTCATCTTAATGACTTGAAACTAACTAGAAGAGTGTGGGAAAAACAATAACAATCTAAATAAAGTAAATTGCAGTTGCTGCAGTACCTGAGCCACTACAGAACCTTGAAGATCATACCCAGATACGGAAAAGATATTATCTACAGCAGCATTTCCAAAACCTAAATCCACCTACAATAGAAAGAAGGGGAACAGAGAGAAAACAGGTAAGTAATATCAAAATTAGTTTCTGCAATTAAAAGGCATGACAAGATCTCAAACCTCTGTTGATCCTTTAACTACAATCTCCAAATTAGGATGTGAGGCGCGTAATTTGTACTTTCCTGTAGCAAAAATACGGAACATGATGAAAGAAGATCTCAAAATAACTATGTTTGTAAACCATCCACTCATATGATAGAGAAAATTGCATTTAGAAAAGTGCACAAAATACATATATCAGCTCAATAAAAGGAAAAATATATCAATATAATGTGAAAATAATCTAGCGTTCATAATCCACCTATTAACATGAAACAAATTAATACAACGTCAAAGGATAACACTGATTGCGACAGGAACTTTTGATATACAGTTGTACTAGAATTAAGTTTGAGTATAGATGAAAGAAGATCTCGAAATAAATACAGTTTGTAAACCATCCACTCATGATAGAGAATTGCATTTAGAAAACTGCACAAAGATACATATATCAGGCTATCAGCTCAAAAAAAGGAAAAAGATATCAATATAATGTGTAAAATAATCTAGCGTTCATAATATTAACATGAAAGAAATTAATATAACGTCAAAGGATAACACTGCTTGCTACAGGAACTTCAGATGTACAGTTGTATTAGAATTAAGTTTGAGAATAGGTCTCAGTTGATCCGATGATGGGATTCCATAAAGTATCCAAGATTTAGTGAAGTTTAATTGTCTTGAAAAAGAAGAAGCAATAGAACATTTATGAATGAAACAATTTTGATAGGTAGAACTTTAAGACTCGTTGAACACAAACACTCAAGAACTAAGAACTTATAGATTCAGATAATTTTTATTCAATATACTTTCTTTAGTTTGCCTACATTTCAGGTTGAGTGTGAGGTAAAGAGATGAACTCCTCACAGTTACCAGAGCACACTGCGATTTAGAAAACGATTTGTGATACTTGATGTAACGTTAAGAAAACCGTTTCTTAATATTAACATTAATATATACTTCTCAAAAAACTAATTCCTATATCCTTTCATAGTAAATGAGAATGAAAGGTGAAATCGCATACAGAGGAAAGAGTTCTAAATAAGTCAAGCAATATAAGTATTTTACTTCTATCTGTTGGATGGACCAGCATACACAAATCTCCACATATATCAAATAAAAACTCAAAGGAAGAAAAGATGACAGACCTGGAGTGACGTTTGTGAACGAATAATGACCCGTGGCTGATGTGAGAGCAGATGCAATAGGGTCATCTGAGGAAGATAAGAGCTCAACCTTTACATTTGAAGGCCCTCCAGACTTTAAGGAACAACTTTCTCCACCAACAGCTCCCAATACCCTTCCTGATATCGTGAAACTATGGACATGACAAAAAAGTGAGGATTCACAAGGCAATTGCATACATGTCAATAGGTAAAATCTTGTAGAAGGGAAAAGGTTTCACTGGGAACGGACCCTGTAAAACGGAAATTGATATCTGCATTTGCATTGCACCCATTTTGGTCAACAACAGCAGGAACCTGAAAGATAACAATCACACCATTGCAAGGAAAGAAAAAAAAAAGTGTAAATGGCTCCAATTCTGAATCTGCAGTGAATGGCAAGATATATCAAGAATATTCAGCCATCGACTTACACTATCAGGGTCCAGTGACCACCCTTCAGGCCCTTTAACCTTGACAACAAATGAACCCTGTGCAAGGAACAAAGAAAAGGTAAAGTTAGAAAATAACTTTAATCGTAGATCCCACGTGCAGACTCCTTAATCTGCCTTAAAACCTGTGCACGCATTAACCCTGGACTCTGTAGGAACACAATCAGAAAATTACCAGAAACATAAGACAAGTCGTGCCAATGATTGAATAAAGAGCATCAACTAAATTAGTGTAATGTACTTTTCTAGAACTAAAGATGCATACAGCTTTTCCTCTTCTCACTGAAAAATGATAAATTGGCGAAAGTCCAACCTCAAAGATTTATAGGCTTAAAAACATTTTTACGGTGGTTGCACCTTGCACCTTGTAGACTGGTACTAATTTGGATTTCTTGCCATAACCCACTGCACGTTCAACTGGTCACTTAAACTACCAGACCGAAAGGAAAAAAAGGTTCTAGCTACACTTAAAATGTTGTAACTACTTCAGAAGTTATTAAGCTTTGGGGTTTTGGTGATTTTGTATGTATGTCTGCATGGGAATCTCTAAACCCTAACATCAGGATGCTGTTATTGGTATTATTGAGTCCTAGCATCATTTAAACTTGGTATAATGCCAAATGTTTCATCCTCCATTCCCCACGTTTTCCTTTAACTACTCAAAAGACTCGGCCTAAAACCATTACTTTATAACTAACTAGCGAGGGTCATTGAACAAGAAGTAGCAACAAATCAAATTTGAAAATGGGAACTCAAACTAGGTCAAATTCTAAATTACGTATATTCACATTGGGCAAATACACTATCAAATAAATTATTGTCGCAGATCGTCAATACCAAGTGACCATGTTGTACAAAGGAAACATGGTAATACGTAAATATTATAATCAACAATAATCTATTAATCTGCACACTAAGATAATAAAAAAGTAGAAGCTACCCATTTCTACTCTGCATCATCCCTTGTGGTCATGCACATCAGTGCCCTAGGTATCATGTTCAATGAAGGATCTACATAGGGAAAAGAAGAATTAAAAAAAGGATTGGCATAAAGTGATCGGATGTCACTAGAAGTTCTAATCGGTTTTAGGTTTTGATATAAAAAACGTTTAGCTTGCATTGGCTATAACCTTTCAAAAACTATACAGTATATACATTAATCCAATCCAAATTAACCCGGTAGTCGCTATATAAACCAATATTTAAACGTAAAGCATATCGGTCAACATATTGGGTTAACCCAATATATCAGAGATAAAAAAAATATTTAGCCTACTTCAGATTCGTTTTAGGGTCAAAACAACATGCCACCTAATATTTCAGATATATCAGACAACATTTTAAATAGAGGGATTTGAATATATCTTCTGGGTTTTTTAGTTAATTGCACTTAGCCCCTCATGCACTATCGAGGATCAAGGAAAATCTTGTTACATTGCATTAACATCTATCGTATTAGATATCACCATCCAGCTAAAGCTTTCAAGTACAGTTATTATTTAAAATAATTAAAGAACATCAGGTCCAAGGTTCAAGTCTCGCCAAACATTTATATATCCTCCATCAGGTCCAAGGTTCAAGTCTCGCCAGACATCGGATCCAAGGTTCAAATCTTGCCAGACATTTATTTATCCCCGACTATTTATTTCTCTCTAAATATGTCATTTATCCGCTAGACATTTTCCAAACGGGCATTTGCAACCCAAATAGTTATGGTGGCATGTATGTATGGGGAAAGTGTTAAGTTTGCTTTATATACATTCTCAACCCACAACACTTGAGCTCAAGCTTTTGTGTACAGCTTTTTACCTACCAATTATCATGATTTTGGATGGCTCGATAATGACATACCCCTAAGAATAAAAGAAGTCTGTCCTAGTTGAAAGACAAGGGCATTTTGGTGTAAAAACAAGGATGTATATCATACAATTAAATGCAACGCCCTTTACCATTAAGTACAATATCTGGTGCATTAAATCAAAATGGTTTTTGGTGTTTCTGTTGGTCAATTTCTAATGGACTTTTCCGCATGGTGCATGGATGCATATGATTTTTAAAAAAAATTAGGTGGTTCTCTGGGCAATGTGAGAAACGATAAAAACGAGTATCTTTAGAGTGGTACAGCTTATAGACTTATAGTATCATATTAATGTTGGGTAATGAAAGGGTGGGGGAGCTCGTATGATGAATGTAGAGACAGTGAGCTAAGCTAGCTATGTGGTAATACGAGAAAAGGTGAAGATTGAGTGGCATCAGTCTGGATGTAAGCACTGTAGCAAATGAGGGTGGAGGTGATTATCATATGTACAAAAGAGTAGTGGAATTAGAGTAGAGAGGTTCTTCAATTTGTGTCAACTTGTTGTAGGAGAGGAAGTACCAAAGTTCATGAACGAAAATTGTGAGAAAGGATTTGTGTATGTTTCGCATGATAGTGAATGTTACCCAATAGGAATCATCAACAAATCCTAGGCATACACATACCTATAGTGGAGCAAGACATGATGGTTATTGGTCACAAGTGTTTTGAAGTTTAAAAGGATGTAATATTGTATCGTATTTAATCCTCTTCCCAGCAAGCAACCCCTGATTTCATAAAGAGGACACCGTTTAGAGCTGATGAAACATCTAGCAACGGAGATATAGGCCCTCTCGCTCGCCTGCATCGGCTTCCGAGTCACTGTCAACACCCATGTGGACCACTAAAACCTGGACATCCTCCTTGGCGTTGATTCAGATACAACCTCACTGCTGAACGTACCCTCGCCCAAGCCACCAAAACCTTCATCCACGTTATTTCCCACGCCACCGCCATCCTCATCATCTCAACATCTAGCAAGGGAGATATACGCCCTATCGCTCGCCTGCATCGACTTCCGAGTCACTGTCAACACCCATGTCGACCTCTAAAACATGGACATTTTCCTTGGCGTTGATTCAGATACAACCTCACTGCTGAACATACCCTCGCCCAAGCCGCCAAAACCTTCACCCACATTATTGCCCACGCCACCGCCATCCTCGTCAGCTCAGCACCGCCACCACATTCCTCATCCTTTCCTTCATCCACCTCCCTCCCCCCACAGCCCCTGGATGCCCCCTTATGTGACCTCTCGAGGTAACTTTTTCTTCATCATCACCCATCAAAAATAATGCCACCAAAAAGAAATCCACAATCTACAGGATAACCTCGATCTTCCTTGAGAAGACACAAATAACACTTGTGGCAACCTCTCACCATCCTTACAAGTTCCCAGTTCGAGCTCATCACTGCCAATACCATGACTGAAAAGAAGCAACAAAAGTAGTAGCTGGCGTGTCTAATCTCTCTCAGCATGCATGAGGCTGTGTATGTGAACTCCTCTAATATTTTCCAAGTAAATAGTAGACAAGGAATGAAGAAAGTAAATTGATTATTACTGTCATTTACCTTACCAACATAAAGATCCAAACAAAGTAGAAGTAATTAGTATCTTTCTCCCTCACAAACACACATTTGAGCTCTTCTTCAAGTACAGAACAAAATGTAATCTGAAGATCAAGAAGAGTTAACACGGAGTGCAACCCAGATAGCCATCCCTCCGAAGAACCACACGCTTTGAGGGCGTCAACTAATAGGGAAGACGACGGATGAAAGAAGGGCAGTGCAAAAAAACAATGACTTGAGAACTCAACCGTGCATTCTGCTATTTTGGAAGTTCCGGAAGCAAAAGTACATAGTGAAATCTGTTGAGAAAGATAACCTAGCACATTTGATATAACAACTACAAAAACCCAAAAAAATATATATGACAAAAAAAGAAAGGAAGGTTGTTGTGTGGTCTTCTATACATCAACATCATAAGGGAGCACAATTGAGTGTAAAAAAAAAAGTCAATCATATTGTAAAGCCTAGTGTTCTAAAATTCGTTGTGCGGGTTCGGTGCGCAAGAGGGCCGCCTAAGCGTCAAACAGGTATCAGGCATTTTTCCCCTCTTCTCCTACTCCCTTGTAACGTAAGGGCTTATATAGTGTTTTTCAACTAATTTGGGTTCTATTTACTATTACTCTCATCTCTAAACGTCTCTTGTTATCTATTACATGGTTCAAACACTTCTACAAAGCTGCAACAATGAAAACATTGAATCAAAATATCATTTTGTATAAGTTGAACAGTCCGCACATGGCCGCAAGACGTCGATCATGTCCGAACATGGCCGCACAAAGACACAACCGTATTATACTGCCGAATAGGGAGTTTTTGTTTCGGCCTAGGGGCGCCTAGCGCCTAGGCGGCCGAACAGGCCGATTTTTAGAACACTGGTAAAGCTTATGTCAATAAGCTACGGTAGGAAAGAATAAGGAGGTCAAAGAAAAAGGTCAGTAGTGAGAAGAGAAAAGTACATAATCAGAAGTCTAAACTACAAAGAACACCTTATAGTTCCTTCCAGATGGGTGCTGGAACCACGGAAAAGTATCTTGTCGTATAATCTTAGATGGTTAAAAAACCTATATTTAGTTTTAACTTGTAGGACGTCCAATCGTTCTTCTATTACAAAAATAGACAATCCTTCACATTATTCAAAATAGTACAAAAGCATTTGATCCAAGGTACTCAAAGGCTCAAGGCGAACTCGAGGCCAAAGGGTCCATATTGATTTTGATCAGTTTGCAAATTGAATAGTTCATGCGAAGCAGCCCATGCCAATAAGCTGTGGTAGGAAAGAATAAGGACGTTAAGTGAAGTAAATAAAAAGGTCTAGAAGAGAAAAGTACATAAACAGACGTCTAAAATATAAAAGAACCCCTTATAGTTCCTTCTAGATGGGTGCTGGAACCACGGAAAAGTATCTTGTCGTATAATATTAGATGGTTAAAACCTATATTTAATCTTAATTTGTAGGACGTCCAATCATTCTTCTATTACAAAGATAGATGATCCTTCCCATAATTCAAAATAGTACAAAAGCATTTGATCAGTTCGCAAATTGAATATTTCATGTGAAGCAAGATATGCATAGCTAATCAAAAAGAAAAGTCATACCCCATATACAGTTTTACTGAATAATGTCCGATATGACCAAAATAGAATTCAAACTGCTAATATATAATATGAGGGGGGAGGGAACCTTGTCATAAACTGGGATGAAGTAGTAACCATTTGGAGCACATTGAGTCCTATCCTTAACCAGCCCGTCAGTAGTACGGAGCTCAACCTGAATTAGACACGTCATAGTAAAAAAAAAAAGTGCATAAAGATCAGTCTTCATAATTGAGATAACAAAGAAAATAAAATTAAAAAACTATGCCTAAAAGAAATAATAGATTAAGCAAAATATAGAAATATATGTTCAAAAGATAATATGTAATGAATGCATATTAAGACAATTAAGTATGAACTAATATAATCATTTTTGCAAGCATGCCCCATATTGGCAACTAGAAGGTAAATGGATCAGTTTTGGGCTTGATTCTGAACTTGAAGGTTCCCACTATGTTGTCTCAAATGCAAAGATGCTTGGTCTCACATCGTCATACTACCAAGAAAGGTTACATGCTGGACTCCTAGTGACAATTAAAGAAGTGCATAACAACACCTAGTAAACCAGCTTATTCTACTGAGATCCTCTGTATCATGGATGTGAAGAGTCCCGGCTATTTGATTAAACCAGATGAAACTGACTCAAAGCATGCTATTTTGAGCAACAAACAACTTATACATGAAAGAAACTTCAAAAGTAGGAAGCAACTAGAAAACTGGTACATTTGCTTGCTGTGCAACACCACATGCCAGGCACCCAAATGTGAAGCATCACCATTCGCTTAGCATAAAGCTCTTGTTATTCAATACCATGTCAAATTTCTAAGACACCTTTGGTTGTCAAAAATTCTATGACACCTTTGGGTTAATCCTCACAACCCTATTTACTATCCACTACTTACGTAGAATTGATCATATTAGAACTTTTGTACATGGAAATTTGTTGATTGCCAGTAATTAGAGGTACCAAAAGATTATGCAAGTTATTGAATTGCCTCATCAATATGTTTCTTTTAGCATCATGATTTATGAATTTGGCAATGCCTTGCGTTATGAGTATGGTAACAAAATATGCAAAGTGACTTATTCTCAAATGTAAGCTTTTAAGCCACTAATTCAACAACAGTAATTCAAAAACACATGTTATTAGACTATTAACGTCCAAATTTATAAAGTATCCTAGCATCGAATACGTAGAGTTCCCAAACTGCAGTCTCAAGCGGTTCATAAGATATTTCCATCAGAAACTTATAGTTGCTATCTTCAACCAATTTGAATTTTGACTGAAAACTTTGAAACTGCTTACATCCTTTCATTGAAATCTTGAATTGGGACTAAGAAAACATGTTTGGGCACAAACTACCAGCCCATGTGACGCGGGACGAAGACCTAAAGGAAATAGGATTAGTATGAAAATTAGGAATTTAGAAAGTATCGGACATGGAAGCTTTAAATGAAACGTGAACAACCAACTATTATAATTTGATCGCAAAAAAATTTAATAGAAAGATGATTAATAATTAGAAATACTCAATTTGGAATGACGTGTTGATGAGGCGGGGAAGGAGATACTACTTTAGGGTTTTAGGATAACACCATACAAACTCAAAATAGATTTCTTATTCTTCAATTCTTCGATTCCTAACTTCTGAACTTACATACTATTTATAGACTACAAAACAATCAAAAGAAGATAAAATAAATCTCTAAATACTTATCCATAAGATGAGTTAAATCCCTAACCAACTCGAGAGATAAATTTCTCTTTATTTAGATTTATCCTAATAAACAAATAGAAAAATCGAAAAAAGAACCGAACATTCCACCATGTAATTCTCCTCGGGATTCGAAAAATTCACCTCATGGTGAATCATGTAAACGTAAAATCCGAGAAGTATGCTCCTAATGATTCCCTCCAAATCGGTTATAGTGGAGGTCTTTGCTTCAGTAATGAAGTCAACACAAAGACTTCTGGAAAGACGACAGAACCCCACATTGGTAATAGCGGTCGTAGAGGTTGAATAAATGGAATGTCCGCTTGGTAAATAACATCAAACATCTCTACAAATAGTAGTTGTCTTTGTGAGTCCAAAGAATTAAAATACTCGTCTCTACAATTAATTATTATATCCTGCAAACTATTACAATTATTTACAATTATTTGTAACAAATAAATAATACAAATTGTTCACAAGATTCGATTTATTGGGACACGTTCAAAATATTTATAAGACTTAATAGGTTGTTTAAATTCATTGGTTTTAATATATATTTAATTCTCCAAAGGATGATATATAAATGTCAAATTTTATTAATGGCTTAAACCTAAACCTAGACTAGACTTGAATCTAACTTATTATTCGTCTACAACAGACTCGGTAGGTTCTACTAATAATTTTTTTAAGGATATAGGATCACCGTTAGCAATAGTTTCTTCGTCAATATAGTTGAACAAATAAACAACTTTTTTTCATTTCGACATACATCTTACCATATGCAGCATCGATTGTCGCACAGATTTGTTATGAAAAATTTTGCCAAGACATTTGTGTATGGATCTTACCTAGGTATAAAAATATTCCTAAACCAGGGTTTTACTCTGATGCTAATTTAACGTGGGGCGAAGACTAAAGAAAAATTGATTTTTATGTAATTGGAAATTATGAAAAATTGGATGCGGACGCTTTAAATAAAACATGAACAATTAACTATTTATAAATCTAACACAAATAATTTTAATATAAATACAAAATAATAATTAGAAATACCCGATTTGGAATGGCATGTTGATAACATCGAAGGCAGAGAGACAGAATGGCATGTTGATAACGTCGGAGGAGAAGGAGATAAGATGGAGAGATCCATTTTAGGGTTTTGGCATCGTATCATACAAAGTTACAAACCCAAACTAGATTTTATCATTATTCAATTCTTCCATTAATAACTTCTGAATTTACAGACCATTTATATAATACAAAACAATCAAAATAAGATATAAAAAATCTCCAAATACTTTGATAAGATGAGTCAAATTCCAAACCAACTCAAGAGATAAAATTCTCCTTATTTAGATTTAGGGTTTTGGCATCGTATCATACAAACTCAAACTAGATTTTATCATTATTCAATTCTTCCATTAATAACTTCTGAATTTACATACTATTTATATAATACAAAACAATCAAAATAAAAAATCTCCAAATACTTATTGATAAGATGAGTCAAATTCCAAACCAACTCAAGAGATAAAATTCTCCTTATTTAGATTTAGGGGTGAGCACTCGGCTAATTCGGTTCAAACAGAACCGAATAATCGAAAACCGAATTGGACCGAAAACCGAATAAGCAAAACCGAAACCAAATCGAAATGGACATAATCGAATCAAACCGAACCGATTTAAATCGGTTCGGTTTTCAGTTTATTCGATTTTTCAGTTTATTTGTATTTTTAAAGTATATATATATATATGTGTGTGTGTGTGTGTATGTATCCCGTCCGTAGAGCCCCGTCGCCCTCAACCGTTGGATATATATATTTGTATTTTTCATATATATATTTTTAAAGTTTACATATATATATTTGTATTTTTCAGTTTATTTCTATGTATCCCGTCCATGGAGCCCCGTCGCCCTCAACCGTTGGATCGAGCGGGTGCGTGTGCGGGCCCCATGCAGGCCCCCCGATCTGATAGTGCGGAGGGGGGGCGGAGCTCTGGCGGGGCTCCGCATGTGGGGCTAAACTAAATTTTATTATTCGATTTTCGATTTTGGACCGAAACGGAAACCTAAAACCGAAACCGAATAAGATGATTTAGTATTTTCAAAACCGAAAACGAACCGAATTTTTTTAAACCGAACCGAATATCTTATTAGGTTCGGTTCGATTTTCGGTTCAAAACCGAATAATGCTCACCCCTATTTAGATTTATCCTAAAAACAAACAGAATAAAAAAAATGTAAAAGATAACCAAAAATTCCAACTTGTTTTGCATTATAATTATTTGTGATAACTTTATAATAGTTGATTGTTCATGTTCCATTTAAAGCTTCAACGCCCAATTTCTAATATTTATAAATGATGAAGAACAAGTTGAGATTTTCAATTATCTCTTAGATTTTTCAGTTTGTTTGTTAGGATAAATCTAAATAAGGAAAACTTTATCTCTTGAGTTGGTTAGGGTTATATAGATATTGACTCCTCATATGCATAAGTATTTAGAGATTTATTTTATGTTCTTTAGATTTGTAGTCTATAAATAGATTGTAAGTTCAGAAGTTATTAATCGAAGAATTGAAGAATGATAAATCTATTTTGAGTTTGTATGATGCGATGTCGAAATCCTAAAATAGATCTCATGTATGTCTTCTTCTCCGCCTCCGACATTGATGCAATATGACGCCACCCACACAACATTTTAAAATCAGGTATTCCTAATTATTATTTTTTTTCTATTAAAATTATTGTGATAAATCATATATCTTTTAGGTCTTCGTACCGCATCAAATTGGGAATACCAAATAATAGGATTTTTCATGTTTAATTTAAAACTTTCGTGCCCAATTTGTCATAACTCTTCAAGTTCATACAAATCATATTTCCTTTAAGTCTTCGTACCGCGTCAAATTGTTATCAGAGCTAAACACTGGTTCTATGGTTCTATGTTGTATTAAGCGTGAGGCGAGGCGAGCCGACGAGGATGTCGCCTTGCTTAAGGGAGCTTAAGCGGAGCTTAGTTAGCATCTTACTTTTTTTTTTTTGCTCCTACATATAAAATACTCTATATACACATAAATTTTAATACTTTTTCATACAATCCTACTAGTATATTCATGAATAACAATACCAATCATCATTCAAGCAAACTAACAATATAAATACTTGAATCAAAATACAAAGTACAAGCCACACAATGCGTACATACTACATAGTCATCAAAATATCATCAAACATAAAAGTTGTCTCTAAAGTACCTACTTAAAGTTTCTCAACTATTCAACTGTAAATAAAAAAATGGTTCGACTAAAAAAATTAAGCGAGGCGCTACTAAACGACGCCTAAGTACACTTAAGCGATGATCGCTTTTCTGGGACGAAAATTCATTAAGCGAGACGCCCTAACTCTAAAATTCGCTTAAGCGCGATTTTTACAACATAGCCCTGGTTTAGAAATATTTTTATACATAGGTAAGACACATTCAAAAATGTCTACACAAAATTTTCTCATAACATATATATGCGATAATCGATGCTACATATGACAAGATGCATGACGACATAAAAAAAAATTCGATGAATTTTTCAACCACAATAAGGCATAAACTATTTTTAACGATAATCTTATATCCTTACAAAATTCATTAGTAGAACCTACTGAGTTTGTCGTAGACGAGTCACGAGTTAGATCCAAGTCTGAGTCTAGGTCTAGGTTTAAACCATTAAATAAAAATTGACCTTTATATAACGTCCTTAGAAAAACTACATTGGTCATTTAATGAATCCAGTGATTTTAAAAAACCTATTATGTCTTGTAAATATTTTGAAGTTGTCACGATAGTTAGGCACGTAAACAATTTCTATTATTTTTTTACAAATAATTGTAACAGTTTACGGAACATAATAATTGATTGTAGGGACAGTCATTTTACCTTTTTGGATACATCCAAACAACCACAATTAATTGATATACTTGATGATGGGTCCATCTTAGAGATTATGCTTCCTCAACTTCCACAACCGCAATTACCAATATTGGATTCCGACGTATTTTCAGAAGTCTTTGCGTATTTTCAGAAGTCTTTGCGTTGACTACACTACTAAAGCTGAGACCTCTACCATAAGCGATTTAGAGGATATCACCAGAAGCATAATTCTCGAATTTACGCTTACATGATTCACCAAATGGTGAATTTTTCCAAAGCATGATGGAGTATAAGTTGGAATTTTTTGTTATCTTTTAGATTTTTCAGTTTGTTAGGATAAATCTAAATATAAAAAAATTATCTTATGAGTTGGTTAGAAATTTGACTCATCTTATAGATAAGTATTTAGAGATTTATTTTATCTTCTTTTCATTATTTTGTAGTATATAAATAGTCTGTAAGTCAGAAGTTATTAATCAAATAATTAAAAAAAAAAAATTGAGTTTGTATGGTACGATGCCAAAACCCTAAAGTAGATCTATCTTATTTCTTTCTTCGCCTACGACATTGATGTCTAATATTTCGACGACACCCACACGTCATTCTAAACTTGGGTATTCCAGATTATTATTTTCATATTTCTATTAAAATTATTTGTGAAAAATTAATAATAGTTGATTGTTCACATTTCATTTAAAACTTATGTAGCCAATTTGTCATAAATTTTCAATTTTATATAAATCATATTTCCTTTAGGTTTTTGTACCGCGTCAAATTAGCAAGAAGACCTAAAAAAAATAAGATTTGTATGAAATTTACGATTTGGAAAAAAATTTGAAAGAAGAAAAGTAGATCATAACTCAACTTGGCTCGTATTTATTAATAAAGAGAGATCAAATTTAGGGTTTTGACATCGCATCATACAAACTCAAAAATATATTTCTAATTTTTTAATTCCTCGATTAATAACTTCTGAACTTACAGACTATTTACAGATTACAAAACAATCGAAAGAAAATAAAATAAATCTCTAAATATCTATCTATAACATGAGTCAAATCCCTAACCAATCCTAACAAACTCGAGATAAAATTATCCTTCTTTAGATTATCCTAACAAACTGAAAAATCTAAACCAAAAATCCCAACTTGTTCTCCATCGTTCTCCACGGCTGCGAAAAATTTACCTCCTGATGAATAATGTAAAGCGTGAATTCGAGAATTATGCTCTTGGTGGTGTCCTCCGAATTGATCATAGTGGATGTCTTTGCTTCAGTAGTGTAATCAGCACAAAGACTTATGAAAATAAGTCCTGATAAATCACGTAAAGCGTAAAATTCGAGAATTATGCTGCTGGTGATGCCCTCCAAATCGGTTATAGTGGAAGTCTTTGTTTCAGTAGTGCAATCAACACAATACATTGGTAGTAGCAGTTGTAAAGGTGGAAGAAATGGAATGTCTGCTTGACAAATAACATCAAGCACCTCTATAAGTAATAGTTGTCTATGTACATCCAAAGAAATAAAATGCTCATCCCTACAATTCTCATATCAGTGGTTCACCTTGATGCTTAAACAGTATTATTCTAATTTTCGTTGTGTACATATTAGGTATCAACTAACCAACATAGGACCCATTTGGTTCACCGGATTAAACAACGTAATGTAATTGGCATTACGTTGCAATCATAATTCGAATGTTTAGTAGGACAATTTTTCTAGATGTAATGTTATCGCGATTATAAACTTGATTACTTTACATCACCTTTCATTCAAATCAATTACATCACAAAACATATGTAATCCTAATTACATTAAATCCTCATATTCTAAATTATAATTTTGTCATTTTAACAAATTTCAAACTCCTAAAATCCCGATTAGTCTGCCCCACCACCCTCCGTCCCACTCTCCTCTCCATTCTCTCAAGGTTGCCGCTGCGCACACCCCCTCTCGAGGTCTGTCGAGGAGTCGAGCTCGCGACGCTTGGAGATAGTGGCTTGCTGCCCGAAAGATAGGGGTGGTTAGTGTGGCGAGCGGTTGTATAGAGTGTTGGTGTGGGCTCGGCATCGTTCGCATGGCATGTGGAGACTGACTGCTGGGGAGTGTCGAGGCGGCGGGCTTGACGGAGGCGGGCACAACGTGGTGTAGTCGGTTGCATTGCAGTGAAGTTTGGCCATTGCATTTCTCGCAGCCGAGCCCTCGATGCGCGAAGGTTTGGGGATCAAATTTTGGGAATAGTGATTTGCAAGGATTTGCATGTAAATAGGAGTTTTGGGGAGAACAAGATGAGCGTTAAGAGAGATGGTTAAAAGGAGATGGAGTTTTATAGTGTTGGTAGTTGTTATGGGTATAGGGATGAATAAATCATTACTTAGTAATGATGATTGTATTTGGCAATAACTAATTATAAATAATAAATTTGGTCAAAAAATATATATAAATATTAAATATCAAGGTATATTTGTCAAAAATAATACAAATAATAATTATTTTTCTACTACATTACATGTTAAACCAAACACTTGAATGTAATTTGCATTACATTGCATGGTTTAATTAGATGTTCCAACCAAACATGGCACGTAAACGTAATTCTATTACATTACAAACTCAATTACATTACAAACCCAATTCTATTACGATTATGATTACATTACCGTAAACCAAACACAACCATAGTGTTACTTTCTGCATAGTGTTGGTTTGATTTCCATGCTGCTTAGTCTCGGAATCAAGGACACTAAAAAAATGACCATTTAGTGTTGTATGGTATTTGCATCAACGCAACATGCAGTTTAGCCATAGATAAGGGCATCTAGTCAATCGAACCACAAGCAAAATTCTCAGAATTCTTCCGATAACCCAACTGCAATCAGTAACACAACTAGCTTGCGATCTACTAAGAAAATATCAAATTGCAAGGGATTTAACCATCACCGTGATGTGCGAGTAGTCCAACTTCGCATCCGAAGCCTTCCTCCACTTGATCAGCGCCGGACTCGCCTACAGAAATTTCAGAGAGATCAATATCAACAACAACAAATAAATCATTTTCAAACGAATCGATCAGATCCATCGAGAGCTAGGGTTTAGTTTGTCCCCACCTCGACGAAGCCGCCGCAGCCGTAGATCGATTCGGCGGCGGCGGAGGACGCTGATAGGGCGATCAGGAGGAGGAGGAAGAGATCGGCGAGCACCATTGGTGTTGGTTTGGAGCTTCTGGAAAAACCCTAAGCCCTAATGGAATCCCGAAATTTTTGGGGGAAGGCGACCTGGAGATTTATATATAGCCGATAGGTTTCGGAACGTTGGCTGCTGCGAGCTTGATCCGATCTAAAAAAAGAGTTTTTTTTTTTTTTTAAACGCCAAGTTCTAGTAGACTAGTACAAGTGTTTGATTGAGTTTTTCCATGGAAAATATTTTTATAACCAATTTTCCGTCCATTGTACTGTTTGATAGCGTATATTTTTTTATATAATTACTTGACTTAATTGTACTTTGATACCCTCAACTATTTTACTTTTTCAACTTAATATCCTAAACTTTTTTACTCAACAACTCGCCCTCAACTATTTTAGTTTGTCAACTTAATACCTAAAACATAAAAAATCTCCAAAATACCCTTGGTTCCCTCTCCCCATGCTTCCTCCCTCCCTCTCCGACGATGCCCCCCCCTCTCCGGCGATGCCCACCCCCCCTGCCTCTCCGGCGATGCTCCCCCCCCCCCCCCCCCTCCTCTCCGGCAGTCGATGCCCCCTCCGGCGGTGCGCGAGGAGGGGGCACAGGTAGAGGAGGGGGTGGGGGTGCGGGCGGCTGGAGGGGGCGGGGGTGGGGGGTGAGGGTGGCCGGAGGGGGGGGAGTCGGAGGGGGGGGGGGGGGGCCCGGGGGTGGGGGGTGTGGGTTGGAGAATAATTTTAAATTTTGAGTAGGGGCATTGTTGTCCAAAAAAAATTTAGGGTATCAAGTTGAAAAAAATAATAGTTCATGTATTAAGTTGAAAAACTGAAATAGTTGAGGGTATCAAAGTGCAATTAAGCCTTTTAAAAATTTATCATTTTCTATATTTTTTTCAAAGTAGTATAAAATAAAATTGACCCAACCCACAGAAAAATATCAATTTTCATGAAAAACATCTATTTTTTATGGAAAACAACGACAATCAAACACCCAAATTAATTTCGTAAAAAAAAATTCCATTTAATTTTTTCTAGTAAAATAATTCTGTGGAATTAATTTATTTTTTACATATTTTTCACCTTTTAAACAAACGCACCCAAGTTCTTTTATAGACCAATTTTGTAAAACAATTTGTTTGCCAAAATTTTTTAAAAAAATTTGTTTTTTTGCTTTTTTATATCCTTGCAACAAAAATGTGGGTGAATGGTGATGGGAGTTAATTTTATTATTTGATTTTTTTTGGTAACAAATTGGCATCAAAACAATATTCGATAAGATGAACGTGCAACGGTGATGAAAGAAGGATTCTCAAAGACACCGCTGAAAAAGGTGATCGCGATTGTCACAATGCTCGATATTTTTATACAAGGTGGAAAAATGAAAAATAAAAGTAAAGTAAATTGTATTGAAGGTATATATGTTTAGATTTTGCTTGTGTATGTCGTTGTTGTGGAAGATATTTGTTCAATTGTTCTAATTAAGATTTTGTTGTTACTATATTTTATCGTTTTGGTATATACTACTTATAAATACTTATAATGATTCGGATGATGGTAAACTAATTGCAATACTAGTGATATTACTGTTTTGTGTTCTAATATTATACTTCCATAGGGATGATGATAGTGGACTAAAGTTCGGAATCGATCTAGTAAGAGGTGTGGTTGTGTGAGCGATTTGAATCTATGGCATTTAGTTCATACTTTGTCGGTATATCGAGAAGATGACTAATACAAAGGTGCAATGTAAGTCAATGTATAATTTTAGTATTGGCTCCAGTTTATTTTAAAAATAAATGTTTATCTAAATTTGAATCGATCATAATTAACATAAGTTTGGATTAGTTTATTTTATTCCAAAAAATATTGGATGTTTGTGATTTGCTTTCTATAGTTTATTTTTAGGTTATAAATATAGTTTAGGAAGAGAACGCTAAAAGATATACGTTTTTTTTTTTTGTGTTTTATGATGTTTATGAGATGTTGTAATGTTGTTATTTAATCAATTTCGTCTAATGTGGGGTTATTCTTACATATATTTTTTCCAAAAACTATTATAATAGCTTGTTGAACGCAACTGTTTGTAAGAGATTCATATGTGGAGGACATCATAATTTACAGTTGTATCTACATTATGCTGATATCTCATCACAAATAGTACGTATTCTACTTCCACCATCATCCCTAGCAGTGTACCACTATGGTCTTTAAGAAGTCATCGTGATCACATCTACGACATTGCAACGACCACCACCTTAACCATATTAGGGGACCCACATGTAGTTGTTTTCATGGAGCCATCGTCGTATTCATTAGAAGATGAATTTTCAAGTCGAATGATTGATGGAGGACCATCAGTGAGGCAAATCAAATATAAATAGTTAAATTTTAGTTAGATATTTTGTAATAATTTTTTTTTTTTTTTTGAGAACAAACTAGCTTCATAAATTTAAAGAGAAATAAAACTCATATCATGTAGGATATGAGGGTGAATACAAGGCGGAATCTCTTCAAACAGCAATAGAGAGTTACTAGAAGGGAAAGACATAGCAGCAATAGCTAGAGAGTGAGCACACTGGTTCGCAGACCTGTGCACATATGAGAAAGAAATAACAGAAGCAGAATTGGAGAACATCCTTGCTTCTTCTATAATGTGACGAGTACGCCAAGGAGGGAGGGATGACGGGGTGTTGATTGCATCAATTAGTGGCTTACAGTCACCTTCAACGAGCACATTTTGCAGATTCTTCATACCACAAACTTCAAGGGCCAGTCGAACACCCATAGCTTCAGCTTCTACGGGTGAACCACCATCCTCTGTTTTTGACAGAGCCAACATGAACTCTCCATACCACAAACAGATATTTTGTAATAATTTATGGAAGCGGATCAAAAGCCCCCCTTAGAAAGCCTCCCCAAAACCCCCCTCACTCTAATCCGTAATTTAATGTTAATATTGATGTTAATATTAATATTAATGTTAATATTAATGTTAATATTAACATTAAATACTAAAATTAACATTAACATTAAATTTAACATTAAAATTAATATTAACATTAACAGTAACATTAACATTAATATTAACCTTAACATTAACATTAATATAAAAAAATTTAAAAAATTAATATTAACATTAATATTAATATTAACATCAATATTAACATTAACATTAACATTAATATTACGAATTAGAGTGAGGGAGGTTTTTTGGGGGCTTTCTAAGGGGGGTTTTTGATCCGCTCCCATAATTTATTATATGCCGTTATATGGAACTTATATAAAAGTGAATAATAACATAATACTTTGGTGGGAGAAGATCAGTGGATCAAGCCACGGGGGCGTATTATTCCTTCCATTTAATTGGTGGGAGTTGAGGGACAGTGGGCCCAACCGGCATGCAATACAGCGTGCACAAAGTCCCGTGCGTATCGTCGGATATCTAAAAAAAACATAATACATTTTTTTTATTGCAAGTTTATCCTTTGACTTTTATGACCCAATAACTACATTATTTTTAAACTAAGGTTGCAACGAAAAAAGTAGATCGTGGCTCAACTTTGCTCGTATTTTATAATGAGGCAACTTGATGTGAAAATGAAGTGAGTTTAATTTTCTTAACTAGCATAACTTGAACATAGCACATGCAAACTCAATTTAGGAAGCTTAACGGATACTAGGCTAACAAGCTAGTAAATTTCTTTTTTCTTCTTTCATTTGTTTTGCCATGTACCTTCCAATTAAATTATTGTAACGCTTATAAAGATCAACTTGATGAAGATCTCATTAGAATAGTTGGATTATAATGAGATGCTCCACTTATTGAATTATCATCCATGTTGTCTTTGTTATGCAACAAAGATAATTTTGACGGTATCTACGATTTAGACATGCTGGTGTTGGAGAGATATATAAGACAATACAAAGATAAACTTCATTTGGCTTGACTTGAGTTTTATTACTTAATTATTTTTAAAGAGATACGAGACTATAGTACAAAAGAAAACAAAATTTGCTAATGTTAGATTCGATATAAACAAGCCCGTTTCATGACATAATAGATTTCTCCTCCTACATTACATTTGCATGTCAATACTCATTTTGACTCGAGCTCCAAGTTGAAAAGCTTATGAATTGATCTCGTTTCGAGTCCAATTGCTCGCGAACCCATTCGAGTATGAGCATAAACATGGCATTGTTGACAAACTCGAGTTAAAGTTCGAGCTCAATTTGTATAATTTATGACTAGATCTTGGCTCAATAATCATGTGTCCGAATTAGAGGACTTCATGTCCTAATTGAGTCGAGCTTGAACGTGCCATGTTTGACTTGGACTCTAGCTCATTTGTATTCTTCAAAATGGAGATTCGATAATATTTTTTAGGTTGAGTTGTGCCAATCTAAACAAGTATTTTTTTTTCTTTACGTATAATTCTCTATCACGTAGATTGTCCACAAAAGTAGTCGACACTGTTGTTCGCACGAGTTGTTTACAAATTGCTCATCACCAAGATCACTATTATCATCATTCTTGTACATCCATATTCATTATATTTGGCAGTAGAGTAAAAATGCTTTTGTCTCTAAATTGTTCTAAAAGTTAACATGCATATATTTTTACATGTCTTCTTTAGTGTCCACACATAACTACCGTTGTAAAGGGTAACAATTTACGCGTGCATCTTTTTTACTCACTACAAAAATATGCACATTTTGCTTAATATACGATACTCTTTGTTACTTTAATAGAGTAAAGCGGAAAAAAAAAAGAACTTCACGAAAATTGATAATTTTGAAATTTTTTTTTGTAAGACATCTTTGGTTTAGAATCTTTTTTCACCTTAAAAATATCACTTTTATCACTTCACATGTTAGGCAATGTGTAAATGGAATGACTCATAGTATCAATTTGTACATTTGATGAAAATAAAGATAAAATAAAATTTAATTGTAAAATCACTGGCATCCCACATCCTTCATGAGAGGTAGGATGGGTGTTTCAAATTGTGGAGGAGATGACAATTTTTTGTCACATCCAAAAGTTATAAATCAAACTTCGTTTATTTGTATCTAAACAAGACGAGTGATAAAGTGCAAAATAAACTTTTATCCACTTGCTTACTACTAAACGCACTATTAAACATTCCAAATAATACAAACCTAACATATACGCATTATTACTTCAATATCATAATCTTAATATAATTATAATACTTGTCTCAATCAAAAATCAAGTCAACGTAGTTGTAGAGAAAGTAGTGAGACCCATAATTAGTTATTAGGATTGGCCAATGAAATCAAAATAATTTCGATGTACTAATACTTTTGGCTACAAACTAAATATATTTATCATCATTTTTTGTGTGCGGTTTGGTATAAAGTATAAATAAATTAATTCATAATATATACTAGTAATGCACACATATCTTGCACGTGCAAAAGAAAATATTAAAAAATTAAAAATATATTATAAAAATTATCATTCATAGGAGTTGAACTCAAGAAACCAAAACAAATTTCTCTTACCTTAATCACTTGTGTTAAAATTATTTAATTATAAATAAATTATATTAGATATTAATCTTTTTAAATCATCACTGGAGTATTTAGATAGTTATTTAATTATAATTTTATTAATTTACTAATATATTGAAATGATTGACGACATATATACGGTTTGGACGGCTCTTTTATGAACCGTTTACAAGCCGCATTATATAGTGGAATATATATATATATATATATATATATATATATATATATATATATATATATATATATATATATATATATATATATAGAGCCACCATTATGCTCGAATATTCATGCGTGTCCACGTTGAGTAGAAGACGAAGTAAACCATAAAATTCATATAATATTGGATGATAAGCAGGACATGTATTATATTTTCAAAAATTCTTTTTGGCTCCCAATTTGTTTGGGTGATATCATCTCCCATTATGTGGCATATGACATGGTTGATGACATGACAGTTGACATGACAAAATTAAACACTAAAACTAATATTAAAATTAATATTAATATCAAATTAACATGAACATTAATATTAAAATTAATATTAATATTAATATTAACTTTAACATTAACATTAAAACTAATATTAACATAAAATTAAAATTAGCATTAACATTAACATTAAAATTAATATTTAAATTAATATTAATATCATATTAACATGAATATTAATATTAATATTAACATTAACATTAATTTTAATATTAACATTAAAAATAATATTAACATTAAATTAAAATTAGCATTAACATTAATATTAACAATAAAACTTTTTGGATAATTAATTTTTTGGGTTAAAATATGACATGTCAGCTGCCATGTCACTTGTCATGCCATATGCCACAAAATGGGAGATGACATCACCCAAAAATTTTGTGAGCCAAATAGCATAATTGTTATATTTTAGTAAATGTCTGCAAATAAACTGCAATCCTCAATTTATGGGGTATTTGGTATGCAAAAATGTTGTCTGTGTGTGTTTTGTGTTCACACACATGAACTTGCAAAAGCTAAAATATCCTATAGTCCCACAACGGTTGGGTGGTAGACTTAATTGTGCATATATTGTCCACGTTATTTAAACCACAATTTTCCATTAATTTATTTATGTGTAACGTCTGGTTTTATTATCATTGATTTGTAAGGTTTGGCTTTATTGGTCATTATTCCGTACGTTGTAATTCTACCTATATATTGAGTCCTCTTCCTCTTCTTCCTAACGGAGAAAATTCCTACGTAAAATATCTCTCTAAAATTCCGTTCTCCGAAACTCTTTCTCTCTCTAAAATTCCGTTCTCCGAAACTCTTTCTCTTCTTCACATCTTTGTCTTGGCAGAGCTATAAGTCAGGGCCGATCTCTCCGAGTTGTATGCAACGAGAAAATACCGGTAGAGCAGAAATTTTACCACTAGGAGCATTCAGAACAAGTCTGCAAATAGACCCGAATTAACTCTTATGGCAGCGCTTCGTGCACGACTTCCCCGGAGGCCGGTAACTTTTCATTAATTTATATTTATTTTATTTACAAATTTTAACAAGAAGAATAATATTTTCTAACAAAAAATACTATGTATATATAAATTTTCGTTGGAAGAAAAGAAAAAGGATAAAAAAAGAGAGGGAAAAGATGTACTAAACATCCATAAAATAATAAAAAATGATTAAAAAAACTGATAAGTAATCATTTTTAAAAATGAAAAAAAAATGAAAGACTTAAAACCCAAAAGAATCTCTAGAAAAAGACAAACAAAAAAATGAAAACAAAACATTTTAAAAATAATTCTTAAAAAACTGAAAAAGATAAAAAAAAAATGAAAAAAAACAAAAGAACAATAGAACATCTAAAAATGAAAATGATAAAAAACTGAGAAAAAAGCAAAAAAGATTAAAAATGAAAAAAGCCAAAAAGGGGGGAAAAAAAAAGAGAATAAAATAAAACTTAAAAACCCAAAAAAATTGTAAAAAAAAAATACAAAATGGTAAAATCAATAATTTCTAGAAAAGCTATAAAAAGCAAAAAAAAAAAAAAAACCTTGAAAAAACCCGCCTATTTTTAAGATATTTGATTCCAATATATGTTTTGCTCCGGATAGTTGTAATTTCCGAAAAAAAGAAATTATAACATAAACAAAACATGATATAGATTTCACATATTATATTTCTCCAAAAATAAAAAATATATTCCGCGTACCAAAGGCCTCATAGAATGTCTCGGTCTTCTTCTCAGACTGACAATGGTATTGGGCGCCCAACAACAATAACATGTATTCGGTCTAACAACAGGGCCTCAAAGCCTGACAATATAGATTAGGAGGATTAGGTCTTATAGCCCATTGAATAATTAAGTACAAAATATAATTCCACACTAGACAGAAGCTAGCTACTGATAATCCAATCCATAAGGCAAAGCATATTTGGCCCGTCCAAGGAGGTAACCGTGCTGGCCTGCAGCGATACGGTAGCGAGACACTAGCTCGCTGCCGAAGAGCCAATGGCTAGCCACCACGTGGCCGCAGGCCAACGCGGTCACGTCCCAAAGGACGGACAACGTAGTCATAAAAACATTGTGAATTGTTGTGGATGCCCTTGGGCTGGCGATGGAGCCCAAAAGCATAACAACAAGATTTGGATCCAGATAATTAATTGATAAATCGGATATTGCAAAGGGGGCATGAAAACCTAGTATCCTGTTTAAGGATCCTTAATATATATATATATATATATATATATTTTGAAGCAAGGGTAATTAGTTTCCGGAATTGCTTCCACTGGGATTCGAACTCCTGACCACTCGGATTGCATGCATCTCTCTTAACCACTAGGCTAGAGGTCATTTGATATATATATATATATATATATATATATATATATATATATATATATATATATATATAAACTTACTCTTGATGATCCAAATCCGTCTAATACATTTTTTTTTTCCTTGGACCGAAATCGAACCGAATTGAACCAAATAAAAGATTATGAAAAAAAAATCGGTTCGATTTCGATTTTGAAAATACTAAAAGTTCTTATTTGGTTTCGATTTAGATTTCTGTCCAAATTCGAATAACTTATACAATTATATAAATATCATCAATTCTATACATATTTTATAATTAAAAATGTGTATATTTTGAAACAACAATTTTATGTATGCTTTGAAATTTAGTTTTGATAATTTAACAATTAGACCAACTTTAAAATATAATAAATGGAATGTATAAAAACTAACATTTTTAATATAATGTAACCGCCATCCAACTTCAGTTTTTTTTTTTTTAATTTATTCGGTTTTCATTGTTGAAGAGTCAGACTCAACTTTGAAATGTTCATATTCGCTGGATCCACAATCATTTGTTCGTGTATTTATTCCATTAACCTTCTTTAAAAATTTAGCAAGAAACTGGTAGTCTTCATTATCCTCAACTTATAATTACTTCTTCAGGAAAGAATATATGACTTTAAAATTTGAACAAACAATGATATAAAATTTATAATAATAAAAATTATTTATTTGAACTCAAGTCCTCTCACATCATCTAACCAAATGGACCACTGATATATTGTCAAATATCTAAAGACAAATACAGTAAAATACAAAAATCATCAAAGACTGTATGAGACGCGAAAACAAAGCGAAACATGTATGCTCTTTATAAGGAGATTTTTATAAATAGCTACTCGTCTAAGCCGTATATACATAAACAGATAGGGATCATCAGTTGGTCAGAAGTTCATAGGCGTCTGAAAAGTCCGTTCGATCTGATGTACCAAAGCTCGATAGGGCCCGGTCATTAGGGTAGTCCGATCCGGTTCATATTAGTATAGGGCCGGCCTTCTGCTATGCACCCATCCGTCCGAGTTTGACCTGAGGTCCGCTCGTTACAAGTGTCCTCTCTATGTTGGAATTCGCATAGTGCAATGTGTATGTGATATAGTTTACAAAAAGTACTCTTATTTTCTGTCGCTACTTACATAACTCTTTTTATTTTGTTGTCTTTGAGAGTCCGTAATGGTAATGCAGAACACCTGGTTCGTGCAACCGGTGGACTATAAATCAGATGCCCTAATCTGAAGTTCAGCATTTTATAAGATAAACATAGAATAAATATAAAATATTCAGTTGTAATGGTGTATGTGTTTGGGCTATTAAAAAATAAGGATGTATGATTCACTCTATATTTTAATTTTTTTTTATAGAGCTAGTCCGATCCGATCCGATTTGGCCCGAAAAGTTCGACTCTTATGGACGGACTTGGACTTCATAAATAATAATTAATTCCGGTCCGAAATTTCTTTAGGACCAAATAAAATCGGCCTATACCTGACCCGAACTCGTACTTTATGGACTTGCGCGGCCCGGCCCCATGTCGATTGCTTGAAATAGATCCAGCTATATAATGGATGGCCTCCAGCCCATCCAAAAAAGTAATTATCATTTTTTAATGTTTTTTATATGAGTATGCCAACCTCTAGTCCATCCTAAGGTCTCGTTTGGTTCGCGAAATCTTCGGATTGAGAAAGGAAAGTGATTACTTTTCTATGTTTGGGTGCCAAAGGAATTGAGAAGGAAAAAAAAAAGTGATTCCCAAAGGAAAAAAAATTAGGAGAAAAAGTGGTTTCATCCATCCAAGCAAGAAATCACTTTTCCACATTGAAGTATTCACTTCCTATCCAAATTTTTTGGCATTCCTAAACATCGAAAAAAAATCAATAAAAAACTTAATTTTCCAAAGAAAAAAAATGCCAAAAAATTAATTTTATTTTATTTCCATTCCGCGAACCAAACGAAGCCTAACAGTCCACCATAACTTCAATTTTTGAACCCATCCATGCGTATGTATATGCTCATGTACTTTTAAAAATATTCTAGCTAATTATTTAACAGCATAATATTATTTAATTATAGTGAAACATAACTCATACGATGAAGATGAGAGCCAAATTCTCCTTGATTCCATGGATTCGATTTTTTTTGGAACAGCGTTATTTGTAATAATTTTTAAAAAAAAATTACATTACATTTCTTACATGCGTGCAATGCACGTGGAGATCCATAAAAATGTATGTTACGGACTTTAGCTGTTTGTCTTTGGAACTCTTTATCGAGTTTCGGGAGGGGGTGCACGTCCAAACGGCTGCTGCTTAGGCTCACCGCGAGTAACCCCACCGCCGGGTACCTTTCCGTCGCGTCAGTCAGTCGAATCAGTCAGTCGCCGTCACTCAATCAAGGACCCATCGTGGTCGAGTCGGGGTCACGTTCGGCCGGTCCGGAAGAACGTCCGCCAGAGCCGTCGCGTCGGGAGGGTGGGGTCCACCCCCCGGCAACAAATCACGGTCGGGGATTCGCTTTCGAGGGATTCCTTAAATAGTCAGGAACTCGACGCCCCCGACCGATTCGACGTACGGAGCGATCCTGGCCGTCTGTCTCCGCCGGCCCCACCGGCGACGGGGGAGGGAGCGTCCGGGCCCCGCGATTGGATGAGGCGGTGGGGCCGGCTGGGGGTGGACACGTGTACGAGGTGACCGGTCGCTTTCCGTGACCTTGTGGGGACGACGAGCACATGCGTGGGGTGGTGGCGCGACATGTAATGTACATGTGGCTATGGCTGTTGAATTGGTGGCCGGGTTGCGCTTGATTGGATTTGATTTGGACTTTGCTTTGATGGCTTTTGCTGGCTGGCTGCTTATTGCTTTGCTAATTGCCCTTTTTTTTAATTCAATTTCCACATACTATTGCTAATTTTTATAATTATTCCATCATGGTCCTTACTTCTCAAGTATTTTTAAAACATTTTGCCGAACTAGAGCAGATACTTATGATTATAGGAAAAAGTTATAAAATTATGGCCGAATGTAGAGCTGACGATTTTGTCCTGGTATCCTCTATCTTAGTCGGGTATTCTGTACCCTCAGGTGTCCACGGGTACCCTCTATCCTAGGAGGGCCAGTCCTACCCTTACCCTCTTGGAATTAGGGTAGGGTAAGGATTTTATTCTGTTACCCTAGTATAATTACCCGGGTACCCGTCCTACCCTCTACCCTGTAACCCTATCCTGAACCCTACCCTACCCTGAATCACTACCCTACCCACTACCCTGTAAATCTGTGCATTGTAATTTTGTATAGTCCCACACTCCCACTATAGTTACTACTACATACTTGTATAGTCCCACACTTCCTCTGCCCTGTAACCCTACCATGAACCCTACCCTACCTTACCCTACCCTGCCCTGAATTACTACTACATATTTGTAGTTTTTTTAATTAGTTAGTACTTAGGATTAGGAGAACTATATAGTGCTTGATCCTAAGGAGTCAGGTCTAGCCCCCTCCTTGGGTATGTAGGCAGCCCAGGTTCCACTATATAACTGGGTTCAGCGCCTTTAGAAAAAAAAAATATCCCCCCTGTTATTTCTTGTTAAGTTGTTATAATTTTTTAATGTTGTAAAAATCTTAAGTATCAAGGTGTTTACTAGCAAAAAAAATAATTTTTAAAGTTAAAAAACTGAAATGGCAAGGGTAATACCCTTACCCTCCCTACCCTGACCCTCAGCTACCCTGTGAGGGTAAAGGGCAAGGACGGGTAATGGGTATTGATTTTTTGGAAGAGGACTACCCTACCCTACCCTCATGACTCCCCTAGGGTATCAAAAAAATGTCAATATCCTACCCTGCCCTGCCCACTTCCTGTCCTTACCCTACCCTACCCTACCCATCGCCACCCCTAGCCGGATGGCAAAAATTACTATATCGAGTCGTGGAAATTTATATTAAAAAATATTATATTTTACTTAGAACATCAATAGTAGACTCAAGACTACGATCTAAAGTCTAAACTTGTATTAAAAAAAATATAGAAGTTATGGAACTACCGAGTCAAAATACAGAAGTTACTATATTTATAGGTCTCATTTGGTTCACCAAAAGAAAATTAATTATTTACTTTTTTATGGATACAAAAAAATATACTTTTTATAATAAAAACATTTCAGTATTTGAAAAGACAAAATTTTTTTTAGAATATATCTTTGAGGTGTAATAATTTAGTTCTAATTTTTTAGGAAATATTTTAGCAAATATCGTCGTTCAAAATATTGAAACTAGCATGTATACCAACTTAAAAAAAAAAAAGCTAGCAAATGTCTACATTCCTTTGTATGAAAAAAAATATATATTTTAAGGTATACTTTCACTATTTAATCAAAATTTTGGCTCATTTATAAAGGAGTAGGGACATTTGTTAGTTTTTTTTAAAAGTGGAATATATGCTAGTTTATATATTTTGAATGTAAATATTTGCTAAAGTATTAAATACAGATTTTTCTTAAAAAAAAAGTAAATTCCTGAGATGAAGAACAATTTTGTTTCTATTTTTCTAAACCATTTTTTGTTTCACGCTGCTATCATTTGTCATCCAAATAATCGACTCTTTTATCCCCCGAGATCCTGATCCGTAGTACCCATTCGAAAGGTACTGCTTTTAAAAGCTGTTTTTTTTTCGTGCAACAATATGAAAACAATTTAGTTTTGAGAAATTTTGAGTCGCACCCCACTTGTTTTACCTATATTCAAGGTGCACCCCACTGCTTTATCTTAATATAAGTCACCCCCCACTTTTGACGGATTTCGTCCAAGACCAACGGTCAACACATTTGACCGATAATTTTGGACAAAAATGCCCTCCCAAACCCAAATCATAATCCTAATTCTAATCCTAATCCTTCCGCTCTACCCCCTTCCCCCGCCCAGCCGTTGTCGTGCCGCGCCCCGTCGCTGCCACGCCCATCACCACCACCACCACCACCACCACTACCACCACCTTCACCTTCACCATCACCACCACCACCACCACCACCACCACCACCTTTACCACCACTACCTTCACCACTTTCATCAACACCACCAGCACCATCACCACCACCACCATCATCTCCGCCCCCCTCCCCGTGCGGCTGCGCCCGCTCCCCCGCGGCGCCGCCCACCCTTCCCCCCTGCACGGGCAGCCTCCCAACCCACCCCCTCCCCCCCCAGCCCTCCGCCCACCCCCTCTCCTGCAGCCCCCAGCTGGAAGCCCCCCCCCCCCGCATGCCCGCGCGCGCCAAGCCAGCACCTCCCGTCCGCGCCCGCGCGTGCCAGCCAGCACCCCCCTCCGCGCCCGCTGGCAACCCCTCTTGCCGGGCGGCAGCCCCTCCCCCAAACGCCAGTCGGTAGCCCCCTCTCCTTATCGACGTGTGGGTGGGTGCGGAGGAAGGCAGAGAGGAGGAGGAGGACTTGTGGTGGTGATGAGAGGAGGGGGTGGGGTGGGGAAGGGAAGTTGGGGGTGGTGGAGGAGGGAGGGGGAGGAGAGAGAGTCTATCAGGGCCGGCCCTGAGTTAATGGGGGCCCTAGGCAAATTTTAAAAATATGGCCCATGTATAATATAAAAAAATTGAACTAAAAAATGATACAACCAAGACTAGAACCTAGGACCTCTTGTGTACAAGTATAACAAACTACCACTACACCACAAATGCTTTGTAATAAAGGAGGATCATATTATATATTAGTTCTATTTTCAATATAAGATTACTAATATATATATACATTTAAATTAATTTTTTTGGGCCCCCAAATTTCATGGGGCCCTGGACGGTCGTCCTGGCCGCCCTGGGCCAGGGCCGGCCCTGGAGTCTGTGTGTATGGGGAGGAGAGAGAGAGTCTGTGTGTGGGGTGAGGAGAGAGAGAGGTGTCTGTGTGTGGGGGGGGGAGAGAGTGTGTGTGGAAGGGTATTTTTGTCAAATAAAATATGACAATGCAGTTGACTGTTAATTTTAGACGATTTTCGTTAAAAGTGAAAAATGTCTTACATTATGACAATTGTGTAGGGTACATCTTGAATGTATATAAGGCAAGCGGGGTGCTACTCAAAATATTTCTTTATGTTGTAATTCATCATCATGGTGACTCTTCACCTTTGTAACTCCCAAGTGACTTTTCATTTTGTAACTCCCAACCTCTCTCTTCCTATATAAAGAGAGGTTGGGATGGCTTGTAGAAATATTATTGACATATATTGATATAAAGAGAGGTTGAGCTAATTGTCCACAACACGTTATCAGCACTTTGCTCGTGCAACGCCGGAGACCCGACGTACCGCTCGCCTCGACGTCCGCCTACCGTTGTCCCGCGCGCACCCCGTCGCTCATCGCCGATCCCGCGTATCCGCAATCGTCTTCCCACTTTCTTCAACCGTACGATAAGAAAGGTAAAAAAAAAAAAAAAAAAATTTGCTTATTCTTTTGAATTTATTTTTCACACTCTGTACCATTCCAGTATAGACATTACAATAGAAAGTTTTTTGAATTTTTTCACAACTCTGAAATCTATGTGCTGTTTTCTTTACTACGGAAAAGAAAAAAAATAATAATAAATTGTTACAATCTCTTAGACTAGATTTTTTTTCTGCTCTGTTTGTTTCTGCTCTGTTTGTTTCAGAGTCAAATTGCACATAGATTTTTTTTTCATACCATATTATAATATGGTTTAGTATTATTCTATTTTTGTTATAAAAGCCAATATCAAATGCATGTTATTCTATTTGTGTTTCAGAGTCAAACTTCCTGGTAATGTTGTATCTGTTATTAAGAAGTAACAGGAGCCAATATCAAATGCATATTATTCTATTTGTGGTATGAAAGCCATTTAATTACAGTTTAGTATTACATTTAGCTTCTGGTTTTGATTTTGTTTTATTTAAACTCTTAAAATTGGTTTTGACTTATTCTATCTAACCAGAACACAAAAGAACACTTCCTGAGTTCAAGCCCAATGTTGGGAGTGCGTTGTAGGTTTTTATGTATAATTTTGCTATAATCTAACCTTTAGCATACTAGTTTTTTTTTTTTTTAAAAAAAAAAACATATTTGTTAGTTAATTTCTGAGAAAATAAATTTTTGATAGCAAATTTTCATGTTGAAAAAGAGAATTTAGATGCTAACTTTTTTTTTGGTAATGATGGATTTGGAGCGCCCCGGCGAGCGTCTGCGTCCCGACAAGCAACTCAGTAGCAATTTTGTTTATGTTACTTAGTGAATTATTGTAACAGATGGGTAGTAAAAATTGTAATTTTTTTTTCTCGCTATTTTTTCGGCGTCGCTTCATTAGACGTCGGAAAAATAGTTGATATTTTTTTGGTGCCGCTTGCTTAGGCACCAATTCTTTTGTGTGTTGTTGCCTACTTATGTTGTACGTTTTTTTTAGCGTAATGGCGTAAAAATTGAAAAATTGGTTTTGGCTATATAAACAAATTCTGGCACCGCCAAATTTGGGCCTCCCAAAAATAACTTTTTTGGTTAATAATTTTTCAAAGGCAACGCTCATTTTGAGCACGCACTAAATTGTCACCTATTTTGCACAGTTCGCAAATAGCGTGAATTTCTTGAAAAATCTTATTTATTCTTACATTTGACAAAAATTTTACGAAGTCTCTCCGAATAGGCTCACCTACTTGGGTATGATGTCAGAAAGAACTTGGGGCTTGGTTCTTAAGAGGTCCCCGGTGACCCTCCTCCCCCATTTTTCCGCCTGGTCATATTCACGTAGAGCTACTGAAAGGGGTTGACCGAATATTATTTTTTTGCTCAAATTGTATTTATAATTATGCATTTTTGCAAGAAACTTATTGACCTCTCTATATCGGCCCGTCGATCGATATAAGATAATTTTTAAACAAAAATCGTTTTTTCAAAACCGTTGTTTTTATTTACGATTGTTTGTTGTTGCTTATACAAACCAAATCCATATAAACCTGTCGATTTATATGTTGACTGATCAAGATTTTTTCTCCTGTTGTAGAAAAATGTCGATCAAGATTGATTTTCCCATCCTTGAAGCCTCTGGCAAGAACTACTTGGACTGGACGCAAGACATCCAGAACCATCTAGATGCGCAGGGCCTCTTGGACGTCATCTATAACGAGGAAGAGCGTGAAGTGGAAGTCACTCGCTCAATGAACGCCAAAGCGATGATTCTATTCCGCAGGCATTTATCTGACGCCATGAAGGCGGAGTTCATTGAAATCTCCTCGCCGAAGACGCTATGGGACTCTCTGAAAGAGCGCTTCGACCACCAGAAGACCATATGGCTACCTGAAGCACGCCATGACTGGTTGAACCTGCGCTTCCAAGACTTCAAAAGTGTAACTGATTACAACAATGAAGTCTGCAGGATTCGATCACTTCTCCAATACTGCGGTGAGATATTAACCGACAGTGATCTATTGGAGAAAACATACACCACATTTCCTTCCACTGACAACTTGCTCCAGAAGCAATACCGTCAGTCTAAGTTCACCAAGTTTTCCGAGCTCATCACCCAGCTTTTACTAGACGAGAAGAACAGTCTCATTTTAATGAGAAACAACAATTCTCGTCCTGCTGGAACAAAGGCAATTCCAATGCCTGATGCAAACGCTCTCCGTGGACCAAATCCACGGTGGAAACGAGACAAGGGCCAGTCGTCCCAGCCAAGGAACAGAGGCGAGTTTAAGTCTCGCCATCCAAAGCGAGGTTCTAACAAGAACCAAGGACCTTTGACTCCTAGGCAGTCTCATGGTAAGAACCAACGGGCCAGTCGTCCCAAAGCGAGAGTGGAAGGCCAAGCGCCTACTCTTTGCTACAAATGTGGTGCTTATGGTCATATGCAACGGACTTGCAGGGCGACCCCCCAAGAAGTTAATAACTATCACAAGGGGCGCCGGGCCGAAGCAAATCTGGTCAACGAGTGCGAAAATCTAAATCTTGAGACCCCCGATTTTGTAGCAGAAATGGAAGAATGAATCTCCATTTTCTCTATATTTGATTTAAGTCGTGAAACTTTTGGTGGTTTGTATTTTCTGTTTTCTCGATAAATTAAAGTTCTATTTCGAGCACTTTCCTCAAACGTGTGACAAACTTTAATTTTTTCTTTACTTATAGGCATGGACCACGGGGCAGTGGATTGTCTGGTTGATAGTGGAACGACTCACACTATCTTGAGAGATAAATCATACTTTATCTCCTATACGCCTAAAGTAACCTCAGTGACAACCATTTCGGGACCCTCAACCCTTGTTCAAGGTTTTGGCAAAGCCCGTTTTTCGTTGTCCAATGGTACTCCCGTTGAAGTATCAGAGGCCTTATATTCTCCAAGGTCCAGTCGTACCTTACTGAGTTTTAAGGATATTCGAGAAAACGGATTTCATGTTGAAACTGCTCGAGAACATGGCTTCGAGTATCTTTTCATTACCTCCACTCAGTACGGCCAAAAGCGTATCTTGGAGAAGTTGAAATGTCTTTCAAGTGGTTTGTATCTCACTACGATACAACACATCGAGAGTAATCTCATCATTCGCCGAGCGCCAGTTGATGAGAGGACTTTTATGCTATGGCATGACCGGCTGGGTCATCCGGGTCAAAATACGATGCTTCGTACTATGAATGCATCACATGGGCATCCTCTTGGAGGAAAGAATTTCGTTATAAATCCGAAAAGCCTATGCCAAGCTTGCTCGATTGGGAAGACGAATCTCAAGCCACTCCATGTGAAACCTACGAGATTGGTTTCCCAATTCCTTGAGAGAATTCATGGAGATATTTGTGGACCAATCCAACCAACATGCGGACCATTTAAATACTTCATGGTTTTGGTTGATGCATCGACTAGATGGTCACACGTAGTGTTGTTGTCCACCCGAAATGCAGCGTTTCCTAAACTCCTTACCCAGATCATTAAGTTAAGGGCTCACCATCCGGATTATCCGATAAAGTCTATTAGACTTGATAATGCCGCGGAGTTTACATCGAAGACTTTCGATGACTATTGCATGACTTTGGGAATAAATCTTGAACATCCTGTTGCGTATGTTCATACCCAAAATGGCCTAGCGGAAGCTTTTATAAAGCGACTGCAAGTGATAGCGAGGACCTTGGTTATGCGCACCAAACTCCCACTATCTGCATGGGGCTACGCAATTTTGCACGCTGCAAATTTGGTCCGTCTGAGGCCCATGGCCACCCAACCACTTTCCGCGTACCAGCTGGTTACTGGATGTGAGCCTGATATCTCACATTTACGCGTGTTTGGGTGCCTAGTCAATGTTCCAATTGAGCCGATAAGGCGTTCAAAATTTGGACCTCAGAAGCGACGGGGAATATATGTCGGTTATAACTCCCCGTCTATCATTCGCTATTTAGAGCCCTTGACGGGCGATCTCTTTACCGCGAGACACGCGGATTGTGACTTTGATGAGGCAATCTTCCCGTCGTTAGGGGGAGAAATGCACGCTAACGTTGATGAGGAACGACGTGAATTAGCGTGGCATGTGCCCGCTTTTGCTCATCATGATCCCCCCTCTGCACATAGTGATAAGGAAGTGCAGAGGATTCTAGGTCTGCAAGATATTGCAAATCAAATGCCAGATGCATTTAGCGACCTAGCAAAAGTCACGAGATCAATTATACCTGCTGCAAATGTGCCTGCAAGGATAGACGTCCCTGAGAGACGCCATGTTCCTGTGAAACATGTTGCTCCGGTCGAACCCGCCGAGCAAAGGACGCTGCCATCGGCCGTCCAGTCCGCCGCTATTCCCAAGAAGAAGGGAAGACCGGTTGGTTCCAAAGATGTTCTGCCCCGGAAGCGGAGAAATCTTGTTAAAAGCGTTTTGCCACATGAGATCATTAAGGATCACGGCGATGTATTAGAAGAGCGCGTTCCAGATGAAACGCCTATTCCTAATCATGCCGATAACCTCGAAATATCCGTCGAGTATGCTAGCTTAGACGATATTTTGAAGCGAAACGAAACTGTCATCGATGATGTGTTCATATACTCAGTGGCCACTGACATTATGAACAATGATGACATGGAACCTCGTAGTGTTGCCGAGTGTCAACGACGAACGGACTGGTCACAATGGAAACAAGCAATCCAGGCTGAACTAGACTCCTTAGCGAAAAGAAGCGTGTTTGGACCTGTTGCTCCAACACCACCCAATGTTAAACCAGTTGGTCACAAATGGGGTTTTCCTAAGGAAGCGTAATGAGAGAAATGAGATTGTGCGATACAAGGCTCGCCTTGTGGCGCAAGGCTTCTCACAACGCCCTGGAATTGATTACGAGGAGACGTATTCTCCCGTAATGGACATCATAACGTTCCGCTACTTAATCAGTTTAGTAGTTTCCGAAAAACTGAATATGCAGCTCATGGATGTGGTCACAGCCTATCTCTACGGGGATCTAGACACAGAGATATATATGAAAGTCCCTGAAGGACTAAAGATGCCTGAATCAAGTAGTTCCCGGCCACGGAATACGTTCTCGATTAGACTGAGACGTTCGCTATATGGATTAAAACAATCCGGGCGAATGTGGTATAACCGCCTAAGCGAATACTTGATCGGTTTGGGATACGTTAATAACGAACTTTGCCCATGCGTGTTCATAAAGAAATCCACTTCAGGATACGCAATCATCGCGGTCTATGTAGATGACATGAATCTCATAGGAACCGAAAAAGACTTGTCAGAAACTGCTGATATCCTGAAGAGGGAATTCGAGATGAAGGATCTTGGGAAGACACGGTTTTGCCTCGGCCTGCAGATCGAGCACCGTAAAGATGGAATTCTTGTCCATCAAGCAAACTACACCCAAAAGGTGTTGAGACGCTTTAGTCATTTTGACGTTAAGCCGTCCGCTACTCCCATGATCGTCCGCTCTTTAGACATTACTAAGGACCCATTCCGTCCAAAGGAGGACGACGAAGAGATATTGAGTCCTGAGTGCTCTTATCTGGGTGCAATAGGCGCTTTATTGTACTTGGCCCAATGTACTAGACCGGACATCTCGTTTGCTGTAAATTGTCTAGCTCGACACAGCACCGCGCCAACACGCCGCCATTGGAATGGCATAAAAGACATTTTCCGCTACCTTAAGGGTACTACGGACTTGGGCTTGTTCTATCCCTACGCGGTTTTGAGTGAGTCCAACGCTCTCGGCACTCGAAGCAACGCGACCCTTGTTGGCTACGCCGATGCGGGATACTTATCTGATCCGCACAAGGGGCGTTCCCAATCTGGTTACGTCTTTACCATTGGGAACACGGCGATTTCTTGGAGGTCTCGTAAACAGACCTTAGTGGCTACTTCAACGAACCACTCTGAGCTACTCGCGCTTTATGAGGCGACTAGAGAGTGTGTATGGCTTCGAGCTGTTATTGGCCATATTCGAAGTACATGTGATCTTCCATATGACCCAGATGAACCTGTTGTCATCTATGAGGACAATACCACTGTTATTGATCAAGCGAAACATGGTTACATCAAAGGGGATGCTACCAAGCACATATCGCCCAAGTTGTTCTTTACACATGAACAACAAGCACTTCAAAAGATTGAAGTGCAACACATTGGATCGGAGAATAACCGTGCAGACTTGTTCACCAAGTCACTGCCAAAACACTCGTTCCAGAAACATGTCAGAGCGATTGGACTTAGGAAGCTTTCAGAGCTAGCCTAAGTGGAACATGTTTCCTGCACCCTGTTGTGTGCATGTGAGGAGGAGCGCCCCAACAAGCGCCTTCCAACGCCCTGTTGTGCGTATATCCCGCACCCTGTTGAGTGCGAGTGAAAAGGGAAGCATCCTGATGTATGCTCGTGTACTCTTTTTCCCTTCGACCAAAGTTTTTCCCACTGGGTTTTCTTTGGCAAGGTTTTTTAACGAGACACAGTTCAAATCCCTTATTCACTAAGGATTATTATAATCAGGGGGAGTATCCAGTTGTATACTTCTAAACCATCGTGTACTCTTTTGTCCTTCGATCAGCGGTTTTTCCCACTGGGTTTTTCCTGACAAGGTTTTGACGAGGCACCTTTGCAATGGTTAAGTTTACCCCATCACACTGACCTGTGTGTACTCTTTTGTCCTTCGACCAAAGTTTTTTTCCCACTGAATTTTCTTTGGCAAGGTTTTAACGAGGCACAAGTAGGTGGTCATTTTTGAATCTGCAAGCTACAGACCGACAAAGAAGCTCAGAGGTGTTTACAAGCAGAGTTTGTGAAGAGCCAAGGGGGAGTGTTGTAATTCATCATCATGGTGACTCTTCACCTTTGTAACTCCCAAGTGACTTTTCATTTTGTAACTCCCAACCTCTCTCTTCCTATATAAAGAGAGGTTGGGATGGCTTGTAGAAATATTATTGACATATATTGATATAAAGAGAGGTTGAGCTAATTGTCCACAACACTTTAGTTTTTAAGTAATAGTCAAAGTTTTTAATGTTGATATTAAAACCTAACCATAGGTTAGTTAAGGTGTGGTTAATCGTCAGCTTTTAAGTAATTAACCTAGCATTGCAACTCCCGCCAGTTTCACTCCTCCTAGGCACGAAAGCTACATCGGTGGACACACGCTGCCAAACCGTCGGCCTCCACACATACCTATGCCAAAAAAAAAAAACTTTGGTTTGAGCTGGGCACTTCATTGTGTAAGCAACGAGGAGAGGAGAGGGGAGGAGGTGAGTTTCCCGAGTTCTTTTGTATTGAATTTGTTCAGTTTTCCGAGTTACGAAGCAGATGTTTGGAATTGGGTCCGTCAGGAAGTGGAAGCGGGGGGGTGGGGCCCGCCTCCATCCACTCGAACGCCGTGCATGAGCTTCCCCGTGAGCTACGCTGCTGCTGATGTCTTCAATTTTCAATTAATCGATTGACTGAAGCGAGATGAGTGAGTTTGAGTGCTCGCGAACCTAGGCACGCCTCCTCTGACACCGTAGTCACGACGTACTGCCCGACGTTAGATTCCGTGCATCTCCTCTCGCGCGAGACGACTCACGATATTTTGTTTTTTTACCGACGAGAAATGAATACAATTTTTTTTTTTTTTTTTTGAAGAACGAGAAATTAATACATCGTTTGCCTTTGACCTATCATTAGCGGGGGAGAGAAAAATTAGGAGGGAAAAAAAAGTTGCGGAAAAAGTGACAAAAATCAAAATTGATAGTACTAAGGAGGAAAAGTACATGAAAAAAAATTGAGAAATTTTGAGTGGCATCCAATTTTGACGTATTTACGGTACATTCTATTAATTTACAACAACGTAAGATACTCTTCACTTTTGACGTTTTTTGTCCAATACGGACGGTCAACTGGGTTGACCCAATTTTTTTGACAAAAATATCTCCGACCTGTTGTCTTCTTCACCGTGTCTCTCGCCCCCTCTCGCCGCTGCCGCCCCGTCCCCGACCTTCCCGACCTTGCTGCCCCCCCTCCTCGACCTCGCCGACCTCGTCGCCTCCCTCCCCGACCTCGTCGCCTCCCTCCCCCTCCCCAGTAGAACATGAGGCCGCCGGCGAACGAAGCGGAGGAGCGCGGCCGCGACCTCGAGAGCATCGAGCAGATGGTGCTCTCCGGCGTCTGCTCCGTCTTCGCCAAGGCCCTCAAGGAGGGCCCCATGCGGGTCCAGGCCATGGCCGCCTGGGCCGTCTCCGGCGTCTGCTCCGTCCAGCAAGTACACCATCCCCCCCAAGGCCACCTCCATACACTCCGTCGTCATGGCCAGCAGCACCGCCGCACCCGCTGCCGCTCCCGCCGCCGACCCCACTACGGAGCAGCAGCTTCTGGTGAAGCACCCGTTCCGCGACGACGCCAACAAGAACAAGGCCATGACCGCCAAGGCTCTGTGGCAGCTCGCTAAGGGGAACGTCGGCGTGTGCAAGAGCATCACCGACTCCAAGGCCCTCCTCTGCTTCGCCGTCCTCCTGAAGAAGGCGGCGGACGAGGTCCGGTACAACTCCGTGATGGCCCTCATGGAGATCGTGCGCGTGGCCGAGAGGGAGACCGAGCTCCGCCGCCTGGCCTTCAAGCCCAACCCCCCTGCGGCCAAGGCGGTCGTCGACCAGCTGGTGCGCATCGTGGAGAGCTGGGAAGACTTTACGGACTGGAAGACATGGATATTTTGGTCAAAAAATGGTCAAAGGGGTTGACCGTAAGTTGAGGACGAAAACCGTCGAAAGTGGAGGGTACCTTATATTTTTGTAAACTTGTGGAGTGCACTGTAAATATGGTAAACAAAAGTGGGGTGTCACTCAAAATTTCTCAAAAAGATTTGAAGGAGAAAAAAAAGAAGTATACCCACTGGTTTTTTTTCCTTCGACTAAATGATGGAAAAGTGGAAGGTAAAAGATAAGGATACATTTTTCTTCCATATGGAAAGAAAAGATGATTTTCTTCCTTTGTGTTTGGTTGGAAGGATGAAAAATAGAAGAGATGCATTATTCTTTGTTTTGTATGGAAAAAAAAGCGAAAAAAATAAAATAAAATAAAAAATATGAGTTTTACCAATTCTATCCTCAACTAAAACACATATTTACCATTTGATTTCATTAATAATTTTTAAATAATACAATTCACATTGGGGTACAATTGTTAATTAGTATAAGTCTTCACTTTTTCCTCCACTTTTTTCTTCTATTTACTTTTCCTTCCATACCAAACAATAGAAAATGAATCTTTTCCTCCACTTTTTCCTCTTCCATTTTTCTTCCTTCCACTTTTTTTTCCTACCAAACACAGCCTTCAAAAGGAATAGAAAAGAAGGAAAGAGACTAGATTTTGGAGAGAATTTATCCGACTGAAAAATTATATATTATTTTAAAATTTTGAAGTTTTTTAGTGAACAATAATGGCATCTTTATCCCACAAATAAATAGAAATTTAACTTTTCACTTTCACTTCGGCTCTCTCTTATTATTATTTAAACGGGTAAGACTATACTTGGTAAGAATACGAAAAAGTTATAGTAATGTGTTCTTTGAGAAGGAAAAAAATTGGGACATGAAAAAATTGATGAAAAAATTGGAAGAAAATGAAAAATTATGGTGTTTGAGAAACAAGAATAATGATAAATTTGAAAAAAGAAATATGTGGATCCCACTACAATTTTTTCTCCAAAAAATAGAAAGAAAATAGAGAGATAGAGGGAGAGAATTTTAGAAAAATAAAGTAAGTATAAAATAAAAGTGATTTGTGTGGGATGAGAATATCACATGTTATTTTTTTCACCTAGTTTTGGTGTGTGAACACAAATGAACTCTAAAGTAAAATATTATGAATTATAATTTAAAGTATTTAAGAAAGTCAAAGGGTTTATAGCAATTGTTTCTTTATCTCAAAAAATATTATATTGTTTTTACTTTTCTTTCACATACTATAATAATATTAATTAATTGTAAGTAATTATTTATCCTTATTTCTCAAAATTATTATTTAATTATTATTATTCTTATAATAATATAATTTATGGCTTCTTATTTTTTCATTTTTATTCTAATTAAACATATCTGATTAAGAAGAAAAAATGTAGCATTTTTAAGCAATATCATCGGTAAAAAAAATGGTGTTATTAAAAAATCAAAATTTAAATTATGTTAAATAATTTAAATATATTTTTATTATATATATCTTTAATCATTTTGGATATATATTTAGTTAAAAAGTAACATGCTGTTAAATAATGTTTTAATTTTAGAATTTCGTCCATGTCCGTTAAGATATAAGAATTAATTAATTATATTTAGTTTTTAATGATTTGTATTTTTTTTTTACTGTTTTGAAGTCTCTTTCTAGTTATAGAGACTTCTATTTGATAATCAAGGAGGTGTATAAATTTTCTTACATTTTTCATAGTTAAAAACGTAAATGTAATTTTTTTTTTCCCCAACCATTCCTGATTAATACTACGAATTGGTATGTATTGTGTCATTTCTGATATTGTCCACGACAGGATGATGCGCTTGTCGACACAACAAAAAGATTTGAAACACGAGCTCGAGAAATTCATGTACTCGAGTAAAGCCAAAAAAAAAAAAAAAAAAAAAAATCAAGAAAAAGAAAACTCTGGCAACTGGTCTCCTCTTTCCACCTCGGTAAGTGGCACCAGCTTCTCACTTCCCCATACCCCCAAAGCCTGAGAACAAATTTGTAAAATAATAGCACAAAACTCCATTGATGTCCCCAATGTTACATCTTGACAAAGTAAAGACATCTCTAGATCTATATAGGAAGGCAAAAGCAAAGCCTATAGAGTTGAAGGAGGGGTGGTGGTCACCTTCCTTCATCCATCAATCCCAATGTGACCCCCTCCCTCCGAAGAATCAAATCCAAACCTATTAGACTTGGGCCTCGTTTGTTTCGTGGAATGAAAGGAAAAGAAAATCAATTCCTTGATTTTTTTTTTTTTTTTAAAAATTATATTTTTTATTATATTTTTTCATGTTTTTAAATGTTAAAAAATTAGAAAAAAAAGTAAATACTTCAATGTGAAAAAGTAATTTTTTATTTAGATGAATGTAATTACTTTCTTTTCTAATTTTTCTTCCATTGCGAAAAACTTTCTTTTCCTCCTCAACTCCTTTGACATCAAAACATAGAAAAATAATCACTTTTCCTTTCCAACCCGATGATTCCGTGAACACAAACGAGGCCTTATAGAAACTATCCACCATACATCAACTCCACCTAGGATAGAAATTGGGATAAAAATCTTTGGGAGATTTTTCTTCTTTCCAAAACTGCTTTCTACCATAGAAATAGGGGGATACAAACCCCCATTGGCCTTAGAGGTGGATAATTCTATGAGAGCTTCATCCTACATCATCGGCACATAGGCTAGAAATTGTTATAGAAATTTCAATTGAGAGGTATTTATTTCTAAAGTAGGTTTCTACCTGTTACGTCCCGCTCCTGGAGGAGCGATCGTTCTCGCTAAGGCATGATGCCGCGTGAGCCCAGGTTGCGCTCACACAAGACGGATACCATAACGGCCGATCACAGACTAAGGACGAGATCGTCGTACAGAAGTTCTGAGCAGAAGCATTGAATAAACAAAGACAACACAAGTATTCAAACGAAATTGAAGTCTTTTATTGATAACGAAAACGATATTACAGAGGCACGAAGCCAAAATTACCAGTTGCTCAAACTCGCTCTCTCATAATACAAGTCACTTTGTTCCCTCTCATCTCTCAGTATAAAGCTCAAGGCTTGCCATTGCGGATGCTTCGGAATGCGATGTCCATACATTATGTTCCATATAAGTACAGACTCCATACAGCCGCACGTCTCAAACCGCCAAAAAACTCCGTGCCTCGACGCATTCAAGCGAGCTCCGTGCCGAACGAGCTTCTGCATGTGCCTGCACATGGTAACTGTGCGGGTGTGTGAGCCTCCTGAATTTTAGAAAGTTTTTTCAAATTTTCTAAATGAATTATTTTCGATAATTTATTTTTATTTAATTGTTTTTGATAATTAAATGCTCTTTTCCATGACTTTGATTTCTGGAGAGCGTCAGAGATGTCAATCTCTGGAAACTTCTTTCACGAGTTTGTAGTAGACAAGATTATTTTTGTTTTGATATATCATGTTCCACTCAAACTTGTTCTCTTGTGCTTTTTTTGCATCACACAACTTTCGGGTCAATTTAGGCCAATTGATCATCTACCGTAAAACCTGATCCAACTTTCAATCTAATTTCAGGGCCCGACATCGGTCCAATCTAATCAACCCAATATATGGTTCTGATATATTTTGAGTCTACTATGCACGTGCTACTTGCGTGCCACCCAATTGACATCCCGCATGATCCTATTTCATCCATGATTATAAATGACTTAAATTTGTAATTATGGCCTAACCTAAGCCCAAACTCCATCGAACTTGACCCAACACCCAACCAGACTTTATATAGGCCTCTCTCATGACTGCCCAAATACCCCACACAATTTCTCTCTCTTTCCTACTCTAAAATATCTCTCTTTCTCTCTCTACTTTATTTAAATATCTCTTCCTCTCTCTCTTTATAATAAATATACATATATCACTCTCTCTTTCTCTCCTTACCCACTCACACACACAACCCCCATCACCATCAGCAGGCCCCTCTCCCCCTCTTTCAGCCGACAGCACCCCCCTCAACTTTTCATCATCATCATCACCATCACCATCATCATCTTCACCATCTCCACCATCCTCACCAACAACTTCTTCTTCTCCTCTTCCTCCTCTCGGGAGGATTGCAGGAGCAGCCACCATCGTCGGACAGCCACCGCTGTCACATGGTCGTGCGTGCCCTCAGACAACAGCAGCTGCGAGCGAGCAGCAGCAGGACGCGCAGCAGCAGTGCGCTGCAGCCGCGGCTTGGCCGCACCATCGCACAGCCACCACGGCCTCCCCCTCGGCCGGGCGATGTCACGCCCCAATACCGAAATACGAGGACGGACGTCGGCCAGCTACACCGTATAAGGTACGAATATGCTATACGGCGATGACGGCTGTCAAGTCTTGCTGGGTATCCTAACATGCAATCAATCTATGGCCTAACTCCGATCTCATGTCCACAGACAAATCACAATAAAACAATATCAAGGGAGATAATCATATGGAAAGCAGGGAATATACATATGAAAATCAGGAATCTACAGTACAGAATAATAATATAGATTAGTATACCTTCCCACAGTTTCTAGCATAGTCGGGAACTGAAGCACATCCTCCAAGTCGAGTCTGGAAGATCCCAGGGTCGGTCTCAGGCAATCTGGGAACAATCCAGGATTGGTCAGGCCAACCGCAGCAAGTACCAGAAAGGAAGGCTCAAGGACGGACGAAGAAAACCAGCATGATAAAATGTGACAGAAATAGCATCTAAAAACAGTAAATAAGGTAAGGGATCGTGCGGTACCAACGCACGATTACAGAATATAAGGCAGTAATCCAACTACTAATACGTAAGTAACCAACAATCATCACAGTCATCCTAACATCCACTAATGCTTGCATCGCCAACTGGAACTCGTAGTCTGTCATCGGAACAGTAACTCACCCCTACATCAAACAAGAACAAGAGAATGAATTACCGCACCGGGACAGCGTTACGTACCAGCCAGCTTAGCAAGCAACAAGCCATACAATTTAGGAGAATAAGCGGCCACTCAAAATGCATACGGCTCTCTATGTGGAGGTTGGGTTACCCCAACAATGCAAGTATGGGAATCCTCAGATCGTGCCGTCCCAGCAGGGCTAGCGAGGCCAAGTATAGCATGTAAGAAGAGTACCGATCCCTCGTAAGGCCACCGGGCTCTGCATGTCACCACCGGTCCCTCGTAAGGCCACCGTGCCGAGCATGCCATGTATATAATGTATAGTACATAAGTAGCCGGATATTGCCATCCACTAGTACGAATGGTAATAATATCCGTGGCGGCCAGCCTGCAGGTCATGACTAATGTCTGGGATAAGGCTGGTAATGCACGATCTCGGGATTCCGTTCCCTCCCAATGTTTCTACCAGTTTAAGTTACCTAGATTATCCATATAGTTATCCGGGATCACATGCCGTGGTCACATGATCACCCTCCTAGATGTCGTACCTCAGTACGGGAACGCTAAGTAAGAATCAACCTCGGCACCTATAGTCCCAGTTGTGATCCATCCTTAGTGTTATGCAACAAGCAAGCAAGCATTCCTAACCACGCTAAGACTATAGGCCAACTACCAGATACCCGTACAGGTAACCATATAATATAGCTAGAATATCAAGATGGCATCGCAATGCCATATAATCATGGAAGTAGCACCTCAAAGTGCCAATAGACAAAGGGTACCGCAATGCAAGGTCAGGGCCAGTACCTCAAAGGGTAACTGGACTTATAGCACGGATACAGGTAGTCAGGTCTGGGACAAGAACAAATCTGTCAGTCACAAGAAGTCATCTGCCCACATCGTGGCATGGATATCAGGTCAAGTACAAGACCAGCACCTCTACTATAATAACATCTCAAGCATATATGGGAGCCTACAGCTCCAATCATCAAGTCGGTCCATCCACCAGATCAATCTAGCAAGAGTCTCCCATCCATGATGGAGTGAATATCACGTCAATAAAGACAACCACCAAATACCAAGCTCATCCCCCTAACAATGCTAGGCCCTCTGACTCACAAGAATCCTCCAAGTCAATGATCACAAGCCACTAGAAAACAAGCCCCTCAACTACCAAGACATAGCAATCAAACCATGTTTCTCCAACTACCGGAATACACAAAGGTACCAGGTTTTGGGGCGCTTGGGAAGTCGAGTAAAAATTATATAATAATACCCTCGATATTTTCCTCGTTCTGCGAGACACTCACACCAGTACCAAAATCCAAAAGTCCTCAAAGACATATCTGATCAAGTTGGAACATAACCAAAGAACTAGCAACACTATCTAAGAATCCACTTAGTCTACCATAATCACTACCTCAATATCTTATCTCCTCATAGTCAATCCTCGAATCAGATCATAATCCCAACACATGGGTCAACACTAATCAACGCCGTTGGAAGATGGCAAGGATTGTGTGAACCACTCTGGATCAGATCCACAACCCTTAAACCAAACAAGGACCAGGGTTGCAGACCTTCACCCGAGTAGAACCGCTCTCCTTACACAATTCGGCGGACAGGACAGACAATGGGATAACAAACTAAACTAGAACACCATCTAAAAAGAAGGGTCACAGGTCAAGAGTCCAATGGGTGATACCATCGAAAAGGCAAGGATTGCGTGAACCACTCTGGATCAGATCCACAACCCTTAAACCAAACAAGGACCAGGGTTGCAGACCTTCACCCGAGTAGAACCGCTCTCCTTACACAATCCGGCGGACAAGACATGTCAAGACGCTAGGCGACTAATCTAGTCGGGAGTCTACCTAGCAGGCAATACGATCAGGTAAACTATGCCAAGGTGAACATGTATGAATCCAGTCCAGCAAACCAAAGGAATGGTTCTGCCTAATCCTTCGAACCAAATTCCCAACTGGGAATTCTGGAAAAATTTGGCAGAATCTCCTTTGTAATCTGGACGGGAGCACCCTACGAATAGGAGCTAAAACCACTCTGCACAACCCGCCGCAGAATCGCAGAATCGCGGACTAGCGGGCTGAGAACACTAAGTCTCAGCTACCAGCACTATGATGCGTACTGGAAACAAATCGATAGCCGAGAACACACTGTCTCGGCCTCCAGTAGCACTACGATGCGTACTGGAAATCAATCGAACCCGAGATCACTAAGTCCCGGCCTCCAGCAGCACTACAATGCGTACTGGGCGCCAAGCCAACATGCATAATATAATCAACTAACCGCCTCGCAGGGCGCATCACAGCACATGCCCCTAGTTCTAACCCAAGCACAATCACAGCCACAAGAATAGTTAGCCAGAGCCGTTACCCGACCGCGAGTCGGACACGGGGCATACAGGGACAGTCCATACAGGTGAGTCGTGCTCGTGTCCTCGGAGGTGTGGATGACCCATCCGAGTTGTCCGATACGGTCTATCCCGGTATCGGACCAAGCTATCCTAAGTTATCATCATGGCAGTTCTACTACTAGGCTACACTACTCATGGTTATACATTTACAATTACAACAAATTAAAATACAAAAAAATCCAGGAAAGAGGGCAAGAGCCGTCGATGAGCAAGGGATACTTACCTAGAGGCCTCGGCTAGGTAAGCAAGTCTTTCGCAGTCACGGTCCAAGCTAGCGCGCCAATCGAGATCCTCAGAACACACAATAAATAGTCATCAGCACCAAATAATAAAATAATAGAATAATCACAAGGGATGGCAGAAGGCTATACCGTGTGGGTCCCGTAAGCAGTGCAGGGATCGGGCACGGAAACCGAGGTACGCAGATCGATACGGACACGTAAACCGAGACGTGCATGCATATCGAGACGCACACGAGAATCGAGATGGCACGAATATCGAGATGAACGGAAAACACGTGCACGTAAATCGAAACGTGCACATAGATCGAGAAAATCACGAATATCAGAATGGTCCACGAATCACGTGACATGCAAATCGAGGCGAGCACGTAAATCGAAACGACCCAAAGTCCAAGGAGCACGTAAATTGATTTCGGCACACAAATCGAGGTGCGCACGCAAATCGATGCGGTGCGGAGTCCAATACGGCACGCCAACCGAGACGGTCATACAAATCGATACATGCACACGAATCGATACGACACGAAAATCAAGAATGGCAGAAAGGTCGAGGCACGGAAAACGAGACGGTGCACAAACCGAGATAGCACGGTAATCGAGGTGCACGAATACCGAAACGGCACGTACATCAAGGTACGCGCAAACCGAGACGACACAAATCAAGGGGCACGTATCCCGAAAAACACGAGAAATAAGGGAACGCGTGAACCGAGTGCACGTGGCACGGGGAACACGCTGCCCGAGCAGCATGGGGCCCAAGGGCGTCTCGCTGCCCAAGGTAGCACTGCTCCCGAGGCGACGGTCGCCGAGAAGAAAGAAGGAGAAAGACGGAGGAGCTGTCGGGGGTTCGACCAAGCGGGGTCGGGATCCGGCGGAGGATGGCTGCGCCGGGGAAGAACGGAGAGGGGGAGGAGACGCAAGGAGACGAGGGTGCTGCCGAGGTGGACGGCGGCCATGGGGCTCGGCCAGGCGGAGGATATAGGAAGAGAGGGGAGGCCGGAGGAGAGACTCACCGACGGGAGGAGGATGGAGATGGCGACGATGGTTGTGGCGGCGGTGGCCGAGACGAGGACGGGACTGGAGGTCGGTGGCGCTGAAGATGACGATGATGGTGGCAGCGGTGGTCGTGGTGGCCGGCGGTGGAGATCGTGGTGTGGGGGAGAGGGAGCTCGGGTGAGGGGGCTGCTCTCCAGGGAGGGGAAGAGAGCAGTGAGGGGGAGAGGGAACTGGTGGTGAGGGTGGTGGCCGGAGCTAGGGGAGAGGGAGATCGGACTGGAGGAGAGAGAGTATAGGTGAGAGGAGGAGGAGAAGCTTCTCCTGGAAGGAGAGTGAGGAAGAGAGAGAATGAGAGAGGGTTAGGTAGATATTTGTGAAAAGGGGTATATTAGAATCAAGAAATTAATTAATAATAAATAATTAATGAGGGCAAAATCACCTTCAATAAAATAATAAAAATTTTAAATATACCCCAAAATTAAAATCCTCCAAAATACGAAATACCGTCGAAATACAGTCATATACCTATTTCCAAAAATAGGGATCTGACATCCTACCCACCTTACAAAAATTTCATCCTCGAAATTTCAGAATTATCAAAATAGGGTTTTCAAAACTAGTACATATATATCTGCCATGAAAACTCTACCCACCTTACAGAAATCAAGTAATACAATAAGAAACGAACAAAATCTGAATATGAAAACATCAAAGAGAACAAGGTCTAGCTAAATAAATCAACTCGCAAGGTAAATCGAAAACATCGAAAGAATCTCGAAAATCAAAGTCTCGCATACACGAAATAACCCTATAAATCAAAACAAGTATAGAATGTCGAAAATAATGTCAGAAAACGTAAAATCCCAACTGCATAAAAATCCTCACAAATCATAAAATACAGGATATCTGTCTCGAACCGATGGCCGTAGTTCCTAATATCCGAAAAATGTGTGTCATGATCATTCCTTGTCGCGCCATCCGGAATGGCTGCAAAAGATGCATCAGGGCACTATAATCGAGCGGCTGCAACTTTCGTTACCACGCCGTCAAGGTATACTAGGGTCACCCGGTACTCTTGACAAATATCTAAAACGAATCAAATCCATAACCCAAACATCCGAATCACTAAAATCATAAAATCTCTAACAATATAACGAGTCCTAGAAAACCATCAAAATCCAAAATCCAGGTGAATCGTAACACACATCCAAAAATATCTTCAATAATAACCACAAGATAGCTTTTCTAGGAAAATACTCCATATCCGTAGGAAAATACTCCAAACCAAGGATCCATATCCAAATATAATGTATAGAAGGTATATCTATAATCAAAATAGTATCTGAAATAGATAATCATGAGTGCGAAACTGTCCGGAATCAAGGAAGCCAAATTGATACGAGAATATCCCTCGGATACTCAACAAATACTGAAATATCCAATCTCAGAGTCCAGACTAAATCTTCATTCCGCAGCAATCCAGCCAACGCTCGAAGAGGGCGATAATAATACTAAGTCAACACGAAGTCAATGCACGAAAGGGATAACAAGAAATCAACCAAGGCGAAACACCGGTAGAGAGTACAGAACCCAAGATAAATAATCATGTAACCCAAATGATGGAGATAAGATAACATCTCATCAAATAAGGTGATCGACATGACCAACTATAGGATCATATCTATCAAACAAGGATCAGAGGTAGATAACACGAATAAGACATGGCCAAGCAAGATAGGTCCAGGTAGAGATGAGGACCAATTCACAGGTTCAAGGGAGCGAAGGACAAGTGTAACAAGTGGGAATACCAAGGAATAGTGGACTAAGATCAATAATCATGTGATACCCAACAAAATCTTAAAACGAGACCTGCATGGGCCACCACTAAAACCATGTCACGCCCCAATACCGAAATACGGGGACGGACGTCGGCCAGCTACACCGTATAAGGTACGAATACGCTATACGGCGATGACGGCTGTCAAGTCTTGCTGGGTATCCTAACATGCAATCAATCTATGGCCTAACTCCGATCTCATGTCCACAGGCAAATCACAATGAAACAATATCAAGGGAGATAATCATATGGAAAGCAGGGAATATACATATGTAAATCAGGAATCTACAGTACAGAATAATAATATAGATTAGTATACCTTCCCACAGTTTCTAGCATAGTCGGGAACTGAAGCACATTCTCCAAGTCGAGTCTGGAAGATCCCCAGGGTCGATCTCAGGCAATCTGGGAACAATCCAGGATTGGTCAGGCCAACCGCAGCAAGTACCAGAAAGGAAGGCTCAAGGACGGGCGAAGAAAACCAGCGTGATAAAATGTGACAGAAATAGCATCTAAAAACAGTAAATAAGGTAAGGGATCGTGCGGTACCAACGCACGATTACAGAATATAAGGCAGCAATCCAACTACTAATACGTAAGTAACCAACAATCATCACAGTCATCCTAACATCCACTAATGCTTGCATCGCCAACTGGAACTCGTAGTCTGTCATCGGAACAGTAACTCACCCCTGCATCAAACAAGAACAAGAGAATGAATTACCGCACCGGGACAGCGTTACGTGCCAGCCAGCTTAGCAAGCAACAAGCCATATAATTTAGGAGAATAAGCGGCCACTCAAAATGCATACGGCTCTCTATGTGGAGGTTGGGTTACCCTAACAATGCAAGTATGGGAATCCTCAGATCGTGCCGTCCCAGCAGGGCTAGCGAGGCCAAGTATAGCATGTAAGAAGAGTACCGATCCCTCGTAAGGCCACCGGGCTCTGTATGTCACCACCGGTCCCTCGTAAGGCCACCGTGCCGAGCATGCCATGTATATAATGTATAGTACATAAGTAGCCGGATATTGCCATCCACTAGTACGAATGGTAATAATATCCGTGGCGGCCAGCCTGCAGGTCATGACTAATGTCTGGGATAAGGCTGGTAATGCACGATCTCGGGATTCCGTTCCCTCTCAATGTTTCTACCAGTTTAAGTTACCTAGATTATCCATATAGTTATCCGGAATCACATGCCGTGGTCACATGATCACCCTCCTAGATGTCGTACCTCAGTACGGAAACACTAAGTAAGAATCAACCTCGGCACCTATAGTCCCAGTTGTGATCCATCCTTAGTGTTATGCAACAAGCAAGCAAGCATTCCTAACCACGCTAAGACTATAGGCCAACTACCAGATACCCGTACAGGTAACCATATAATATAGCTAGAATATCAAGATGGCATCACAATGCCATATAATCATGGAAGTAGCACCTCAAAGTGCCAATAGACAAAGGGCACCGCAATGCAAGGTCAGGGCCAGTACCTCAAAGGGTAACTGGACTTATAGCACGGATACAGGTAGTCAGGTCTGGGACAAGGACAAATCTGTCAGTCACAAGAAGTCATCTGCCCACATCGTGGCATGGATATCAGGTCAAGTACAAGACCAGCACCTCTACTATAATAACATCACAAGCATATATGGGAGCCTACAGCTCCAATCATTAAGTCGGTCCATCCACCAGATCAATCTAGCAAGAGTCTTCCATCCATGATGGAGTGAATATCACGTCAATAAAGACAACCACCAAATACCAAGCTCATCCCCCTAACAATGCTAGGCCCTCTGACTCACAAGAATCCTCCAAGTCAATGATCACAAGCCACTAGAAAACAAGCCCCTCAACTACCAAGACATAGCAATCAAACCAGGTTTCTCCAACTACCGGAATACACAAAGGTACCAGGTTTTAGGGCACTTGGGAAGTCGAGTAAAAATCATATAATAATACCCTCGATATTCTTCTCGTTCCGCGAGACACTCACACCAGTACCAAAATCCAAAAGTCCTCAAAGATATATCTGATCAAATTGGAACATCACCAAAGAACTAGCAACACTATCTAAGAATCCACTTAGTCTACCATAATCACTACCTCAATATCTTATCTCCTCATAGTCAATCCTCGAATCAGATCATAATCCCAACACATGGGTCAACACTAATCAACGCCGTTGGAAGATGGCAAGGATTGTGTGAACCACTCTGGATCAGATCCACAACCCTTAAACCAAACAAGGACCAGGGTTGCAGACCTTCACCCGAGTAGAACCGCTCTCCTTACACAATCCGACGGACAGGACAGACAATAGGATAACAAACTAAACTAGAACACCATCTAAAAAGAAGGGTCACAGGTCAAGAGTCCAATGGGTGATACCGTCGAAAAGGCAAGGATTGCGTGAACCACTCTGGATCAGATCCACAACCCTTAAACCAAACAAGGACCAGGGTTGCAGACCTTCACCCGAGTAGAACCGCTCTCCTTATACAATCCGGCGGACAAGACATGTCAAGACGCTAGGCGACTAATCTAGTCGGGAGTCTACCTAGCAGGCAATACGATCAGGTAAACTATGCCAAGGTGAACATGTATGAATCCAGTCCAGCAAACCAAAGGAATGGTTCTGCCTAATCCTTCGAACCAAATTCCCAACTGGGAATTCTGGAAAAATCCGGCAGAATCTCCTTTGTAATCTGGACAGGAGCACCCTACGAATAGGGGCTAAAACCACTCTGCGCAACCCGCCGCAGAATCGCAGAATCGCGGACTAGCAGGCTGAGAACACTAAGTCTCAGCTACCAGCACTATGATGCGTACTGGAAACAAATCGATAGCCGAGAACACACTGTCTCGGCCTCCAGTAGCACTACGATGCGTACTGGAAATCAATCGAACCCGAGACCACTAAGTCCCGGCCTCCAGCAGCACTACAATGCGTACTGGGCGCCAAGCCAACATGCATAATATAATCAACTAACCGCCTCGTAGGGCGCATCACAGCACATGCCCCTAGTTCTAACCCAAGCACAATCACAGCCACAAGAATAGTTAGCCAGAGCGGTTACCCGACCGCGAGTCGGATACGGGGCATACAGGGACAGTCCATACAGGTGAGTCGTGCTCGTGTCCTCGGAGGTGTGGATGACCCATCCGAGTTGTCCGATACGGTCTATCCCGGTATCGGACCAAGCTATCCTAAGTTATCATCATGGCAGTTCTACTACTAGGCTACACTACTCATGGTTATACATTTACAATTACAACAAATTAAAATGCAAAAAAATCCAGAAAAGAGGGCAAGAGCCGTCGATGAGCAAGGGATACTTGCCTAGAGGGCTCGGCTAGGTAAGCAAGTCTTCCGCAGTCACGGTCCAAGCTAGCGTGCCAATCGAGATCCTCAGAACACACAATAAATAGTCATCAGCACCAAATAATAAAATAATAGAATAATCACAAGGGATGGCAGAAGGCTATACCGTGTGGGTCCCGCAAGCAGTGCAGGGATCGGGCACGGAAATCGAGGTACGCAGATCGATACGGACACGTAAACCGAGACGTGCACGCATATCGAGACGCACATGAGAATCGAGATGGCACGAATATCGAGATGAACGGAAAACACGTGCACATAAATCGAAACGTGCACATAGATCGAGAAAATCACGAATATCAGAATGGTCAACGAATCACGTGACACGCAAATCGAGGCAAGCACGTAAATCGAAACGACCCAAAGTCTAAGGAGCACGTAAATCGATTTTGGCACACAAATCGAGGTGCGCACACAAATCGATACGGTGCGGAGTCCAATGCGGCACGCAAACCGAGACGGTCATACAAATCGATGCATGCATACGAATCGATGCAGCACGAAAATCAAGAATGGCACAAAGGTCGAGGCACGAAAAATGAGACTGTGCACAAACCGAGATAGCACGGTAATCGAGGTACACGAATACCGAAACGGCACGCACATCAAGGTACGCGCAAACCGAGACGACACAAATCAAGGGGCACGTATCCCGAGAAACACGAGAAATAAGGGAACGCGTGAACCGAGTGCACGTGGCACGAGGAACACGCTGCCCGAGCAGCACGGGGCCCAAGGGCGTCTCGCTGCCCAAGGTGGCACTGCCCCGAGGCGACGGTCGCCGAGAAGAAAGAAGGGGAAAGACGGAGGAGCTGTCGGGGGTTCGGCCAGGCGGGGTCGGGATCCGGCGAAGGATGGCTGCGCCGGGGAAGAACGGAGAGGGGGAGGAGACGCAAGGAGGCGAGGGTGCTGCCGAGGTGGACGGCGGCCATGGGGCTCGGCCAGGCGGAGGATATAGGAAGAGAGGGGAGGCCGGAGGAGAGACTCACCGGCGGGAGGAGGATGGAGATGGCGACGATGGTTGTAGCGGCGGTGGCCGAGACGAGGGCGGGGCTGGAGGTCGGTGGCGCTGAAGATGACGATGATGGTGGCAGTGGTGGTCGTGGTGGCCGGCGGTGGAGATCGTGGTGTGGGGGAGAGGGAGCTCGGGTGAGGGGGCTGCTCTCCAGGGAGGGGAAGAGAGCAGTGAGGGGAAGAGGGAACTGGTGGTGAGGGTGGTGGCCGGAGCTAGGGGAGAGGGAGATCGGGCTGGAGGAGAGAGAGTATAGGTGAGAGGAGGAGGAGAAGCTTCTCCTGGAAGGAGAGTGAGGAAGAGAGAGAATGAGAGAGGGTTAGGTAGATATTTGTGAAAAGGGGTAGATTAGAATCAAGAAATTAATTAATAACAAATAATTAATGAGGGCAAAATCACCTCCAATAAAATAATAAAAATTTCAAATATACCCCAAAATTAAAATCCTCCAAAATACGAAATACAGTCGAAATACAGTCATATACCTATTTCCAAAAATAGGGATCTGACAGGCGAGCTCCGACGAACCCCCTGGCGTACATCTCCTTCTTCGATGTGCCGCCTAGGCGATTCGTGCGTTTGGCACGAGATTCTGTCGTGACGCGCAAAATGGCATAGTTAGAATCTCGTTTCGGGACAGCAACTTCGTGCACATTTTTTGAGAAATCTGACCGTTGGATCGTCGATCCGTTTCTTCCATCTCTATCTTGGTATATACCCCTTCATTCTTGTCAAGTTTCAACCGTTAATTCCGTTGTTTGCTATGTCAAAATCGGCCACCATGTTGACCCTTTAAATTGTGTATATTTTAGACAGTTTTTTGGAGCCAACTTCGTGGACTCATATCTCCGCCGTCGAAGCTCAATTTTTCGTGCCACATATTCCTGTGCACAGTTGGTATAACATGCCCCTTAAGTTTTATTTTATTGTGAGCTTGTTTGATTGGTTGAATTTTACGCCAAAGTTGGTCGTCCAAATTCATAATTTCTAACTTATAAAATCCTAATTTTGAACCCGAGACTCCGGATTCAATTTTTAACACCACCAGTAGACTCGTGGCGTCATTCTGGCATATATTCATAAAATTTTTGCTTGATTTGGAGGACGTGGACCCCAGCATGCATTTTCGTGCACGGCAGGCCCCACAGTTCGAGTCAACGGGCCATTTTGAGATCGGTTCATCGAAATCCAATTCCGGATATACCATTGAGTTCGTATCGTCATTCTGGACTCGTTGACATATACTTTGTTAGATTTAGTGGACTTTGGCTCTGACATGCATTTCCGTGCAAATCGGGCCAATATCCGGGTTAACGGGCCATTTTGAGATCGGGTCAACGGAATCCAATTTCGGATATACCGTTGGATTCGTATCGTCATTCTAAATTCGTGGACATATAATTTGTTAGGTTTAGTGAACTTGTATCCTTGCATATTTTTGGTGCCAAGTGGGTCCGACACGGACACCTTTTGTTCCAAAATTATCTTTTTTGTCCCTATGTCCAAATTGGATTTATGGGTAGGCTATTCTAGCTATTTTGACCATTTTGGACACGTTGGTGATGGATGTTTCATCATCCGACAACATTTGTAGAATTTCTACTTTATCTATCACCATGTGTTATAATCCTTCTTTTTTTGTTCGTATTTTTAGATCCGTGCATCGAAATTGAGATCTGTCGATTCCAGTGATGTTATATCACTGAAATTGATAAGTTGACCATGTGAATGATTATAGAGACTAGCTTTGACCTAGTTTAACCTATAGTGGGCTAAGAGTTGACCAGTTGACCAAAGTAAACTGTAAGTCAACCTTTGATCCAGTTTGACTGAGTTTGACCTAGAATAGGCCTAGAAGCATAGAATTAATGTATTTATGTGTATTGTTTACTCTAGAACACTAAGTAACTCTGTAAATTTATATTAGGTCTCTGTGACGTCGGTTCAGGCATAGACCCTCACTTATTGCTCAAGACAGCAGGCGAGTACATTATCTGATAGTTTTATTGTCTTGATATCTACTATATCTAATTCAGTTGTAGTGTTTTACTTGATTTTCGACACGATGGTGCACAGACTAGTATATATTGGTTGTCTGTCATGAGATGTCATTCCTGGGTTACCGTGGTATACTGGTACATTGTTCGATCTTATTTCCTGTACTTGTATTGACACCGATTCTTGAGGGGGATTAGCTACCCTCTTGGAGAATCCCGTGTCATGACGTCTTATGTGCGGATCCATTATACTACTCGAGGATGGAGAGTTATTAAAGATTTTGTGATTAATACCCCTCATGTATTCCTGTTACTGCTTGCATCATAGCTTTACCCTCACCCCACGTAGGGTAAAGCCTGACTTGTGTTACTATTTGCCTCATAGCTTTTCATTGGGCCGATCTGATCTTATTTTTCTTGTATTTCCTGACTCATAGCCGGTCAAATGGAAGAGCATGATCTTGACCCAAGTCGATCACATAATACTCTAATATCTCAAGGCACTGTTTATATTTACATTATACATCAGATATTATTGTACTGTTCTACATTCTAGTATTTCATACCCTGACATGATATCAAGTTTTACATATCTTGTTTATATTCCAGTCTTGATATTTTATCTTGTATTTCATTATAATTGTCTCTTATAGAATTTGTCAATTCACATGAAACTATTGTTAGTTTATGTACTTGTTCCCATCCTGACTGGATACGTTGACAATATTTTTAGGAGTTGTTATGCCCTCATTATTGGACTACATGATGATGCTAGTTGAGGCGGATCTCAATATTCTTTCACCGTAGTTGTCTCCCAGGAGTTTTAGGTCTGGTAGTTATTTTTATTTTGTTATTGTTTTTCTTTCGTTTCATTTTTGTCCCATATGATCCTTTTGTAGATTCTAGTTGTTCTAGTGATATTGTTATCTTTCTTGTCTTTTCTTCCTTAGCTTTTGTGATGTGATTTGAGTGCATTTATAGTTATGGATCTTTTAGATGTTGTAGTTAGTATCGGGTACTTGACAGCGCTCTACCGCCGATACTGCAGCGTAGGCTGGGCATGGCCCACGTATTTGTACCCTAATATCTGGATGCAGGTCGTGACAGGGTGTCAGTACACAACCGTACTGGTGGAGTGAACTGTCACGCTCCGATTTCGTAGAATCGATAGTCATCCCCCGGACGTGAAGGACAAACTGAGATAAGTTTACCAAAGCTGAGGCAAGTTCACCAAAGCCACCCACCCGAGCGAGGAGTTGCCTCGGCCGAGCGGGACTTCGAGCAAGTCGTTGTATGGCTATGTCAGAACTCCGTTGTCGTTTCGATTCCTCCGGTTGAACTGAGCGGGACATGGCACTACACTACCATAGAAAAAAATGGGAGATAGATACCCCCGAATGGAGATGGCCTGAGGAATTTCTAAAATTGGGTTTATATCCTACTTGGCATGCATGGTACTTTAAGCAAATTTCCATCCTAGTTGTTAGAATTTCTACATAAATTACACAAAAAATACTCTCCAATAATTTCCCATTATTATCCTATGTGGCAACAAATGAAATGACCAATTTAATGATACGGGACTCAGTTTAAATTGGTATTTGAGGTGGAGAAATTCTATTAAAGTGTTTCTAAATGTAGAAGTCCTCATAGACCGAGATTGATTTAATTATGAGTTGTACAACTTTTCTTAATTATTCAAAAAAAGGATATAATAATTTATCTGAATATAAACGTTTAGGCCTGTGCCGTTGTTTATGATACAACAACAAAAGTAGCCTAAAAGAAGTATGAATTTTAAAATTGAACTGTTTTTTATTATTTTGTACCAATAAGCTGCATTAACCAAAGAGCTAATGTGAATGTGTAACTAAAAGTTCAATATTTACAAACTTGATTGGAGTTGAAAGATTTAAAGTGTAAATTGGACAAAAGTATAATACCGGGAAAAAGTCCATTATATTTTAAGTTCTAAATGGCTTTTTTTTAAGTTCTCTATAAGTCTGACTATAGGAAAAATGACTTCTAATAGCCGAGTGCTTTAAATTTATGAACTCAAGAGTTCCTCTACGATTTTTGCTTTATTATTATGACAGTGATTAGTATAAGGCTTAGATATAAAATCCATGTAAATTAGACAAAAGTCTAATATCCACAAAGAGTCCATTATATTTGAGTTCTAAAATCCATATATATATATATATATATATATATATATATATATATATATATATTGAAGCAATGGTAATTATGGCGAACTCGCTTTCACTGGAGCCGAATGCATCTCTCTTAACCACTAGGCTAATGGTCGTTTGCACATGTTAAGAGACAGCTATTCATGACATAATTTCATTTCCTTCTTTAGAATGTTATCGTTGTATTTTCCTTCTATAGAATATTACCGTTGTACAATCTATATTTGATTTCTTTGTAATCTTTATAAATTGAGGTTTTCCTCCAATGAATAAAGACACAGAAAATTATTCCATTTCTCTATTTCTAACATGGTATCAGAGCTTGGCTCTAACTGATCTGTCGATGTCTTCGCTGCGAGGCCTCTCCTCCCTCCTTGTAACGCCCCAGAACCAGAATACTGGAGAGCAGGGGCATACATAGCCAGCTACGTATAATGAAATGGAATCCACCTCACTATACGGTCACGGCTGTCTAGATATATGAGATTTAAACTACAAGCCATCAGTCTCATATGGTCATGAACAAGCCTATTGTCTCAATCTCAAGCAAGTAATAACAGTTATAAGATGTCAGAACATCAAATATACAATAGTAAGGCGTCCTAAACATTACATATTCAGCTGATCATGAAGCTAGTCGTTACAAAATGTGTGAACTAGCAAGAGTTTCAGTCATACCTGATCAACCCTAGGATTTGTCAATCATGTTACAGCCCGTAGGCAGACAGTAAATAAAGGTGCAATACGAGCTAACACGTGCTCGCCGGCTAAACGTCTCAAAAGAATATTTTTACCATAAAGTGGGAGAACAAAAGAAACCCACTCGTTGCCAGGGTTACGTCTGGTGGTCACCATCTGGCTGAAAGGTAGGTAGATCCTCTGGAGCTGCTCCAAAATTTGGCCATACGAAACCAGCTGGGTCAGATCCCAGAAAGAGCAAGTGCCACAATGGAGGTTTCACTTAGGAACTAAAACCAGCAATTAGTATAAAATATAATGATAATATAGTAAAACTGGAGAGATAGAGCATCATGAGGATATATGGTAAGATAACCATGGAACCATTCAGATAACCAAGTTACAACCCTTAAACCAAAAAAGGACCGGGATTGTAACCCTTCATCTGAACAGAACTTGGTTTCTTCCATTTATCGGATAAAATAAAACACAAGTAGCCAAGCCATGTTACAATCTTGCACAGGACCAGGACAAGACTAGACTGGGCTAAACTTCATTCAATCAATCACGGCCAAGCAAGGAGTACGGCTTGATACTTTAACTAACTAGGGTTATCACAGGCCTAGTTACTAGCAAGATGCAATGAGATTATTCCAACAGTCACAAGCCCTGCAGACCATCCAGGCTATCCGGACCCAATTAGGGGTTGAGTTCATGTGGGTACATCGTCCAGGAAGCGCATGTACCCTTAAGTAGATTGGAGGGTGCAACACATGACAGTGTGCTGGAAATGTGCCCTACTCGACGGCAGGTTACAGATCCCAAGTAGGGCGCCCAGATAACGGGATTGCCTGTAGCTGGGGAAATCTCTTCATGACTTCTTGATTGTTCTAGTTATTAGCCTTAGTTGTATTCAGTAGGTACCCCTGACCGTGGTACTCAGGGGTCCCTGTCCAAGACATGATGCAAGACAAGACGAATTCATTTGTACAAGCATAATCGTCCACTGTATCCAGGTCATTTATTCTTGTCGTGTCAAGCTAGTCGTCGCAACAGCATATCGAGATATATCATGTCAGGTTTACTTGTCAAGAGTGCGCCACGGCGGGCCACTAGCATATCATGTTACTTGTCAATAGTGCACCACTACGGGTCACTATCGCGTTCAGGGAACATGTACAGGAAAATATAGTACAAGCATTCCATCAAGAGACCCAAGTCACACTGAGGGTCACAAGACATGAGCCTAATAATAATGACAATTAAACCATATAATACAAGGCTATGGAAAGGGCCATGCGGCTCGGGCATATGCGGCCAGGGAAAGGGAGCGCATGCGGCTCAGGACGGTTCAGGGTACATGCGGCTCAGGGAGGACAGGCATATGTGGCTCAAAGATGACGGGCGCATATACGGCTGCGGAAGAGCAACGCTATGCGGCTGAAAGGGGGCAGGAGCTTATGCGGCTGGAGGGAATAGGCCTTATGCGGCATGGATGAACTGAGTCCCATGCGTCCAGGGAGAGAAGTCCATGCGGCTCGGAAGAGACTCGGTCTATGTGGCCAGAAAAAGTAGGCTTATACGGCTGGGGAATTTTGAGTTCATGCGGCTCAACTAATCAGGGCACATGCGACTCGGGTTACGAGGCACATGCGACTCAGCCCACGTAAGGCCATGCAGCTGAAGTTCATACGGCTCAAGGGTTCAGAGTCTCATGCGGCTGGAGGACAGTTCACACGGCATAGGCCATGCGGCAAAGTCATGCAGCAAGGGCTATGCGACCAGGAAGATAACTTGCCGCATAAAGGCTATGCGGCTAAGTTCATGCAGCAAAGAATCATGCGGCAGGGAACTATTCTTCTTCCCTATTCTTTCGAGAAGAAGAACCATATAAGCCATGGCTCCCTAGCTCCACAAATCCTTCAACCAGAGTCCAAATCCGAACTTTCATAGGTCAAAATGGGGCAGAACGAGATTCTCTACAACATGGAACCATCAGAACTTGAAAATAACTAGGTTGGATAGATCAAAACCCAAGAAATCCGAAAATGAAATAAACTTAGATCTACTAGCAATGAGCCATGGAAATTAAAAATGCTAAGTACTAAAGTATTTTAGAATGCTGTGAAGAAGAGAATGGAACAATAAAACTTGAGTTCCTCCATGAAGCAAGATGTACTTGCCTGCACCTTCCTGGTAGGTGGAGAGAATTAATGGAGGAAGAAGAAGAAGTGAATGAGGAGAGAGAAAGGGGGTTGGTGGCTTAAATGATGGATGGTGGTAGGTGGGGTTCATGCTAACCCAAACCCAATCCGAACCCAACCAAACAAAACCAAGCCAAGCCAAGCCACACCAGGATGAGCCCAAAATAAGCTAAACCAGGATCAAGACAAGCATGACAAGTCTAACTACAGGTCGAAATTCCGTACACGTATACAAAATACGTAATATGAACCACGGGCATTACACTCCTCCGAGCTACGGTCGGTTGGACCATCCCTGTCGTCGCCAGATCTCCTCCCCTAGTCTCAGATCCACCACTGGTTTGCTTTTTTCCGAATCTGATCCTCTGAAAGTCTTGTTTTTCTATTTCTTGTTGGAAAGATGAGGAAGAAGAATGGAGAAAGTATGATATAGATTTTTTTCCCTTCTCTTCCGAAAGATCACCTACAGACAAAGACAACTCTCTGCTACACACAGACACGTACACTCCTATCACATCACTTTTTCTACACTATATAGTATAGATTTTTTTTCTAGACTATATAGTATAGACTTCTTCTTTTTCTAGAGTATATAGTCTTGACTGTACTTTCTCTTTCAAGAAGAAGACACCAGACCAGACAACTCCCGACTGAACAAAACTCCTGACTGAACACGTGCCAACCAATTGTCATTTTTTGTTGCACCCTGTCACTCACTTGGCACATTTTCAAAGTCAGTAGACAATTTTTTTGTCATTTTCTTTTCCCTTAAATTCTGCATTTTTTTATTTTACCTTCAGGTGAAACAAAAAAATGACATCCGAACATGTACCAACCCAACCTATTTCTGTTAAACTCGAGGGTAGTAATTATAGTCATTGGTCATTTCTTATGAGAAGTTTTTTAAAAGGAAGAGGTCTATGGAAATATGTTAATGGTGATGAACTATGTCCTACGGAAAAAGATGTTAAGTTTGTTGATTGGGAAATCAACAACAACAAAATTCTTACATGGATTGCGAATTCCGTTGCACCTTCAATTAGTATGCAACTTGCTCGATTTGAAAATGCAAAAGATGCTTGGGATTTTTTTAGCACATAGGTATATTCATACCAATTTTGCTCAAAAATATAAGTTGGAACATGATATACGTTCTTTAAAACAACAAAAGCAACAATCTGTCTCGAATTTTTATTCTAAAATGCCTATTATTTGGGATCAATTAGCCCTTATGGAACCCAAATGGACATCTTATGTTGCTATTTGGTTAAAATTTCGTGAAGAAATAAGATTAGTTCAGTTCTTGATGGCTCTTCGTGATGAATTTGAAACTAGTAGAGCATCTATTCTTCATCGAACACCACTTCCTACGGTAGATGTTGCATTATCTGAATTAATCTCTGAGGAGACTCGTAAAAGTCTTATGCCACATATAGACCTTTTAGTCTTTGTTGCCTCAGCTCGGCCTACTGCTAATTTTCGGAAGCTGAATTCCACATATCCTCCTCGTGACTTATCCAATGTTCAATGTAATTACTGTAAAGAATTCGGACACATGGTCAAGAATTGCACTTCTCCGTCATCAAGAAACATGCGAGATAAAAATAAGGTCACCACGTCCGGTACCCTTACAGCAGCTTCTGCAGCATTGCCATCCTCCACCCCCAGTACTCTGACCACTGTAGATATTCAAGATATGATCAAACAGGCTCTTTCTATTAGTAACCAATCTATTGCTGTGTCACGACCCGTACCCGCTATAAGGGTACGTGCACGTGACAACGCCCAGCCCTCACCGTAAAAATGCCGTGGAACGCTGTAGGTTTTCTACTCTAAACAGTTATATATATATATATCAAAAACCTGTCGAGAATATGGTCAACTCCTAACGGAGGACAAGCAATGAATATATATGAGTACTCAATCACAACTCTAAGATGATAAAGTAAAGACTGAAAGATAAAGACAACAAGACGATAATAAAATAATAACCTGTCATGTCCAACACATGAATATATACAAGTCCAAGTCTCTAATACAATCCATAGTAATAACAGTCTCAAAAGTAGCTGGAGACAAGGTCCAGTACAAAAGACCTACTCTAACTAAGCAAGTGGTAAGGTCTCGTCAGGCGGAGCTAAGCCCTGCTGGACCAACGTCTCCAAGTCTATGCCCACTACGTCATCCGGACCGTAGTAGGTACAGTAATCTCCCTCATCAACATCTGTAATATTTGTCAACATATCCTGTCAGGATGGAACGAGTACAATCTACTAACAACAGTTCACAAGATATGACAAAAGCTATAAGACAGTAAATAGAGAGTATATACAAGGAAATCATGGAATGTACATGTGAGTATCATGGCAAGGTAAGCTGTAAATCTAGAGCTAAAACAAGGCGAGTAAACTGATCATGGCATGTACAAGAATCAAGAATCATATATCTAGGTGTATGAATACTAGCTACAACATGTGGCCGGATTGGGTCTGCACAAGGTTATGATCTAGCCAATCATACGTGTGGTGTAGGATTGGCATTCATAAGGTTCACAATATATACAAGGCGGGTATTGACCACACATCTATACTAGTACTCCCCGTCCCCCGACTGGTAGAGTGGATCCAAGCAAGACACGTTACGACACGGGATTCTACGAGAAGGGAGCAAGTCTTCTCGAGAATCAGTGTCCATATACTGTACAAGAACTACAAGGGAGCTTGCACAAGATATACCAAGATAACGAGGAATAATATCTCATGTCGGGATCCATGAATACCAATCCGTATGACCAATGTGTCGAGAACAAGCATATCTACACTAATTACATGAATTATAACAATCATCGTAAATTGGAAAAGTGTCAGAGAATACTCGCCTGTAATAAGATATGATATGTCAATGGGATCCAACGCAGCGCCTTGAGGACCTATAGAGAACAAGACGTATCAATACTATATTTAGGAAGTAAAGTCAAATCAATTTAAACCCTATTAAGTCATTCTAGGTCAAGACACGTCAAACTAGACTGTACGAGGTCGACCTAAGTCATATTAGGCCTAACCAGGTCAAACTGGGTCAATGCAAGTCAAACAGAATTAATCTAGGTCGATTTGAGTCAACAGTTGACTTATAGTTGACTTTTGGTCAACTGGTCAACTCTGGTCAACTCCGGTCAACCCTAGGTCAATCCTAGGTCAATGGTGACTAATAGTTGACTTTTGGTCCACTACTCAAGCCTAGGAACTCCACGCGATCCAAGAAGAACTCGTACTTGGATAGCTTCCCATACAACTGCTCCCTTCTGAGAGTGTCCAACATAATCCTCAGGTGCTCCTCGTGCTCCTCTGGTGTCTTCGAATAGATGAGGATGTCATCAATGAAGACCACCACGAACTTGTCAAGGTACTGATGAAATACCTTGTTCATCAAGTTCATGAATACCGCCGGGGCGTTGGTCAACCCAAACGACATGACGGTATACTCATACTGGCCATAGCGAGTCCGAAAGGCAGTCTTCGAAATGTCATCCCGCTTCACCTTCAGCTGATGGTACCCGGTGCGCAAGTCGATCTTCGAGAACACTCTCGTCCCGCTCAACTGGTCGAACAAGTCATCAATTCTTGGCAAAGGATACTTGTTCTTAATGGTAAGGTTGTTGAGCGCCCTGTAATCAATACACAGACGTACCGTACCATCCTTCTTGGGGACGAAAAGAACCGACACGCCCCAAGGTGAAGAGCTAGATCGAATAAAGCCCTTGTCCTCCAGCTCGTCGACCTGCTTCTTCAGCTCCGCTAACTCGCTGTTGTTGATTCTATAGACATGCTGGGAGATAGGCTCAGCGCCCGGCACTAGGTCTATAGAAAACCCAACATTACGATCTGGCGACATCCCTGGCAGCTCCTCGGGAAAGACATTCAAGAACTCAGCAATGAGTGGATGTGGCAACACCGGCCCCGCCAACAACGCTCCGCAGAATCCATCTCCCTGCTCCACTGCACCTCTGGTGAACTCATACTCCGGCTCTCCCGGCGGCCTAAACAGAATCCTGCCCCCTCTGCAGTCGATGCTAGCGTGGTACATGCTCAACCAATCCATACCGAGTACCACATCGTAACTCGAAAGTGGCATTACGAGCAAACACGCACTCAGCTCCCGGCCTCTCAAAGAAACTCTCCGCCCCTTGCAAACATTATTAACTAGGATGATGCCATTCCCAGTCATAATCTTGCAAGTCCTACCAAGATACTTAGCAATGATATTGTGCCTAAGATCAAAAGAAACAGACACAAAACTGTGTGTAGCATCAGAATCAAACAAGGCTAAAGCTGGAAAAGAATCGAGCAGAATAGAACCTGCGACAACATCCGCAATACGCTCCATCTCCTCAGCTGCAAGAGCAAAGGCTCTACCCTGACCACCCCGCTGCTGGTGGTGCTGAACGAACCGCTGCTGCTGGGTCGGAAGTGGACCCCTCTGCTGTACTGCAGGAACTCTCGCCGGTGCCCCCTGAGCTGCTACCGCTCCACGGCCCTCCCTGCGACGGCTCGTAGGACAATCTCTCAACTGATGTCCAGTCTTTCCGTAATAGAGACACAAGCCTAGCCTCTTCCGACAGACCTTCCAGATGTGACCGGGCTTCTTGCAGAAGTTGCAAGGAGCCCCATGTTGTGCCTGCCTCGGCTGATTGTGCTGTACCTGCTGCTGAACCGGTGCTCTGGCCTGCACCTACGGCTGGTGATGCTGGAAAGAACGATGCTGAAGCTGAGGGCGCTTAGCAGTCCCCGTGCTGCTAGTAGCCCCCGAGAAAAGATCATGCTCCCTCTTGGGCTTCAAGCCCCACTCCCGCTCAACCTTGCGGGCCTCCGCATAGATCTGGGTATAAGTCTCATAGAAGGAGGGAATGAGGATCTTGATATCCCAAGTCAGCCCCTCTCTGAAACGGCTCGCCCTGATCTCCGGGTCTCGAACCATGTACTCTGCGTATCGGCTCAGACGGTCGAACTCCGCTGTGTACTCCTCCACAGATAAACTGCCCTGCTGCAGATCCTGGAACTGTCGTACCAGGTCAATCTTGTCCGTGGAGGAAAAGAACTTCTCCTTGAAGAGGAGCTTGAACTCTGCCCAAGTATGGCCCTCTCCAGCTCGGGCTGGCTCATTTCTGAACCAGGTGCGCGCAATGTCTAGCAACTGCAAACCTACCGCCTCGACCTTCAGGTCGTCTGCCAGACGGGAGGCCCTCATCTGCCGCTCGATATCCTCGAGCCAATCATCTGCATAGACCACGCCCTCGGTCCCGCTAAAGTCACGGGGCCCGAGCTTCTTGAAGTCCTGGATATCTCCGTACCTCGGTCGCGTCCCCGGATGCGGAGCCCTCTGCTCCACGGCTGCAAGGGCCAACTGATGGGCATCCTCCATGCCCTGACGCATCGCGTCTGTCTGCCTCTACTGAGCCTCGGCCTGGGCTCTCTGAGTCTCCAGCATCTGCTGGAGGAAGTTAAGCATCTGCCCAATATCTGTAGGCAGAGGAGGTGGAGGTGGAAGTATGTCTGCAACTAGCGGAGGAATCCGCTGCGCAGCAGGAGGAATAGCGCCCGCACCAACCACTGGTTCTGCGGCCAGAAAAGTCGTAGCAACCCTGGGGTCAGCCCTCGTAACCAGCAGAGGAGCGCCCCTAAGGGCTGCTCCGACACCCCGACTGCAGCAGGAGTGTCCGGATCAGGTCCGCGAGTCATAGCAGACCTTTCCGCGTCCGCGGACTCAGGATGCTGGGATCTGGTCTGCACCATCCTGAAGATAGAATTAAAGAAGATATCAATATGGCACAAGAAAGATTATATCAAAGGAGGACAGCTAGAAAACAGTAAATCAATATCAAAGACGGTAAGCAAGATAAGCAAGGAAAGATTCTACTGTGATTGAGCACTCTTAGCCTACTACCTCCTATGTGTAACACAGGCTCGTAGTCGACACTCTAAGACGAGTGCCACCACGACATCGTACTAATTACGACTTCAGGACCTGCGTGGGCCACCACTAAAACGTGTCACGATCCGCACCCGCTATAAGGGCACGTGTACGTGACAACGCCCAGCCCTCACCGTAAAAACGGCGTAGAACGCTGTAGGTTTTCTGCTCTAAACAATTATATATATATATATCAAAAACCTATCGAGAATATGGTCAACTCCGAACGGAGGATAAGCAATGAATATATATGAGTACTCAATCACAACTATAAGATGATAAAGTAAAGACTGAAAGATAAGACAAGAAGACGATAATAAAATAATAACCTGTCATGTCCAACACAAGAATATATACAAGTCCAAGTCTCTAATACAATCCATAGTAATAACAGTCTCAAAAGTAGCTGGAGACAAGGTCCAGTACAAAAGACCTACTCTAACTAAGCAAGTGGTAAGGTCTCGTCAGGCGGAGCTAAGCCCTGCTGGACCAACGTCTCCAAGTCTATGCCCACTACGTCATCCGGACCGTAGTAGGTACAGTAATCTCCCTCATCAGCATCTGTAATATTTGTCAACATATCCTGTCAGGATGGAACGAGTACAATCTACTAACAACAGTTCACAAGATATGACAAAAGCTATAAGACAATAAATAGAGAGTATATACAAGAAAATCATGGAATGTACATGTGAGTATCATGGCAAGGTAAGCTGTAAATCTAGAGCTAAAACAAGGCAAGTAAACTGATCATGGCATGTACAAGAATCAAGAATCATATATCTAGGCGACTATTTCTAATCATTATCAACCTCTACAACCCATATCCAAGTCCATCTTGGACTTCGAAACTCAAATCTTGGCCGTAGGCCAATTTTCTAATTTACCTTTTCTAAGGTAAATTTTTAGCCTAGGTGGAAACCTAGTTAGCCTACCTACGCTTGGTATTTTGACCCGTGCTCCCTAGGGTAGTAAGGTACTAGCCTATACATATATTACCTACAAGATACCTAAGTAAAGTCGACGTCTAGTCCATCTTACGGCCTATTGCCGTATCTTGATTTCTCGCGATACGCAATGGTACGGCACGATACCGGCTCTCTACAACTCCGATTTCAACTCGGGAGCCTACCCGCAAAAATCAAATTCACGTATTCTAACTCCACGCCAAGTTTCGTCGCGATCCGATCCTCGGAGCTCAAATTTCCCTTCTAACTCGATTTCTTCTAAAACCCTCTTCTAGTTCTTACTCTAATTCTTCTTCTAATTCTTCTTCTAACTCTTCCTCTAATTTCTAACTTCTAACTTCTATTCCTATTCTCCTAACTTCTTCTAATCCTTCTTCTTCTAACTTCTTCTTATTCCTTCTTCTTCTAACTTCTTCTCATTTCTAACTCCCAACCTCTTCTTCATATTCTCCTAACTTCTTGTAATTTCCTCCTTCTTCTAACTTCTTCTTATTCTAACTATCATCTATCATATATTATATATATATATATATATATATATATATATATATATATATATATATATATATATATACTAAAGGGGGGTTAATAGGCTAAATAGGGGGCCAAAATGGGGGTTTTAGGGGGGGAACTGGCAGCTACTGCTGCCAGTTGCTGCTGCTGCTGCTGCAGCCTGTAGCTGCTGCTACTGCAGCTCCTCTTGCTGCTGCTGCTGCAGCTTCTCTTGCTGCTGCTGCAGCTCCTCTTGCTGCTGCTGCAGCTCCTCTTGTTGCTGCTGCAGCTCCTCTTCTTCTTCTCCATCTTCTCTTACTCCCTCTCATCTACCTCTATATATATATATATGATATATATATATATTATATATATATTCCCTATACTCAAAACACACACACATCTATCTATATATATATATATAAATACACTCGCACACATATATCTACATATATATAATACCACACACACACATATCTCTACATATATATAAATACACCCACACACACATATAGATATATATATAAATATAGACACACACACACAAACAAACACTCACACACTCACAAACACACACTCTCACCACCATCTCATGAAAACCACCACCACCACTCTCATTCCTCTACACTCACACACACAAATTCAAATATATATATATAATACATACACACATATATATACATATATACATATCTACATATAAATACCACTCTATTTATGAAAACCCCTAATTAATCCTTAACCTAGATTTTTAGGAAACCTAATAAATTCTACGGACAAAGTGTGGAGAATCTCCTCCTCTACAATTATTGTGAAAGCAATAAATGGTAAAGAGGAATTAATGGAGAATTAAAAGCTTACCTAGAAGTGGGTTTCTTGGAGGAAGAAGAGCTTGAGAGAAAATGAATTTTTGAAAGAGAGAGAGGGTTTGCTTAGTGGAGAAGAAAGAGGGGCACTACCAGAAAAAGTCGTTTTAGCGACGCATAAAGACGTCGCTAAAACGATAAATTTCGTCGCTAAAGATATTTAGCGACGGAATTACCGACGTTTCGTGATAGTCGCTGAAATGTAAGTAGCTAATCTTCTAAATGTCGGCAAACGTCGCAATTATCGACGTTTGTCGACGTATATATACGTCGGTATATTGTCGACGTCTACCGTCGTGACGTCGGTGGATTAGCGACGTCATACTGCGTGTCGCTACGCGTCGGTAAATTACCGACGTATTACCGACGGATCGTCGGTGGTTTAGTGACATGTTCAAAGTCGCTGAACGTCGGTAAAACCTAGGAATTCCTGAGAATATTACCGACGTGCACCGACGTTTACCGACGTTCTCCGACATATTATAACATCGCTAAACGTCGGTAAACTGGATAATATCGCATATTTACCGACGTTTACCGACGTAAATGTTCGTCGGTGTACGTCGCTAAGTCTGAAAAAAAATAAAAAAAATAAAATACAGAATGTCCATTTCTTCCTGCAGTTTAAAAAGATAACCATTTCTCACTGTAGAATAGGATCGAAATAATCACAGAATGTCCATTTCTCGCTGTACACAACTAACCAAGTTTGTATACTTGACGTCGATAATTGCGAATAACCAAATATCCAAATAACCAAGTTTACAACAATCACACAACAACTAACCAAATAACCAAATATCCAAATAACCAAGTATCCAAATAACCAAATAAACAAGTATCCAAACAACCAAGTATCCAAATCTACACAACCAACAAATATCCAAGTCACAAACAAAGAATGAAACAAACACAGAAACAGTCCTAACTAGGACTACTAGGAATCTAGTGCAGAAGGGGCACCGCCGCGACGAAGGGATAAAACAACTCATACTCCTCACGTGAAATCGATACCGATGGAGGCAGTGACGTCGGTGGAGTCGGTGTCGAAGAAGATGGCGGTGGAGGCGGCGGAGTCGACGACGATGAAGGCGCACCCGGAAGACCAGCACGCTCCAACGCTGTAAGTCGCTGGTGGTATGAATCCATGCTAGATAACATTCTATCACTGCTCTCGACCATCGACTCCTGCGCCAATCTCATCCTCTCGGCCATGGTCAACTGTCCTGTCTGCTGCTCCGTGACCGTGCGCTCTAACCCTCCAACGGTGCGCTCTGTCCTCTCAGTCGTCTCCCTGAGGTCCATAATGTCACGGTCGAGCGCATCCAATCGTGCTAGCAGCGCAGGATCGTCGTGCTGAGACTGCTCCTCGATCCGTCGTAGCAGGTCGTCACGGAGAGACTCCATCATCTGGTAGACTCGGGCAGACTCCTGGGACGGCTGTGGACCATGCACACTAGCAGGAGATGTCCTAGAGGACTGGGTCGCAACTAGGGCGCCATAGGATCCCGTACCGTAATACGTACCCCTACGGAGTCCACCAGCGGCGGCAATCCACAGCTCGTCCTCCGACAGAGCTTGAGTGGGCTGCGAGAAAGTACCGGCCTCTCCTGCATCAGGTGCACTAGCAGCCGCCCGTTCCCGCAGCCTCTAATACTCGGCCTAGAAAGTACTTATTATTACTAACTTCTAATTTCTAATTAATGTACTTATTATTACTAATTTCTAGTTAATGTACTTATTATTTCTAATTTCTAATTAATGTACTTATTATTACTAACTACATGAATATTTATTTGCATCATATTACTAAGTTATATTAAAATTGAAGATTCTCTCAACCTTGATGCTGGATTAAAGTTTGACAAAGTGTCCTCGTCTTCTTCCGATTCTACTATGGAATATGTCTTTTCTAATGAAACAGCAGCCATAACTGAAGACTGGAGACACCCATTTCTAGACTTTGTATTATATGACATACTTCCTGATAATCCGAGTGAAGCAGCGTCTATTCGGCGTAGATCTCTCAGATTCTATTATAATCATACTACGAAGACACTATATCGTCGGTCCTACGACGGTCTTCTCCTTCGATGCATCGCTGGTGAAGAAGCACAGATAATCCGTGAAGCACATGATGGTGTTTGCGGAGCTCATCAACCAGGTCCTAAACTTCAAGATCGTATCCGACGTATGGGTTATTATTGGCCCACGATGGTGGCTGACGCCATTCAATATGCTCGGAAATGTAAAGCCTGTCAAATTCATGCAGACTTTATCCATCAACCGTCAGAGTTCTTACACCCAACAGCGGCATCATGGCCCTTTGAAGCTTGGGACATGGACGTCATTGGTCCCATCAACCCACCATCATCAAGAGGACATCGGTTTATTCTAGCAATAACCGATTACTTTTCCAAATGGGCTGAAGCCATCTCGTTGTCTGAAGTCAAAACTTCTAGTGTTATCAACTTCGTCAAGCATCATGTCATCTATCGATTTGGTGTTCCTCGGCGTATTATCCATGATAATGGACCGCAGTTCGTCAGTCAGAAATTTACTCGATTCTGCGATGATCATCGGATCAATAATTTAGCTTCTACAGTATATAATCCAGCAGCTAATGGATTGGCATAAGCTTTCAATAAAACGATCATCAAACTCTTGAAAAAGTTCATTTCTTCCAACAAACGCAACTGGAGCGAGGAGCTTGGTGAATGTTTATGGGCCTACCGTACCACAGTTCGCAATGCAACCGGATGTACGCCTTTCTCTTTAGTATATGGGTATGAAGCTGTTTTTCCCCTTGAGATCCAGATTCCTTCTCTGAGAATTGTAGTCTCCAATGAACTTACAACAAAAAATAATGATCGTCTTCGACTTCAAGAATTGGAAGCTCTAGATGAAAAACGATTGTATGCTCAACAAAATATCGAGCTGTATCAGGCCCGAATCTCAAAAGCTTTTAACCGGAAAGTCAAAGTCAGAGCATATCAGAAGGGAGAACTGGTCCTTACTGTCAGATGTCCTATGACCATGACACATATGAGCAAAGGCAAATTTGACGCGAAATGGGAAGGCCCATTCGTAGTAAACAAAGTCTTCTCTAACGGAGCATACCAGCTTGCCTCTATAGATGGGAAAGTCATGATGATGCCTATCAATGGCAAATTCTTAAAGAAATATTATAATATTTTCATCATTCCCCAGCAAATATAAAATTCTTCTCTACAAAAGTTATCTCGATATCGTTATCCCCAGAGAAAATCGATATTCTACCATGTATCATTTTCCCAGAGAATTTGATATCTTGTCTTATTAGATCCCCAGTGGACTTAATAAAGATCTTGTATAGAAAATCATGTCCATATTACCTCTGAATTTTCTATCTCAGTATGTATCATATTTTCTATTCTCTGAAAATGATATCTCGTCTTTTGATTTTCGAGTCCAAAGATCATGGAAAATAGAATCCAAAGATATCTTTATATCTGAATTCTGTTTTCTCTAATCAGTATTAAATTAAAATTATCTTTGGTTTAGTATCATGATAGAGTTACAAAGTTTATTTGTATATTCTATTTTTGAAATATGTCATGTATTATTTACCTCTGAACATGTTTTCTACAAAAATATCTTCCACAGAATTGAAATCAAGCCAAGATATTCATTTCAATCAAAATCAGAACATTGATTACAATGGGTATCAAAACTTCAATACATGATAAATGTAAAAGATCTATTTAGGAGTAATTATCTCCTGAATACGAACGATTACATTATTTATCTTTTCTTCATGAGCTTTCTTGATTCGCTCTGTTGTTTCAGCTCCAATCATCCGTTGGTCATATTCCACAATAATAGAGCTACGGCGGTTGGTCTCTTCAATCTGATTGGTTTGCATCAATTCTCGCTCTTGCTGTAAAACTTGACAGCGTTCAGCTGCAGATTTACGATCAGTAGCAATCTCTGATTGTTCTGTTTCCACAGAGGCAATTTGCTCCTGAAGACGAGCTAGTTCTTCCCTCAACTTCCTAAGCTCTTCAGCTTTTGACGCTTCATCTTTCTCTAGGCGCTCCATATTCTGACGAGTACTTATTATTTCTTCGTCTTTCGCCATTAACTCTTTGGAAGACTGAGCGAGGAATTCTGTCAGAGCAATATGCTGAGCTTGAGCTTCATTCTCCAATTGAGCAATCTCAGCTGCAGTCAGGGAATTAATATCCTCCTTTTTTATCTCCTAATATTTATGGATGTTTGCTTCTAAATCATTCAGGAGATGTTCAAAAAAGACACATTGGGTCCCATAACCAGCCTGTCTCAAAGCTGAAAGTGGAAAACTAGTCGCCTCTCGAAGACTCGAAAAGGGCATAGTCTCATCCTTCATGAGTCATCTTGAGAATGTATCCAGATACGAATAAATAATATCTGAATACATCCCCATGATCTTTGCTATCCCTGTATCAAAACCGGGAGTCGCTGCAATAGTAGGGGAAGGAGCAGGAGGAGCCTCTATTCTTGGAGCTGAAGTTAGTGCTTTTGGAGAACTCGGCAAATGTGAACTCCCCTCACCCACATCAGTTTGAACAAGTGGGGCTTGAGTAGAACTCATAGCCGGTGCAGTTCCTACAGCTGTTGAAAAAAAAAGACATGATCAAAACCAAAAGACAATAAAGCAGAGACAAGACAAAACTCTGATGAATAAAATATTACCTGGAGCTGGTTCATATTCAGTTTCCTTCGGATCATTCAGCCCGGCTCGTAGTCTGTTCAGAGTACTTTCTGACACGGGATTTATTTCACTGCTTCCCGCCCCAGAAGTACTCGGAACTTGAACCTCTATATGCCTCTCCGGCTCTGGTGTCAACCCTGAGTGTTGACCAATGGTCTTCAGTACATCATTTGGTGTTTTAGACGGTGATTCATCGTCTATCTCCATGTCTTCTTCTCCAGAAGAATGAGACGACGGTTCATAGTCAACTTGTTCGCTCTCTGAAGCTTCAGCAATTGGTTTGAGAGAAGTGGCTTCCTTCACTGATTCTCCCGAAATCAGTAAGTCATTAGCTGTTTCAGTCTGATGCTCGGCCTCTACCGCAGGTTGACTAATCTCCTGCGTATCATCGGCCATTGGCGGAATCGATCCTATATCAGAAGGCATGGATGACCCAGCAGGTTCAGGAATATCTTCTTCAACAGGTTCTGCCTTTACAGAAAAATCAAAAGCAGCTTATTTTTCTGAAGCCAATCGCACAACACGATCGGTGGGACTCTCTGCATCGAGACAAATTACGGATTTAGTTTTTGAAACTATCACTTTCCTTCCTATTCTTTTTGTGAATGGAACAGTAGGATAATTGTCTTTTGGATCACTACCTGCTTCATCATCTCTGACTCGATTGGAAATAGGAGAAGTCCCTGGAATGGTAATTCCTCCACGATTTCGAGTCTCTGCTCGAGTGACTCTTTTTGGGGCAGGCCCAGCAGCACCTTTGCCCCGCTTCCTTTTCGGGGTATTATCAGCAGATATACTTTCTTCAGCACTCCCGATGGGTACATGTAATGGTTGATGAAGGTCATCAGAGAAGAAAGTTTCTAGAACTTCATCATCAATTTCATCGGTAGCCAAAGGATCTTCTTGATCATGGCAATCTCTAGGCAGGGCTGATTTAGTTGATTTCTTTTCAATATGAATAAAGCTTCTACCTAAGATGCTAAATTTTTCATCAAAGGTATTAGCTGATACATAGAATTTGGCATAAGACGCCAATATTCCAGCTCCTCTATGATAGGTGACCGGATCTGGCATAGAAAAGGTAGCCCCTGTACCTTTAGCAATGTAATATATCCACGCTCTGGCACCATCAATCAACCCGCCTTGATAACCAAAACACGTCGTTGCATTGCCTACATGCAACTGATCGTAACCAAATTGTCGAGCAAACCTGCTCGGAAGATATGGTTCTAGATAAGTGATGTTGTCACGGCGGCAGATTAAATGAGATGGCCTGATCCTCTTCAGCCATTCATGTTGAACATCATCCAATTCATTGCCACCAATGCCATCAATCAACCTTCCAGGCATGGTCTCATATCCAACAGGTGGAGGAACACAAGTGAAGCTCCATAGTCCTCCCCCTGTTTAATATAGTCCTACAATCTGTCAAAGTGTCATATTTCTACTTTGGTGTGTGACTGTATCTTTTCAGAAAAGTGTCATCTGGTCTAGCCATTCCAGCACTCATAAGAGATTCAAAATGCAGAAGTAGCCATCCAAATAAATATGTAAAGGTCATTTCTACCCGAGGAAAGGATGTAAGGCTCTTTCTTGCCAATTCGAACATTCTGTCTGAGTATGCCCTTAATCCAGCATTCAGACGACATGTCATCGCTGTCAGTAAATCCATCTTATACCCAAAAAACCAGACGGACTGCTGCGAAGACAACTCCTCTGTGCATCCTGTCTGCTGAACATGTGCCAGGAACTACGAATTTTCTCAGCCAGAGAGAGATAAATCCGGCCAGATGACCTTCAGCGGATAATTCTCCTCTCTCGGCTGCCCTGCTTAATATAGGTTTCAAACCTATCACCGGCTTTATAAGTGCCGTCGTCTTCCTCAATGACAATGTCGTCATGAGTGGTATCCCGGATGAGCCTATCAATCTCAGCTTGATTCAGAGGTTTAAATTCACCGACATACTGCTCAGACTTCTTCTTCTTTGAACTTCATCAGTACGGCCTTGAAATAAATAGGCCATCCATTTGAAAGAATAACAGTTAGAATCTCCTTCTCTACCTTGTCCTTTATAAAATGCCTTACAAATACTGTAATGGCACATCAATTCTTCAAAGACATGAAGAACCAATGGGTTGGCTTCGGAGATCTTATTCATTTCATCAACGAAAGGGATATACTCTTCATATGGCAGATCTGTTGTTGGCAGTTGAGAAATATATGCCATTTTATGAAGGACGAATCCCATTTTGCCTCTTGGGGTCATGAAGGTGCCGGAACGGTAGTTATACCTCTCCGCTAACGCCAAGAACAAATCCGGGTTTGGCCTGAAACCATAAGCAGTGCACTTAATGGCATCATATAGGCCTATCACCTGTAACTGTTCACCAAAGTTCTTCAGAATCCATTTCACAAGAGCAGTCCATCTGGTATTCTCCAGATTTACCAGACCAGTCAGCCTCATTGACTGTTTTAGATAGATGGCATTTTCCAGTTAAGCAAATTTGTTTGCAAAAATTGGGACTCTGACTGGCTTCAGCAATGCCGAGTCCTCAGGAGGGATAGTGGCAGGTAGCAGTCCTCGCAGAGATGTGACATGTGGTTCAGTACCACTGCATAATCTTCCTTGACGATATCCTATCCACCCAGCCTTTGCTTGTCGGGATGGAGTGATATCCCACTTCATCTGTCTTTGACAACTCGCATGAAATAAACGAGCTATGTTGATGCTTTTTGATAAACCAGTCAAATACATTGGCTGATTTACATCACCATCCCTATAGTAACAGTATGATACTTTGTCCAGAGCAGACTGATAATTCATGTCAATAGCATCTCCGAAAAGAAATGCTGGCTTCGAATGGGTAACACCATCTACACTTTGTAAAGGCAGTCCACTCATCAGGTTCAACAAAGTGTCATTTTCTTGATTGGTCAAAAGAGCTATTCTTGTAGAAGGTCCATCGAATTGGGGAAAACGAACATGTGATGAGTCACTTCTATAGTTATTTCCCACACATCCTTCAAATTCTGCCTCCTGAGCCAGAATATCCACTGCAAAAGAAGAATAAAACCTTAGTAATCTTCAACATCAAGAGATGACAAAGTTCAGCATACGCTCAGTTTTCCTTAAGCGTATGGCAGATTCAAAGTTCAGCATACGCTCAGTTTTTACTAAGCGTATGGCAGATTCAAAGTTCAGCATACGCTCAGTTTTTACTAAGCGTATGACAGACTCAAAGTTCAGCATACGCTCAGTTTTACTAAGCGTATGGCAGACTCAAGGTTCAGCATACGCTCAGTATATCCTTAGCGTATGGCAGACTCGAAGATCCATATATGCTCAGTTTATTCTAAGCGTATGACAGATTCAGAGATCACTTTTTACGCTCAGTTTATCTTTAGTGAATGATTTTAAAAGTTCAGTTTATGTTCAGGAGTTAGCGTATCTCAGTGAGACAACTCGCCATAGCATATTCTTTCAAGACAGCGTATTTTGACATTTCTATCAAAAATACGCGTATCATACAGAATACGCTCCAAACATATTTTTCGTATAAACAAAAAATATGGGATATGGCTAAACCCTAAAGAGGGAAGCGTATTTTCTGACGTATTTGACCCTAAAGAGGGGATACGTTTATGATTTTGTTCTAACCAGAGCCCTAAATAGGGGATAGTTACAGTTCATCATCATCATCCTCACCATAGAGAGGCTTCAATGGGCGTTCACTTTGTCGAACGCGCTCATTGGTAGTCTTCTTAGCAGCGGCGGCGGCGGGCTGAGATGACTCCGCAGGAGCCTTCCCCTTTCCCTTCGCAGCAGCATCAACCTTGGGCGCCATTGATAAAGCTTGAGTCGAAGAAGAAGAAGAAGTTGAGTCTTGAGTTTCTTTTTTCTCTCTCGAAGATGGATGCAAAAGTAGAGAAATAAATCAGGTCTTGGAAGACCTATTTATAGAAGAAAAGAAGAAGTTCAAACGGCGGATATTCTTTAAACAGAATCCCTAAGATTTGCACTGATATTGAGGAAGATAACAAACTTATGCCAGCGTGTCAGGACTTATTCCCACTTTAAGTTCAAAGTAATTTCGAACTTTTGAAATTCATAAAGTTCGAAAACTTTGAAGGGGTCTTGTAGGGTGTGAAAATTATGACACGCTGATATAAGACCCAGCCCAAGTCATACGCTCAAGGCCATACGCTTAGCCCAAGTCATACGCTCAAGGTCATACGTTCAGCCAAGGCCATACGCTCATCTAAAGGCCGTACGCTCAGTGAATATTTTATTATTTCCTGAGATGACAGCACAGCATGTATTTAATAAAGGATGAATCTAACACTTCGTCTTTCGTGCAAAGACAGCTGCCCCATGAAGACTAACCGTCGTATAGGTTTTCGAGAAAAGATTTGTCTCTTATGAGGACAGCTCAGCAGCCATCATAAATAAAGAGTCATCATTACTGTCATTTCTGACAGTCTGTCATCATATCTGCAGCACGACGCTCAAGAAATATTTGTCAGTATTTGAAGATATGGCGTATTTGAGAAGATTGAAAAACAGCCACGTGTCTACTCCCTCAATGCATACGGCTTCTTGCCATCCAAGTGAGCGTATGGACCCCATACGACTCCTTCCAACTAAGTGAGCGTATGGACTCTATATGACTCCTTCCAACTAAGTGAGCGTATGGACCCCATACGACTCCTTCCAACTAAGTGAGCGTATGGACCCCATACGACTCCTTCCAACTAAGTGAGCGTATGGACCTCATACGACTCCTTCCAACTAAGTGAGCGTATAGACTCCATACGACTCCTTCCCAGCCAAGTAAGCGTATGGACTCCATACGACTCCTTCCCAATCAAGTGAGCGTATCAGCTTTATATGATCCAAGTCAGTGTATGTAAGACATGTGCTTTCAAAAGCTAGCGTATGACTCTTCTTCAAAGACAGCGTATCACAGCAAAGGCATCCAGGATGACTTTCAATGTACAGTCAACACACGTTCTCACGTGTCCTGTACTCAGTTACTCAGTTATTCAGAAGTTATGTAACGTGGCATCCATGCCACCAATCTCTTCTAGATATATTCCACTACTCTCAACCGCACTCCAAGGTATCTTTACCAGAATTTGCCACGCGTCCCTGCAGTTATGCACACGTCAAGTAACTGACTGAGCATATGCTTCAGAACAGTTATCCAGAACTCTATAAAAGAGAGTTTCTTCATCTTCATCACAACACAGTCAATTTCAGAGAGAACAGAGAGATTACCCAGTTGCTATCCAAGTTCTTCGAAGTTCGAGTTTTCTTCATCGCATCGTCCAAGGGATAAAGTAATCGTCTTCTAGATTAGATTCCTATAGTTGTAATTTTCTCAGATACAAAATAAATAAAGTAAATTTATTTATGGAAAACAATCGTATCAGCAGTAGGAATGCTAGACGGGCGATCACTCTCAACAGGCCTGGAACTACTCGTCCCAGGAGATATGCCACGTGACGTCATCCCACCAGGCCTACCTACTGTCCGATATGGAGGAGTAATCGACGACGAGGATCCAGAGCCGGTACCAGAATGAGGTACCGAAGGAAAACTCCGTCCTCTAGCAGTACCTGTAGGAAGTACCGGAGGAGAGTGACCTCGTTGTCTCCTTCGGTACGCTCCGCGACGACCTGCCATACCTGATAACAGCATATGATAACAACAAATATAGAGACTAGAAATATGAAAGTACAACAAATAATAGAGACTAGAAATATAAAAGTACAATAAATAATAGAGACTAGAAATATGAAAGTACAACAAAGACAAGATAATAACTAAGACAATATATGATGATACATTCTATGTAGGCCTCAAAATGAAAGTCACGCTGAGTTGATCAGGACAATGTCTAAAAAGTCACGCTGAGCTGATCAGGACAATATTCAAAAGTCACGCTGGGAAACAGCTCATCATTTGTCAGAGTGTAATTATGACTGACAGTACGACAGTCGAAGAATGTCTTCTCGTATGCCACGTATGCACAGAACTCGAGAGATCACAGCCGCCTATTGCGTGACTTTTGAAATCTTCTTCAGTAAGACTCAGCCTTTACCAAGTTGGCGTACCAAAAGAGCTTCTTGTCATTTAATGCGACTGACAAAAGCAATCACGGTCAGAGATTTTGTGTCAGTCGAAGCACGTCGAATCAAGACAGCTGGCAGTCCTGTTTCAATCAAGCGTAGATTATGTTCTTTTCCAAAGTCTGCGTATATTTTGAGCTTTCTGTCTCAAGTTTGCGTGGATTCTGAAGTTTCTTCCCTCAAGTCTGCGTAGATTTTGAAGATTTTCGCCCCAAGTCTGCGTGGATCCTGAAGCTTCTTGTCCCAAGTTTGCGTGGATTTTGAAGCTTTCTGCCCCGAGTCTGCGTAGATTTTGTCTTCAATCTCTGCGTGGATTTCATCAAATTGGAGTACATGGCAGCCATGCCACTGATCTCTCGCTTGTGTGTCCTGTAACTTGCACACGACTCATGCATTGCCATGTGTCCAGTTACAGGCCACGTCCAGTAACTGCTCACAACCTTGCGTATGTTAAATCCTGCGTAATTTTCAACTAGACACAGGCTGTGAAGACAGTTATCCTTTCAGTTATTTTTGACTCTATAAATAGAGTTTTTTTTCTCATTCATTGTACAGATACATAGTTATCTAACTTACTGTCAAAATTTTGAAAGCTTTTCTTCTTCGCATAGTCCAAGGAATAAAGCGATCGTCTTCTAGATCGGATTCCTACAGTTGTAATTTTCCCAGATACACAACAAATAAAGTGAATTTATATGAAAAACAAATTGGCGACTCTGCTGGGGAAATCCATCTCCTCTTCTGAGATGGCAACAACTCAATGCGATACTTCGTCAATCGGCTCGACGAAGAAGGTGATGACGATCCAATTCGATCAACTCGCCTATGAAGAAATACAGCGGGCTAAGAGTGGCAAACCCACTTCAGCCTCCATCATCACTGCCAAGTCGAAGGGACACTCTGTTTATGTCCCTAAGAATCAGTTGGCAGCCAATGGTGAAGTCTCTGCCACAGTGTCTACTCCTAACACTGGCAAGAACTCTACTGCAAGCACGCACACTCTTGTGCGCTCGAAGATGACAGCAATCAAAAGTCACACTGACAGTACTGGCTCTTTAGCCAAATCTGTTCCAGCGTGCAAATTCCATTCCGAAAGTCACGCTGACAGTACTGGCTCCTTAGCCAAATCTGTTCCAGCGTGCAATCTCTCATTCAAAAATCATGCTGACAGTACTGGCTCCTTAGCCAAATCTGTTCCAGCGTGTATTTCCAAAATCAAAAATCACGCTGACAGTACTGGCTCCTTAGCCAAATCTGTCCCAGCGTGTAATCTCAATCCTAAAAGTCACGCTGACAGCACTGGTTCTTTAACCAAATCTGTTCCAGCGTGCAAATTCCATTCCGAAAGTCACGCTGACAGTACTGGCTCCTTAGCCAAATCTGTTCCAGCGTGCAATCTCTCATTCAAAAATCACGCTGACAGTACTGGCTCCTTAGCCAAATCTGTTCCAGCGTGTATTTCCAAAATCAAAAATCACGCTGACAGTACTGGCTCCTTAGCCAAATCTGTCCCAGCGTGTAATCTCAATCCTAAAAGTCACGCTGACAGCACTGGTTCTTTAACCAAATCTGTTCCAGTGTGTAAATCTAAAATCAATAATCACGCTAACAGTACTGGTTATTTAACCAAGTCTGTTTCAGCGTGTATTTCATCTAAGAAGAATAGCTCTTTAGCTCTCTCTTCTTCTTTGCCAAGTTCTACTAGAACTGGGGGTGGTCTTCCACACAAATTCCCTTCGAAAAGGAATAACTCTTTAGTTGTTTCTTCTGCTCTTGTAGTTTTTACTTCAGGAACAGCTTTGACTGACACTTTTGTTAGTCAAAGAAAAGGAGATGGTCTGTTGACTACTCTTCCTTCTGGACATTCTATGTCTCAAAACTTGAATGAGTCTAAGAAGAAACATTCCTTAATGTCTTCTTCTATGACTTCTTCAAATTGGGCACAGAATTTGTCCATTAGAGAGGGTTTGTTACCAACTCCTAATCAGGGGGATGGTTCTATTTTTCCTTCTCTGCAAATATCCATCAATGGAAGGAAAACTCCATGTGTCAAAAACCATTGTGTCACCTCCAATTGATCTAAGAGCAAAACTTAATCAAATCCGTTTGGGAAATACTTCTGGTGTTAAGAAACCACATCAATCGGAAACAAGGTTAAGAGATCCAGATGCAGAGTATGCTAGAAACTATGTGGCTCATATTAATCACTCTTTGTATAATCAAGAGCCATCAAGACCCAAGAACAGGAAATATACTCCTAGCAATACACAAAGAGTGTTCTCTGATGCACCTCAATCTTCACAAACAGATTTACGAGAACACCTTCAACAGAAGAGAAGGAGTAATTTTGTGACAATGGACCATGCTGGATGTGACTTCCAGCCAAGAGTCATAATTCAATGCAGATGTCAATCAATGGTTCAGGACCATGTTGATCATGAATGTGATTTCCAGCCGAGAGTCACAATGCAATGCAGATGTCAAACAAAACGATAATCTCTCTTCAATCGGATTCAGTGTGAACCTATGCCTGAAGAAGATGAGCCTTTATTTTGCTTCTGTCAACATGACCTCTCGGGATACTGGGGGTAGAGCTGATAGTCCAGATGGAGTATTCAGAAACGCCAGAGCAAGAGTCTTAGCTTCTAGTCAAAGAAATTTGATCTCTGAAGATGATTCTGAGTTCCTTGGAGAATCTAACTTCTCACCTCTTCCTACTGGGGGTAGTTCTCCTATAATTGACTTTGATGCACAAAGCAATAATTCAGAACAAACAACATCCACCAGTTCATCAATAATCCCTCGTACAGTCACGACTTATATGGTTGATGGGAATACTGATGAATCTTCTTCTTCCTTGACTCCTCAGGAACAAAAGATTGCTTCTTTGGAACAGCAAATGAAGTCTATGGCCGATACTATGAAGTCGATGTATGAACTCATGGTAGCACAGATGCAAAATCGACAGACTGTACCAGATGCCATACCAATTGACACTGTTATAAGTCCAGTACAAGTTCCTCCAGCATACAATCCAATACTCCTGGACCAGCTCAACCAATCCTAGTCTCTCTGGAGCTGGAGGTAGTGCTTATAATGCTGTTCCTCCTCCCAACTATTCTCTACAAGCTACAACTCCACAATCTTTCGGAGTTGTTAATGAAGAATTGAGGAATCTCAAAACTCAATTCGAGGCATTCAAACAGAAGGATGGTTTACAAAGATTAGGCATCAAGCAACCTTATCCGATAGAATGGAAGCAAGTATCGTATCCTCCTAAATACAAGCCTCCTACTATCTCATTCTATGATGGAACCACTTCTCCAAGTCAGTTTATTAATCACTTCGAAGTGATGACTGATCAATTGCAACCAAGCGATGCCCTCCTTACTCGGGTGTTTGTTGGATGTCTTAAGGGAACAACTTATGAATGGTATAGAAGTCTCCCAGATGGGTGTATTACCTCATTTGCCGGTTTCAAACAGATGTTTCTTGAATATGTCTGCTCTTATTAGAATCAAACAGAAAAATAATGAAACTACAGAGGATTTCATTGAACGATTTCGAAGAGAAGCTCTGAAGATGCCTCTTGGAACTCCTGATACTGTCACTATCGACACATGCAAATCAAATTTGTTGCCAATCATCAGCATGTGGACAGGATCCACCCAATTTCAAGACTAGCCTTCTTTCATAGTTAGTGCTAAGGCCGCAGAAATTAGTGCTGAAACCTTCAAAGGTTTAGGAGTGCAGATGACTCCCAAAGAAACAGGTCAAGGTGCTAACAATAATGCTAAAAACAATGCTCGCAAGGGAAAAGAAACTCTTGAAGTTAATCTTCAGAGCAAAGATGCATCAACTGTACAAACTTCTCCTACTTCTACAACCCAACAAACAAGAGCACCTCGCCCCAAGGAAGAATACTCTTTCGATGATGACGATGTCCTTGGTATCTTTGAATGTCTGCTGAAAGGTAATAAAATACAATTACCTGAAATCAAGAAACCTGATGAAGCTGGTAAGACAGATCATCCCAAATACTGTCCATACCACCGAATGTTGGATCACACAATTCGTACATGTTATGTACTGAAAGGAAAGATCAAAAATGATTAAATCTGGAGCTATCTCTCTTACTCCAAAAGAGAAGACCGTCACCTCCAACGTCGTCTCTATGCAATTCGGAGATTTCCTCCTCACTCTCTTGAAAGTGGGATCGTTCCTATTCCCAAGGCAACTCTTGAAATAGTGAATATTCCTCCTCCACAGTCTGAAAAATTAGTGCCAATCACTTTGGAAACATGAGAAATCATGTGGATCCATCCTGATCTAGTGGCAGATTTTGAATCGCCTTCTCCTCGAAAGACTACTTCTCGAAAGTCCAAGAAGGCTGGAAAGATTAAGTCATGTCATATGACTTCTCTTGGATCTATCTCTGACACAGAGCCAAAAGAAAAAGAAGAAGCACTTGCTGGTGCTACTAGAACAGGGAAACCTTATCTAAAGGATTATTCCAAAGATCCTGAGGATACTCCTGATACCCCTCCTGCTGATAAAGACGCTCCTAATGTTCCTTCTGAAGAAGAATCATCCACCGTACCTGTTCCTTCAACTATCCCAGTTGAACCTGTTTCTTCCAAGCCTACAGCTCTTGAGAAAGGCAAACAACAGGCTCGGTTTGATAAACCAATCAAGAAGTCCTCTCCTCTTGGACTTCAGAAGCCTTATAATTTCGACATTCTAGCTCAATTTGCAAATACTCCAGCTAGAATGTCCCTCTTTGAACTTCTACGTCTCTCCAAAGAGACTCGGAAGACGTTAAGTGAAGCACTTCTACAAGCTGATCTTGTCTTGCACAATTAAAGAAGCCAGATGCAGAACCTGCCACTTGCTTACATTGCAACAGTGTACTGGAGATTATCCCAAATATCACCTTTACACAAGACGACATGCTACTGGAGGATAATCGACATGATCGACCTTCTATTATACCGGTTATATCGACACGATGAAGATAGATCGTATCCTCATTGATCCAGGGTCTGCTATAAGCATAATGCCAAAGAGTCTGTTGGATGAACTAAAAATCCCTCTTCACAAGCTTTCCAAGACAGTTACTATCCTGGGATTCAATCAAAGCAGGAGCGAGCCTTTGGGAAAGATTCATCTGAAGCTTCAAATAGGCGATTTCAGATCCAAAGTCACTTTCTATGTGATTGAGATCGTGGGATCCTATAATCTTCTTTTGGGGAGGCCCTTTCTTCATAAAATAATGTGGTGCCTTCTACTCTTCATCAGTGTTTTAAATACATTGATAGCAATAGAAGAGTACAAAAAGAAGTTGCTGATATAAATCCCTTCCATGGGGTTGAAGCCTATTTCAATGATTCCCGGATGTACAAAGAAGAGTATACAAGGGTGATACAAGCTATGAGGAAAGATGATTCACAAAGTGAGATTTTAATAATTCCTGTTAAAGGTCGAACTACTCAGCAACAATCTCCCAAACCCTCTGGAGAAAGTTCTTTCATCATTCCGGTGAGTGGACGAATTTTCTATTACCTCAGTCGTCTACTCAGGATACACTGATCATTCCTGTCAGTGGCGTACTGCAACTCCTGCATCTTCACATGTGAAATAGGATACTCTGCTAATTCCAGTTGGAGGGCGGATTACTCTTCCATCTCAAGCTTCAAGGGAGCACCTCTTCTGAGCCATTTGTTATCGATCTTAATCGAAACAATGCTTCTTCTCGCTCATCTTCTCCTCCTTTAGTCATTGACTTAGCTAAGATCTCTAAGGCTCAGCCTTCTCCCAATGTAAATACTGCTGCTTTTACATTTAATGAAAAGTCTCCATCTTTGCAGTATGTTGATGTGTGTAATTATGTTCATAGTTATTTACATTTGTTAGATGACTTGAGCACAATAACCATAGGAGTTGTACATACTGCTCATACAGATGTATCCCTAGAACCGGTACAATCTTCGTACTTTCTAGTTCCCAGCAGAAAGCCAGGAGACATCCCAATATTCTTCTACAAAGGGCCCCAAAATCCTTCTGATTTCGAAGATGAGGACAAAAACGATGATACTGGAAGATTACAACTACGTCGTTATAGTCAGCAATCTAAAGACATCATTAAAAATATGGGCTGTGACTTCAGAACTGGCCTCAATAGTGGAAAAGGAAGAAAAATGCCTGTCCGGATCCCTCCTCTGAAATATGGGAGAACGAAATGCGGATTGGGCTATACTGCTCCTACTCCTTTTATCAATATTGTTCATGAAGATCTCGAATCTGACGAAGATAAGGATCTGATTCTTCTAGTACTACCTTTGGGATTCCGATACGAGTATCGGTGATTTCTACTGCAACATTCTGTCTTCCAACATGGTCTCTATTGACCGTTCTGAAGAAAGTGATGAAGACGAAGATGAGTTTGAAATCTCACCTGAATCAGAACAATGGGCCCAAAGGTTAGATAATCAATGGGAGTTCCGTTTTGAGCAAAAAGAACCTCCGACTGAAGACAAACTTGTTCAAATAGATGTTGGTGAAGAGGGATCTCCCAAACCAACATTCATCAGTGAAAGTCTTTCAGAAACTGATAAGCAAGACATGATTAAACTCATTCGTGACTACATCGACGTCTTCGCTTGGAGTTATGAAGATATGCTAGGACTTGATCCACAAATCGTAACTCACAAGCTCAATATCTTGCCGAATGCTAAACCGGTCAAACAACAACAGCGACGATTTCGTCCAGATATTATGGATGCAATTGAAGCTGAAGTCAATAAACTCATGACCTCGGGTTTATTAGAGAGGAACAACATCCCGATTGGGTGGCTAACATAGTTCCTGTCCTTAAAAAGACTGGCAAGATCAGAGTATGCATAGACTTCCGCGATCTCAATGCGGCATGTCCTAAAGACGAATTTCCTCTACCAATCACTGATGTCATGGTCGATAATACCTGTGGGTTTGAACGGATATCATTCATGGACGGATATTCTGAGTACAATCAGATTAAAATGTTTCCAGATGACGAGAAACACACTTCTTTCAGAACGTCGATCGGTACATACTGTTATACAATTATGCCATTCGGTCTCAAGAATGCAGGAGCAACTTATCAACGAGCCATAAGCACTATATTCCGTGAATGTTTGCGGAAAACAGTCGAATGCTACGTTGATGATATTGCCGTCAAAAGTCGACAAAAGGAGGATCATATCCAAGATTTGAAGACTATATTTGATCTAATGCGTAAGCATCAATTAAAGATGAACCCTACTAAGTCCTTCTTAGGCGTCTCTAGTGGTAAATTTCTCGGCTTCGTAATTACCTCTAAAGGTATACACGTGGATCCCGAGAAGATCAAAGCCATCCAAGAGATGCATCCTCCACGCACCTTAAAAGAGCTACGAGGATTTCAAGGAAGGATCGCTTATATCAGGAGATTCATCTCTAATCTTTCAGGACGCTGCAGACCATTCAACAAACTTATGAAGAAAGGTGTCTCTTTTGTCTGGAATGATGAATGTCAGAAAGCATTCGATGATATAAAACAATATCTGATGAGCCCTCCAGTATTGGTACCTCCTGTCTCAGGAATTCCATTCCTCCTATATACTCGAGCAATGAGTCATTCATTGGGTGCATTGCTCGCGCAAAAGAATAAAAATGGTCATGAATAAGCCATCTACTATCTCAGTCGTACTATGACCGGAGCTGAACCTCGATATTCACCGGTCGAAAAAGAATGTCTAGCCTTGATGTTCGCTGTTCAAAAGACACGTCATTATATCATTGGCCAGACTATTCATGTCATTTCCAAGATCAATCCTATATAGGTCATGATGAAGAAACCCAGTGTTTTGAATTCTCGATTGGCTAATTGGGGAATCTTACTTGCTCAGTATGATATGCACTATATTCCACAGATATCTGTCAAAGGACAAGCTTTAGCTGATTTTCTGGCTGCTCATTCAATTCCAGAAGATTCAAAACTCTATGATGAAATCCCAGATGAAGTCCTAGATTCAAACCAAATTGCTGAAGAAGATCCTACTTGGCGTCTATTCTTTGATGGAGCTTCAAGGATAGGTCCTAATGGTGATATTGTCGCTGGAGTTGGAGTCGTTCTTGTATCGCCAGAAGGTCTTTCTATCCAAAGAGCTTATTCTCTTGATCAGCCGTGTTCAAACAACGTAGCTGAGTACAATGCATTACTCATTGGTCTTCAACTCGCTAAACATCTGAATATTCAATATTTGGAGGCGTACAGAGACTCTAAACTCATTGTCAATCAGATAAGGGGTATTTATGAAGTTCGCCATCAAGATCTGGTTCCTTATCATAGATCAGCTATATCAATGGCTTCTTCGTTTGAAGAGTTCTTCATTGAACATGTTAGGCGAGCATGTAACACAGAAGCTGATGCTCTAGCTAATCTTGCGACGGTGTTGGCTATTCCGATTAGACGGCAACAAATGATTGTTGTTCGTAATCGAGAATTGTTTCATCTGGAAAATAACCTGACCCTAGGACTTCCAATTGACATTGAAAAATCAACGTCTCATGACGTCAATACAACAAGAGGATTTGGATTCAGTCGTAAATCTTTATCATCTTCATCTGATTCTAGCATGGAATTCATCTTCTGTAATTCAGCTGAGACTCAGAATACAGATAAAGATTGGAGACTTTCTTTCTTAGATTTTGTATTGTATGATATTCTTCCAGATAATCCGAGTGAGGCAGCATCTATCAGACGACGATCACTCAGATTCTATTACAATCATACTACAAAAACCTTATATCGTCGAGCTTATGATGGTTTACTTCTTCGATGTGTTGCCGGTGATGAGGCTCAACAAATTATTCGCGAAGCACATGATGGAATTTGTGGAGCACATCAGCCTGGACCAAAACTTCAAGACCGTATTCGACGTATGGATTATTATTGGCCCACTATGGTATCAGACGCCATCGAGTATGCAAGGAAGTGTAAAGCTTGTCAAATCTATGCAGATTTTATTCATCAACCCTCAGAATTTCTACATCCAACGGCATCATCATGGCCCTTCGAAGCTTGGGGCATGGACATTATCGGTCCGATCAATCCGCCGTCATCAAAAGGTCATCGGTTTATTCTCGCAATAACCGATTACTTTTCCAAATGGGCCGAAGCCATTCCTTTATCTGAAGTTAAGACATCCAATGTCATCAGCTTTATTAAGCATCATATCATTTACAGATTTGGTGTTCCTCGACGCATTATTCATGATAATGGACCACAATTCGACAGCCAGAAATTTATTCGATTCTGTGACGATCACCAGATCAATAATGTGGCTTCTACCGCATATAATCCAGCAGCTAACGGATTAGCAGAAGCTTTCAACAAGACCATCATTAAACTCCTAAAGAAGTTTGTCTCTACTAACAAACGTAATTGGAGTGAGAAGCTCGGTGAATGTCTGTGGACTTACCGTACTACAGTTCGTAATGCTACTAAATGTACACATTTCTCTCTGGTGTATGGGTGCGAAGCTGTTCTTCCATTAGAGATTCAAATTCCTTCTTTAAGGATAGCAATCACTAATGAACTTACCACCGAGAATAATGATCGTCTTCGACTTCAGGAATTAGAAGCTCTGGATGAGAAGCGATTATTTGCTCAACAGAATATCGAATTCTATCAAGCTAGAATCTCAAGAACTTTTAATAAGAAAGTCAGAGTTCGGACGTATCAAAAAGGAGAACTTGTTCTAACAGTCAGACGTCCTATGACTATGACTCATATGAGCAAGGGTAAATTTGACGCAAAATGGGAAGGTCCCTATATCGTAAGCAGAGTTTTCTCAAATGGAGCTTATCAACTCTCAGAACTGGATGGTCGAAAAGTTATGATGCCTATTAATGGCAAATTCCTTAAAAAGTATTATGCATAAATGTAAATACTTGTAAATCATCAGACAAGTTCATGTTTATAAATAAAATTTTTATTTTATTTTAATCATGAATGATAGTACATGATTTTAAGGAAGATCACTATCATCCTTCTTTACATTTGGACGCGGGCCACTACCGTCTTTCTCGAAAATGCGGTCAGCAAAAGAGCCGAGATCCTCCTTGCTGGAACCCACGAGGAACTTGAAAGCGGCTATCCTCATGGCTTCTTCTTCTTCAGTCCTTTCCGGTTCAAGCAGGAAGTCCAGAATGTCCCTTGGTGGCTTGGGTGCAGACGAACCCTCGCCTGCTACAGCCTTCTTTGATTGAACTGGATCAACAGGACGTTCTTCAGTGCCTTTCTGAACCTTCAGGGCGATTCCATCTTTCTTGGATACTTCTTCAGACGACATTTTTATGTTTGAAAGTAGAAGTGTTCGTTCTTGTCAGATTTCTGCTATATTTATAGGCAGAAGTTCTTCAAATAATGAAGCGTCACATTCATCCGACGGTTCACCCGTTCATTAATGCTTGACAGTTCATCCATTCATTTATTACATTCATCCGACGGTTCATTCGTTCCATTCATCTGACGATTCGTCCGTTCATAATCTTCTATACCGAATCTACCTGCTCATTTGTTATTTTCTATTCTTGACCTCTGCATAGAAATCAATCTATTTTCTTTTCGAGTTCCTACATATTATCACGTCCACATTACCTCTGATAGTATTGAGTACTCTAAATCAGAAAAGAAGATTTCATTATCTATCATGTCCGCAATTCATTCAAATACAAATCATTGAGCATAGAAGAATTATCATTTCCACTCTCATTTCATCATAAAAAGTCTATTACATTTTCTTAGACTTTCTTACAAATCATAATAGAAATCTATTACAAATTTTGGATTTTCATTCTACGCCACAATAACCTAATAGAGATCTATCTTCTTCCTTGGATCTTCTCCGTCGGACCTTCTCTGTCAGGTTCGTTGTTGGTGGCAGTTCCGGACTATCTGGGTTCCAGTAGCGACCAGAACAGCAGGAATCAAACTCTGGTCTTCTCTCTCAGACGAGAGGAGAACCACAGAGTATGGCAGCCCGAAGGCGTGTTGCTGCCAATACAACTGGTGGATTGGGAGGGACCTTTCAAAGGAGATAGGAATGTATCCCACATTGGGATATAATTCCTAGTTCTGCCCTGAAAGGAACTCTACTACCCGATTTCTCGGGGTAGAGCTGACTCCACCATCCAACTCTCGTGTATAAAGGCTCTTCCTACCATCTGAGGAAGACCCTTCTATCCCACGAAGAGTTCTGAGTTGTCTGATTTACGCGTCAAAAGCGCATGAGCTCCCTGATGTAGGTGTCAGAGGAATATTCTTCACAGCATCCAAATCACCAATGCCAGTTCTGAAGAAAATTTTCAGCCGAGCTTCTGCAGAAAACAGCAAGGAAAAAGATATTAAATCAACAGAAATATCATTCTCATTAAGCGTGCATTTGTCAAACAGAGACAGGCGTGTATTGTTCAGTCAGAAACAAAAGCTCATCTTCAACAGTAAAAATGGTACGCGTACTTACCATCAAGTTTGGTGCTAAGGATTGGCAAACCAATGTCTGGTATAGTGCACAGAAATCGAACATTAGAAAGCATTGCTTTCCTGTTTGAGAATGAAATCTCACAAAAGATTCATCCTCAGAGAAGAAGAAGAAGAATAATGAGATGAGTATCTGTGAAACTCAGCTACCTATTTAAAGGACAAAGTACAAGCCTATTCTTGGAAAAGATTCGAGTTAAAAGCGCTCATAATCACGGAATGAGTGTCATGTGTACTTTGGAAGACAGCGCAGCATTGGAAACATTCAAAGAGTGCCACTTAATATTCTTCATTAATGCACGCTGTTCAAAACAAGAGTTGTACTACATTTTTTTTTAAGATAGGCACTGATGGCCTTACAAAAAAAAAAGAGTGCAACATTTTCAAAAAAAGCATAAAAGACACGCTCTATTTTACAGAGCGACTGAGCTTAGTGCCCAGTTCTTCTACGCTCTTGACCCCCATACGGTGTAACAGAGCATTCAACATTTCACGCTGTTCTGCAAGGCTGCGTCCATTGGAAGAAGACGAGCCATCCAGGCCAAAATAGTTCAAGAAATTCTTGGCTAGTTGTGTCGGGTCATCTTTGAACTCGAAGACAAAAGGCTCCGGTTCCTTACCCTCAAAAGTAGGGTCGCCATGGGAATAAAAACCTAACTTTTTTTGCTTCTTCCTCAGCTTTCTCCTTCGGTGTCATGTTGACGTGAGATGAACATCAAAGCTGAATTCTCTCCCTGTTTATATAACAGAGTTTACCGACGGTTCATATTCCACCATAAATTGGACGCAATCAGTCTCGAAAAATGAAGAGTCATCATGACATTTAATAAGTTCATTTGGATGTTTTCAAAGAACTTCGAAGTCTTTTCGACTTCCAAAAAATTTGATGTCATCTCAGCGTGACTAAATTCATTTTATCATCTTATTTTCAAAGTATTTCGAAATAATTTATCATTTTTCGAAAACTTTGAAGGGGGTTTTGTAGGCCTCAAAAATGAAAGTCACACTGAGTTGATCAGGACAATGTCTAAAAAGTCACGCTGAGTTGATCAGGACAATATTCAAAAGTCACGCTAGGAAACAGCTCATCATTTGTCAGAGTGTAATTATGACTGACAGCACGACAGTCGAAGAATGTCTTCTCGTATGCCACGTATGCACAGAACTCGAGAGATCACAGCCGCCTATTGCGTGACTTTTGAAATCTTCTTCAGCAAGACTCAGCCTTCACCAAGTTGGTGTACCAAAAGAGCTTCTTGTCATTTAATACGACTGACAAAAGCAATCACGGTCAGAGATTTTGTGTCAGTCGAAGCACGTCGAATCAAGACAGCTGGCAGTCCTATTTCAATCAAGCGTGGATTATGTTCTTTTCCAAAGTCTGCGTATATTTTGAGCTTTCTGTCTCAAGTTTGCGTGGATTCTGAAGTTTCTTCCCTCAAGTCTGCGTGGATTTTGAAGCTTTTTGCCCCAAGTCTGCGTGGATTCTGAAGCTTCTTGCCCCAAGTTTGTGTTTATTTTGAAGCTTTCTGCCCCGAGTCTGCGTAGATTTTGTCTTCAACAAGTCTGCGTGGATTTCATCAAATTGGAGTACGTGGCAGCCATGCCACTGATCTCTCGCTTGCGTGTCCTGTAACTTGCACACGACTCATGCATGATTGCCATGTGTCCAACAGTTATATGCCACATCCAGTAACTGCTCACAACCTTGCGTATGTTAAATCCTGCATAATTTTCAACTAGGCACAGGCTGTGAAGACAGTTACCCTTTCAGTTATTTTTGACTCTATAAATAGAGTTCTTTTTCTCATTCATTGTACAGATACATAGTTATCTAACTTACTGTCAAAATTTTGAGAGCTTTTCTTCTTCGCATAGTCCATGGGATAAAGCGATCGTCTTCTAGATCGGATTCCTACAGTTGTAATTTTCCCAGATATACAACAAATAAAGTGAATTTATTTATGGAAAACATTCTACAATAAACATCTAAGTCCAGATATTGTATTCTAGAAGAAACATCTAAGTTCAGATAAGTATCTCTCTCTCAATCATCTTCAGAATAATCATCTTGTTCGTCTTCCTCGACCTCATCTTCCTCTTCCTCCTCATCTTCACTTTCATCTTTGCCTTCGTCGGCTTCGTCTTCCTCTTCGGATAATTCTACATCTTCTATATTATGTGTCGTATAATGCGTAACTTCCGTGGAGTCCACATCGACAATATTGGTTACAAGAGGTAGCTCGTCCTCCTGGTAAGCTTTTTCGTCAACATCAAAAGTATCTCTGGCTTTAGTCTTGCATACTGCCCACCAGTCAGACTTCGTTGCTCTCCGTCTCGGATAAGCTGTGAAGTACACGAGCTGAGCCTGAGTTGCTAGGACAAACGGTTCGTAGCCTTGATATCTACGCTTGTAGTTTATATCCAGAAGACCATGCTTGTCAATTTTCTAACCTTGATTTTCAATCGGATCGAACCATTCACACTTGAACAACACGATCTTTGCAGGTTCTCTGCCATTATTATATGACAACTCCACAATCTCTCGCAAGATGCCAAAGAAATCATTTCCTGGATCGACGTCTTTGTAGTTCGAAGACTTGATACACAAACAACCGTTTTTCGTGGAATCAAGATCCAGGAAGCTGTCTCTGATCGGAGCATTTGTCAACTTGAACCGAAAGCCATTGATACAGTAACTTGGCCATATTTTAACAAAAGTAATTGGTCCCTTGGCAAGAGTTCTAATTAATTCAATCTCGGGTGAAATTAGACGATCGACCTGAATATCAAAGAAGCGATAATAAGTTATTTATTGCGCAGTTGCATTATAAGAGGCCAGTAATTATCGAGCTACTTACATATTCGCTCAACCAAGAAGGAAAATGACGTCTCATTTCTTGTTCTAATGCTTCGTCTGTTAGGTAGGGTCTAACCATCCTCAACTCATCATTATATGTGCTGGAAAACAACGAAGCAACCGCCGATTCATGCACATCCAAGGCGGTAGATTGTACGGGGTGACGATCACAGGCCAACACGAATACTGGGATCCCGAAAGTCCGAATGGGGTAAAACCGTCGGAGCAGAGACCCAATCTGACATTACGCGGATCAGAAGCAAAATCTGGATACTCTCGATCAAAGTGCTTCCATGCTTCTCCATCAGATGGGTGATCCAACACTCCTTCGGTATGTTCCCGCTTATGCCAACTCATGTTTTCTGCAGTTTCCTTTACCATAAACAACCGCTGCAACCGCGACGTCAACGGCAAGTAGTGCATCGAAGAGGTAGGCTTCCTGGCACCGACAGACTTTCCTCTATCACATGCCTTGTAGCGATCGACACCACAAAATCTGCAGTCGTCTTCATCCTTGTCGTCTTTGTAGTACAACATGCATCCGTTGCGACAGGCATCGATTTTTTCGTATCCCATCCAGAGCGATCTAACCATCCTCTTAGACCGGTAGAAGTCTTTAGGCAACTTCGCACCCTCAGGCAATATTTCTATAAGCAACTCCATAAGACGGTTGTAGCAATCTTGCGACATGTTAAAATCGGACTTGATACTCAACAATCTTGTAACCACCTCCAACGGTAAATGATCCTCACAACCAGGATATAATGGAGTCCTTGCATTCTCCAGCAACTCCATGAACTGTACAGCATCGGGGTTCGGTGCCTCCTCAGGTGCATCATGATCATCCGGATCGAAACTAGGGCCGGCCGCGTCGAAACCATGTTCACCAACCCATCGTCGTAAGGAGCGTTGTTGTGGACATCCACATAAGGCTCGTACTCCGATGCTAAAGACACAAGTTCTTCGTGCTCGCTCCACTGATAGTAATTCGGCGTGAAACCCTTCGAGTATAAATGATACGTGACATCCACTTCTGGATGATATTTCAAGTTGCGACATCTCACACACGGACACTTAATTTTGGTACCGTCCATGTACTGAGGGAACGCCTTGGCAAATTGCAGGAACTGGTGTACACCTTCTATGAATTCATCCCGCACACCGCACATGTCATCGGGATAATGGTTGTACATCCAAGTACGATTCCGCAGATAGTAATTCAGCTCCATAATTCTGTAAGATAGATACATCAAGGTAGTGAATGATATGCAATTGTCAGTTCATGCGGTCTACACTTTCCGCAGTATATGTATACATGACATTTTACGTTAAATGGTCAGAGATTATCTGTCATCTTCTTTTCGCATTGCTAACTTTTCTTTCGCGTGTTTGTGCGTGCGGTGGTCAGAGATTATCGCGGCGGTATATCACCCGTGTCTACAATATTTCATATAGGCTGAGTTGTAGAAGTAAAGTTTTAGGATATTAGTCTATATATTATGTATAGTCCAACCGAGCCAACTCTAAGCTAAACTAGTCCAACTTGGTCAAACTAGCCATTTCTAAGTTGTATAAGTCAAGTTTTAGGATATTAGTCTATATATACTAGTATAAACTTTCCATCCTCTCCAAATACCTGGTACTAGTTAACTCTCCCCCTTTCTCCCACTGGACACACACATACATATACATGATGTATACAACCACACCATAGTTCCCAGGTTCTTTTAACCTAACTTGCAAGTTGGTACTAACCTCAATAGAACAACACTCTCACAGCTCAAAATACTAACACATGCTCACGCCTTACTCTTGTGACACTCTCTTTCAAACACAAATACACACCTATATGTTCCCTTACACATGTTGCCATGTACCTATAAAAATAGGAAACCCTTGTTGTCTAAAATAAGACACAATTGTACAAAGAGAACCATACTGTAGAACTCACACTTTAAGACAATAGATGAAGAAAGACTTGTATGGAGGATCGATAGGGTTGAGCAATGTCATTTTATTCTACAAAGAGAACCATACTGTAGAACTCATACTGTAGAACTCACACTTTAACACAATTCTACAAAGAGTTGTCATAGGGTGTTGAGCGATGTCATTTTATTCTTTTCTTCTTCTTGGGATTTTCGAGTATTGGATCTTGAGACATATATAGCTAGAACTTACGAAGAATGGAGTACCATACTTCAACAAATAGATGTTGACTAACTGGTTCATATACTTGTTGTCTAAAATAAGTGTAGAAATGTTGCAAGGTGAAACAATGTATCAAACACTATATCGAAACCCAAACCCAATATGCAAATCCAAATTAATAGGAAAATACACAAGTGTATGTAGGGGATTAAGTGTACAGAGGTAAAATACATATATATGCATGCTTGGGGGTGTCCACGTGTCCAACAAATGGACACAAAGTGTCCAAAACCTCACGAACACACTGTATCAGTGAACACATGGTCGTAACGTGTCTCCGTGTCCATTTTGGACAGGAAAAACACCTCAATTAGGGTTAGGGTTTACCTTCAGTCTCCTCACGGTGGTGGAAGAGGAGGAGGAGGACAAGTTCGGTGGTGGAAGAGGAGGGGATTAAGTATACAGAGGTGAAATACATATATATGCATGCTTGCGGGTGTCCACGTGTCCAACAAATGGACACAAAGTGTCCAAAACCTCACGAACACACTGTATCAGTGAACACATGGTCGTAATGTGTCTCCGTGTCCATTTTGGACACGAAAAATACCTCAATTAGGGTTAGGGTTTACCTTCAGTCTCCTCGCGGTGGTGGAGGAGGAGGATCTCGCGGTGGAGGAAGAGAAGGGGCTCGCGGTGGAGGAGGAGGAGGAGAAGGTGCTCGCCGGAGGGAGGAGAAGGAGCTCGCGGTGGAGGAGGAGGATGAGCGGCGCCGGAGGGAAGGGGGTCGGGCTGTCGTCGAGGTCGGGGGAAGAGGGGCGGGAACAAAGAATTTGGGGAGAGGGAGAAATGAAAATTGGAACCGAGGAAACCCTATTTAGCAGAAATTAGCGACGCCCGAAATACGTCGCAAACCGTCGGTATTGGTTTAATATTCGGCGACGTTATAATCGTTGCGACGCTAAACGTCGCTGAACTGATAAAACTAGCGACGTTTTCCGACAAATCAACGACGTTGGTTTTTATTAGACTATAGGTAGTCGCAATATGTCGCTGTATGTCGCTACCAGCGACGTATTGTGACGCTTAAATTTGGCGTCGCTAAAACAAAAAATATTGGCGACGTTTTAAGTTGGCGTCGCTAATTACGTCGCTGATATGACTTATTTTGGTAGTGTAGACAATACACTTCACAATGTCTTTATGTCCAATCATCATATGTGAATAAAAATGTTTATAAAAAGAAGTAGAAGAGTAAAAGTTGTCTTGAAAGTTGTAAAAACTTACTTTGTATTGTCTTCTCAATACTTTTGCATTGGAGATGACTTTTTAAACTTATTGTCATTTGTGAATATAATCTTGCCACCTATACAAGACATTGTCTTGTGTCCCATGCCACCTAAAATTTACAACACAAAATAAGACAATAGAGTTGGAGATGCTCTTAATATAAGCAAGTTTGAGCCAAATTCAAACTCTAAGGCTGTGAAACTTTGATACAGTAGGGGGTATCAAAGTTTTGATACCCCCTATGTATGACATGTGGGCCCCCTCAAAATTTATGTGTATATATATATATTCACGTTTTACGAAGCAGGAGGGGCCCACATGTCATACCTATGTGTATCAAAACTTTGATACTCCCTACTGTATCAAAATTTTTTCCGTTTGGTAGGAAGGATGGAAAAGTGGAAGGAAGAAAAAAGATAAGGATGCATTTTCCTTTCATATGGAATGGAAATATCATTTCATTCCTTTGTGTTTGGTTAGAAGGATGGAAAACTGAAGATATATATGCATTATTCTTTGTTTGGTATGGAAAGAAAAGTGAAAGGAAAGAAAATAAAAAATATGGGTTTTACCAATTCTATCCTCAACTAAAACGCATATTTACTATTTGATTTCATTAATAACTTTTAAATAATACAATTCACATGGGGGTACAATTGTTAATTAGTATAAGTCTTCACTTTTTTCTTCACTTTTCCTCCCACTTTTGGGGTGATTGATTTTCTTACGCTGTGTTTGGGAACCTAGGAGGGGAGGGAGAGGAAAATTTGAGGGAAAAGAAAATGAAGGAGAGTAAAATGAAGGTAAAATTAATTTTTTCTTCACTTGTTTGGATAAACAAAAAGTAGGAGAAGAAAATTTTTAAAAATAATATTTTATTTATTATGGAGAAAGATATAATTACCATTTAGTTCTTGATTTTTTCAAATCATAATTAATAACTATTTTATTTTAGGGTAGTTGGGTAATTTATTTCACAATCCTCTCATCTCTTTCCATTTTTCTCCCACTTTTGGGAGAAATTTTTTTGAGTGGGACCCACATGAATTTTTCTCCCACATTCCTCTCCCTCAATTCCCCTCCCTCTTCCCAAACACCACTACTTTTAATTTTCCTCCCATTTTTCCCTCAAATTTTCCTTTCCCCCATTTACTCCCTTCCCAAACAATACCTTAGAGCATCTCCAACCCTATTGTGACTTTGGAAAAAAGTTAATGCCACATAGGAATGACAAAATTTTATTCAAAAGTTCTTCTCCAATGCAATTGTCAAGTCAATTGTGAAGCTATGTGGCAAAAATTAAAGAAGACATTGTGAAGTTGATTGTCTTGTTCTAGACAATGCACTTGACAATGTCTTCTCTTCCATGTCATCAATTATGAATAAAAAATATTAGAAAAAAGAAAGAAGATGAGTAGTTGTCTTAAAAGTTATCTTGGAAGTTGGAAAAAAAATACTTTTTATTGTCTTCTCAATACTTTTGTATTGGAGAGAGTTTTTCTATCTCATTGTCTTTTGAGATATAATTTTGCCACATAAACAAGACATTGTCTTGTGGCTCATGCCACATAGGAACCACCTAAGACTTACAACACTTAACAAGACAATAGGGTTGGAGATGCTCTTAGAGTTGTCTTGTGGCTCATGCCACATAGGAGCCACCTAAGACTTACAACACTTAACAAGACAATAGGGTTGGAGATGCTCTAAAATAAAAAAACTTACCGAGTTCAAACCATATGGAATATAACTAATTAATCCAAATTCAAACCATATGGAATATAACTAATTAATCCAAATTCAAACTCTAAAATAAAAAACTTACCGAGTTGGAACTCAATTAATTCTTAGTCAGGGCCAAATACAAACTTATAAAGTTTGGCTTGACTTATCTATTATGACTAGGTGGATGCAATGCATGAAGCGGTGAGTGTGCATTTCAAAAACACAGTAGGTGGTGAGTGTTCCAAAAAAAAAAAAAAAATTATATAGGGAAGGGAAAGGGGAGAAATTTCCCCTCCCCTCTCGGAAAAGCCATCCCACCAAACCCCAAAACACACTCCCATCATTTCCCACACCCCGATGTCCCCATCCATCATTTTCAGTTAGACAAGTTTAAAAAGACGAGGAAGAGAAAGAGAAGGCTAAAAAAAAAAAAAACTCATTAGAAAAAAAAAAGGGTCACAGTCACAGTCACACTCGAGACTTTAGTTTTTTGTGACACACCACACATTCCCATGCACACCACCACAGTCCCCAGCGCCAGCGCTATATGAGCAGAGCCCCTCCCCATCTCCATCTCCATCACCATGTGTGCACACTTACATGCTTATCTAGCGTATGGTAGCAGTCACACTCCCTACAAACCCCTCTCAAAAAGAAAGGAGCAGCGTCACATTTCTTTCCATCAAGGGGATATTTGATGTTTTGGGTTGGTTGGCACAGCTGTTGGTGGTGATTTGAGAGGAGGCACACACATCCCTTCTTCTTCTTTTTTCTTGTCTACCAAAGTTTAATTTGTAGTTGTTGATAAGTGGTGAGAGCTGTGGTGGTGGTGTTTGTGGAGCTATGGGATCGTTGGGAGGGGTGGAGGTGGTGAAGAGGAGGAAGGCGATGTGGCTGTACCCGAAGGTTCTGGGCTCCAACCCCCCAGAGAGGTGGGGCCACTCCGCTTGCCTCTGTGATGGGGTTATCTATGTCTTTGGGGTGAGGTTTTTTTTTTTTTTTTTTTTTTTTTGCATTTTTTTCCTTGTGTTGCATGCACAATCTGCACTCCTGATCTTTAGAAAATTGCTATGCTAGATGACTGATCTTACTGTTTGTTGTGCTTGATACCCAAAAAAAAAAAAAAAAATCCTCACAAGTTTCTACTAGACCTGCTTTTTCCAATTTTTTTTGGGGTTAATTAAGTTTGAGAGTCTCGTATAATATTAAAATTTTACGTTTATGTCTCTTAATCTTCCAAAAGAAGGTTTGAGTCTCCTCGTAACGGTTGACCTTGGGCTGACTGTTAGATCTTGTTTATGTCTCTATAATATTTAGGGTCTGCTTGATAATTGAAAGGGTAGCGGTCATGAGGTGTTTTTAGAGTACCGGTTATGAGCGGTTACGAGGGGTCCTGTTTTTTATTGGTTTTTAAGTAGCGGCTTTTAAACCAGTCCAATCTATGCTTGGTAATTTGCTCATTGATTTACTAATGAGCGGCTCTGAAATTTTTTTACATGAATAAAATTAAATAGAGAAGGTATTAGTAGTTACAATTATATATTTTTGGTGAAGATATAAATGGAATAAGATAATAAAATCGCTCAAAACCCACCGATTTGGGTGTTTATAAAGCCATCCAAAATTATATTATACCAGTTTTGGAGGGTTTTGAGCCGATCAAAACCAATGTCTCAAGAAAATAAACAAGCAGGGGTTTTCATAAACGGTCAGTTTAAAAACACCCCAGAACCGATGAAAACACCGTTACCAAGCAGACCCTTAACCTGTGAAAACACCGTTACCAAGCACACCCTTAAAATTTGCGTTATATCTCTATTTTAGACTGTCAGTCCAAACCAACCGTGACAATATGGAGACCTAACCTTAAATTTTAAATATTATACGAGATCTTAAAACTAAATAATAATTTTTTTTCCTACTCTAGAGATATTGTTAGAAAGCATGTTCCACTCTAATCAATGGTTGGTCTGCTGGATGACTTTTGTTCCAATTGTATGATGGAAAGTTGAGAAGAGTGGTTCTTCTTTATTGTGTTCCGATGTTGATTTTTTTTTTTTTGGCATCTATTATGTTATGATACTTTTAGTTTCATTATCTTCAATGAAATGCTAGGCTGAGTCACCCTGTCTGACTGTCTCCTGGCTTTTATCATTGAAAAGAAAAGGAAAAATAATGCTCTGTCTCCCAATAATGCATGCTTTTGTAGACAAATTTGTTTATTCTTTTAATTTTTTAGATTTTGTTTTATATTTCTGGTTGTACCAATTAACGCAAGGTCTGGTATCATTTAACAATGAAAAAAAAAGTAGTTTCATGTTTGATGCAAAGAATGTAGAGGTTTCTTATTGGAGACATTAGGAGAGGGGTTTTCTGATATGGTCTCTCTCAAGAGGAAGTACTTCTTGGGATTTCTCTATTTCATTTTGATACTAGTGATTTGTTTACTTTTGTTCTATATATGCATATATTTTTATTTCTCCTAACTTAAGGACATGGATCTCGCTGTAGTATAAAATTAATTTGGTGTAAATATATGCAACTTCGTTACTTGTATATGATATAATGATCCTTTTAGCAACAATAGAAAAACCTGATTTTCTTTTGCGGCGCAGGATGAATAGTGAACAATAGGAATGATAAAGACCAGATAATTATAAGCAGCTCAGGGCCGGTTTTGAGGGAGTGCAATGGGTGCGACCGCACTAGGCCTCCTGAATTCCTCCCAAATATATATGTGTATATGTATCTTTCATTAATTTATATATAACTACATATAGAAAATGAGTTCTTCGAAGATGTTGACTATGAACGATGGATTGATGATTTTGCAGCTAGAATGCTACAAGATCATTCTTAACGTGAAGATGGCGAAAGATGCTTGTTTGTTTAGCTTTACTTTCTCTTTTAGTCGAATACTAATGCAATTGAAAGATATTGTAGTTCAATGATTTAATTTCAGAATTTTTTTTTGTTAGAATCATTTTTTATATAAGAATAGACCTCTATTTATTTTTTGCACCGGGCCTAGTCGTCCTTGATGAATATCAGGTTCGGGCCTTATTATTAAGCTGCGGTATGCAAGTTCAAGATATTCATTTTTTCTTTGAATTTCATGATTTCATTGCTTTTCTGTTTCTTGTTCCTCGGTCAATATATATTTTTGTTACTGATATTTTTTTTGCCGTGTTAACTGTCTTGATTTTCGCAGGGTTGCTGTGGTGGTATGCATTTTAGCGACGTTCTAACACTCAGTCTTGACACCATGAGCTGGAACTCCCTGGCGACCACTGGCCAGAAACCGGGTACTCGAGACAGCCACAGTGCTGTTGTTGTAGGCCACAAGATGGTTGTGTTAGGAGGCACTAATGGTTCAAAGAAGGTGAATGATCTCCATATATTGGACCTCAGAACTAAAGAATGGAGCAAGCCTAGTTGCAAAGGTACCCCGCCCTCCCCTCGTGAGAGCCACACTGCGACGGTGGTTGGCGACAACAAGCTCGTGATATTTGGGGGAAGTGGGGAAGGGGAAGCAAATTACTTGAATGATGTTCACATACTTGACCTCAAGAACATGACATGGACTTCCCCGGAGGTGAAAGGTGACCTTCCTGCTCCTAGAGATAGCCACACCGCAGTTGAGATCGACAACAAGCTTGTCATTTATGGTGGAGATTGCGGTGATCGCTATCATGGCGAAGTTGATATTCTTGATATGGACACCATGACTTGGTCAAGGGTAATCTCTTACTGACTTCTTTGTCTCTTTAGTGTTTAGTAATCTACTCAATTGTTTGTTGACAATATTTAAATTCTTCATGCCGTAAATGGCTTATGGTTATAAGTCTACTAACCACGTGTCTGATACCCTATGTTGCACGAATATGGACACGATAACGGTACGGACACCATTTTCCTCGTGCTATGCAACATGGTTGGAAGTAATATGACATTTTTAAGAACAGTATTAAGTGCCTAACTTTATCCTGTATCAATCCATTGCAGTTGGCTGTTCAAGGATCTTCACCTGGTGTCAGAGCTGGTCATGCTGCAGTCAATATTGGGGTCAAGGTCAGTTTCCAGAACTTATCTCAAGTTTTAGCCCCTTGTTTATTTTTTATTGAATCACTACCCTTTTTTTGTCAACATAAAATAGGTTTTCATCATAGGTGGTGTTGGCGATAAGCAATACTATAGTGACGTCTGGGTTCTTGACATGGCTACTTGTTCATGGAACCAGCTTGATATCCGAGGCCAGCAACCTCAGGGGCGGTTTTCGCATACTGCTGTAGTCACCAATACTGATGTTGCCATATATGGAGGGTAATTCACTAAGTCCCGTTTACTTGGTTTCTTCCGTAATTGAGGGGTTGTAGCCACGATGACAATAATCTACAGTTTCTTAGGAATTTCAATTTCTCTGTTATCCTTAACTAGCTTGAAACTCTTGGACTTCATATTTTCTTCGTGGTGTTCAGAAATCCTCATGGACAATATTTTTTACTTTCATGCACTTTTTTTTTGCTGTCATTCACACTATTTTTGCTTTTAAAGCTGTTGCAAGCTAAAGATGGACATTTACATCCTTTCATTGTGGTTATTCTATCTAATTATGATCTAAATCAGATGCGGAGAAGATGAGCGCCCTCTCAACGAGCTACTCATTCTTCAGTTAGGTTCAGAGCATCCTAATGGCCGTTACAACATTTCAATGTGCAAGGTTTTTAGGAATCACTGGAGCCAGGAAAAGAGGAAATTCTTAAGGGGACCGGACAGTGTGGTAAGTGGTTTGATACTTCATGCTACGAACATGAAGACTTTCAATCTATGAATGTTATTTAATTTTTGTGTGCAACTGAATTATGCAGCAGAGAAGTGCCGTTATGATGAATGGAGAGCTTAATCATAGATCTTGCGAGCCGCAGACTGAACCGAAGATGTTACCGGTTTTAGGTTAGTTCTAATTGTAATTCATATCTAGTGCAAGACAAATTCGTTCTTTGAAATTGATTTTTGTAACTGAGCTATATGTTTTAGTATTTGACAAACTGCTTTCTATCATTATATGAAAAGCTTATTTGTGTGTTTACTTTTTCTCAGATAATTCACACCATGCAAAGAGGAGGAGAATCAATGATTCTAAGGTCTGGGAGGTAGAATCCGAACAAGAAGAACATTCCTTGTCGCTCTCCCAACATTCGTCTCCATCACAGTCGGATCAAGAGCAGAACACTGCCCAGAAGCTTACCGCACCTGTCAAGGACTCCATTTTGCCGTCACAGCAGTTTGTTCATCATAAGTTGCATAGGAGGACCTCTCAGGAATTGCATTTAATGGGCGGAGAATCCCCAAGACGTGCAAAGACTGAACAGTTCCTCCGTGTCGTCCCTCCTTCGAGGCCGGAGGTGCAATTTCTAGCAGCAGACTTGAAGATGCAAATGAAACCTACGGCACCCCATCTGGTAGTCATCAATTTTGGTTATAGTATTCTTTTGGTGCACCGACTTGTTAGTCTTGTAAAATATCTTTTTTCCTATTAACCTATGTTGCACATGCATACAAATAAGGATATGGTATAAACTTGGGATACAGACATTTTAAGATAGGTGTTAAAGGCAGTCACTTATGTTGCACGAATACAGACACAAACAGCACGGACACGATGCACACAATGTAGACATCGACGCCATTTACATAAGCTTAAAAATGTAGAGATTATGTTATTCTAATACTTCTCCAGTCATTTACCATTCTGATATTCTTTTATACAGATTGGAGCTGAGGTTCGCGGCACAGTGGATGGTGCCTTCGACTCTGGCTACCTCATGACTGCGAATGTCAATGGCCAGATCCTTCGGGGAGTATTATTCGCCCCTGTAAGCTTTATTTCAAGACTTCTTGTACTGACTCTGTAAAATAGGACTTTGTTCCTAACTTCTAAAGTTGTCATATACTAGGGACCGGGTATCGGGATACCAAGGCCTCCAGTTCTTCCCCAGAACCCAGCTCGTGGGAGCCCAACTGCGGTATGCCAACAGTATTCCTCTCCGCCGCATGCCATCCCTATCCACGTCAGGCCGCCTCCGAACCTGAGCTCATCCGAATGTGGCCATCACACGAGGCAGGCTCATCAGGTTCAGGTGGTCAAGTCGCAGCCGACGAGGCTCAACAGCGATCTCCAGGGTGTCGTTCTGACCCTCGGAGGGCCTGGCGGAGGCAGTAGCGGGGGATCCTAGAATGCGCGCTCTCGCTAGGCTAATTTTCGAGCCTGACTTCATTTTTGTTTTTGTGTTCCTTTGTGTACATTGTGAGAAATAAGGGTAGAAGGTTTTGTGTGTTGTTGGTGTGTTTTAACCAGGTATTCATGTTGTTAATGGTGTGTTTCCCAGAGAATGTTTCGGAACAAGTATTTTAGTTGATGTTTTAGTGGCGTGCTTGTACACAGGTTGAAGTATTGATGTTTTGACTGCAGTCGTGAATTTCTTTTTAAGATCAATAGTGGGGTGTTGTGAATGTCTTCTTCTATTTCCTTTGTTCGTTTCAGTTATCAATGTTGGATAATGTTGGATTGTATCTCGTTTCTGGTTGAGCGCTAATGGGCCAACTCCGGTTCCGGTTATACTGCATTTCCAACAATCAAGCCTGGTGGTTGACTATCTTGGAAGCAAAATAATAATATATTTGATGGAAATATGTGATGGAAATTCGTAGTTTTCTGGATTGATAATCCCTAGATTGCTAACGTTAAACCATCGCTTGTAATTATCTTTTATAAATTTTGTATAAGGCTAAATTTTAACTTGATATCGTACTCATTATAGTTTTTCAACATCTATGTCCAAAACGTATATTATTAACTATTGAATATTTTTAATTTAGTATCCTCCGATAGTCTGGTACAGTTCTTTGTACAAAAATTCTAAAATACTCCACCCCCTCCCACCCAACCCTCCTTACCTTACCCATGCTGCCGCTCCCTCTAAGTCAAGGTGTTAAACGGGCCGGGCCGGGCCGGCCCGAAGCCCACATTGGGCGGGCTGAACCGGGCTCGGGCCAAGCCCAGACCGGACCGGATCAGAAAGCGGGCCGGGCCGGGCCCGGCCCGGTGAGTAAAATCGAAGCCCAGCCCGGCCCACAGGACCGGCGGGTGAGGGGCTGGGCCGGGCCGGTTCGGGCCAGCGGGCCGGGCCGGGCCCGGGCTTGGGTTGGGCCGGGTCCGGGCTTGGTTTTTAAATTTTTTTTTTTTTAAAATTTGATAAAGTTTATGTTAAAAGTATATAAAAGTTTATAAAGTTTTTATTTGAAAAAATTGATATTCTTATTTGTTTAAGTTAAATTTTTAAAATATATAAAATTATTTATAAAGTTTATTCTAAGTGTATAAAGTTTATTTAAATTTTTTTTAAGTATTTGTATAAATTTTAAACATTTTTCCCTCCTTCTTTTTCCGGGCTTGGGACCGGCATAGGCGAAGTTAAAAAATATTTTTTTTTATATTTTTAAATTTATTTAGTTTGTTTGAGTTGTTAATTTAAATTATTTATATTTTACTTACTTACTTTCTTTTAAGTAATATAATTTATAATTTATTTAGTTTTTTTAAATTACTTATATTTTACTTACTTTATTTTAAATTATTTACTTTTAAAAATTATTTACTTACTTTTAAAAATTATTTACTTACTTATATTTTAAAAATTATATTTTAAAAATTATTTACTTACTTATATTTTAAAAATTATTTACTTACTTTTAAAAATTATTTACTTATATTTTACTTACTTTCTTTTAAATTATTTACTTTTAAAAATTATTTACTTACTCCGCTCCAAAGTGTAAATATCAAAGTTTGTATTCATACCTTTGCCTCATTCTTCTTGCTCCGCTCCAAATGATTCACCCATTCTAAGCGATTCGAAGTCTAGCTCGTTGATGTCGGCAGTTTCATCTACTTTGTTTTGAGTTCTTTTCTCGGCTTGGACCCAGTCTTGAACACATACACATGCTTTCAAGATATCTGGCAGCAACCGGCTTCTCTTCTTGCTCAAAATTCTTGAACCTGTACTAAAACATGACTCCGATGCTACCGTGGACACCGGGACCATTAGTAGATCATGTGCTATCATAGAAAGTACAGGATATCTTTTTTCGTGTTTTTTTCACCATTCTAAAATGGTGAAGTGAGTGGAAGAATCGTCTTCTTCCTCGTAAGAACTAAGGTATAAAGACAACTCTTGGGTCGGTTGGGAAGATTGTTTTTGTTTCTTCCGTTGTAGTATACTTTTGGCGTGTGTCAACTTAGACACCAAACCAGAGCTACTACTACTACTAGGCCCTTGAGTTGGGCGGGGAGTTGGTGCTTTGTCTTCATAACGGACCACTAATCTATCCAAAGCTAGCTTAACTTCTACTTTTGTGCCACTAACATCAATATTCATGTTCTCTCCAAAGTCATCTAACAATGCATCTACACCATCTAATTTGATTCTAGGATCAAAAATTGAAGACAAGCAATACAATAAAGGTACATCGCCCCAATATTTTTTGAATTTTGCTTCCATTTTTTGTACAACGTAAGCAAAATGGTGGGCAGTTCTATATTTAGAAAATAAGAAAAAAATGTTACAAAGTTCTTGTAAAGCTAAGCAAGAAGTTGGATAGTAAACACCGGAAAGAGTACGTGTAGCATTGTAAAAAGTTTCTAAGAATTCACAAATTGAAAAAGCAACTTCCCAATCATCCTCAGTTACTTGAAATTCAAAATTGAGATCCGTGTTACAATAATATGTAATAGGATCTCTAAAGGGAATTGCGGACTTCAACATTAAATAAGTTGAGTTCCATCTATGTGGAACATCCTTTACAAATCTTCTAAAACGAATATTAAAATGTTGAATTCCCAATACTTTGATTTTTTCTTTCTTTTTGGCACATTCCGAGTGGAACTCGCAATTTCAGGAGGGGATCCTACTAATTCTTCAGGAGTATCATCAGGAATAGAATTTTGCTCAAAATAAGTATTAAAATATTCATAAGTATTTCCGGCATCACCGGTAGGTGGGTTAGAACCTTGTCTGGCCATTATAAAAAATTAATGTAAATTTTTAGAAGAGAGGGAGAGAAGAAAAATACACCGAAAAAAAATTCCAGAAAAATAAAAAAAGAGTAAGTAATATTTAATAAGTAAGAGAGGGAGAGAGAGAGTAAGAAAAATACAAACAAATTTTGATCAAACAATATAAAACAATTTTGAATTTTTAAGAGAGAAAGAGAAGAAAAAATATTAAATCGGACGCCGGATTTCGGAGCTTGAGCCTTGAGCGGGGTTGGGAGCTTCTTCGCAAACTGATGGAAAGCCGGATTTAGTTTAGAGAAAATTGTATGAAGATTGAATGAGTGAATTGTGTATGAAAAATAAATTTTATGGCCTATTTATAGGATTTTTTCCATGCCAAATGACCCCCTCTACCCTCAAAATAGAGTTGTTGGAGTGGTTTTTTGGTCAAATGACCAAAATACCCCTCCAACGTTTTAATAACAGCTATATTATGGGGGTTTTTGGTAAAATACCCCCTCCAATTCAAAAAAAAAAAAAAGAAAAAAAAATGGTTCAGACCGGGCTAGACCGGGCCGGGCCGGTTCGGGCCTATCGGGCCGGGCCTACCGGGCCTAACGTTAACCATTAAAAAAAAAAAAATTTCTTTCCGGTCCGGGCCGGGCCGGGCTTGGGCTCGGAGGGGGAGGCCCGACCCGGACCACTGGGACAGGGGGGCTGGGCCGGTCCGGGCTTCGTCGCGGGCCGGGCCGGGCTAATAAGGCGGCGGGCCGGGCGGGCTTGGGCCGGGCACCGGGCCGCCCGGCCCATTTCACAACTTGACCTCTAAGCCCCTCATCCACCCGATGCCACCTCCTGCAGCACCCCCCTCCCTTCCCGCTGCACTTCCCGCACCCTGTTGGAATTATTCAATAATATAGGCCACACATGTAAAATTAATTCTGTTGGGCTATCTAAATAATTAAGCCAAATTAAAGTGGTCTATTTGAAAATTGGCTTAAGGGTATAACTGTCATTGAATTAATGTGTAGATACCGGAGATAATTCTAATTTGATGAGGAGCCAAATTAGAAATATCAAAACATATAAAGATATGTATTCATTAGGGTTATGGTCCCCAACTTATACGGCCACCAAAAGAGAGGTTTTCTCTTTTTCTCTTCTGCATCTCCATCAACAGAAAGAGAGGGACAAAGGATTCGGATTCTTCTTTGTCATTAAGGGTCGTAGCAAGTTGGAAGAACGAACCCAATAAAGAGACGTTCGCTTCAAGATCCATCAAGTCTAGCAATGGATTCAGGTACGCTTCCGTAATTTAATTTATGTTCTTCATCTCATGAATCGACAGGGCACAATAAAATTTCTAATAAGTGGTATCAGAGCCTTCCTGTTTGATTTATGAGGTTGAAGTTTCAGAATCAATTTTTTGTTATTGTTCAGAAAGCATAGATCCTTCATTCTAATTTTAATTTAGGGTTCCAATGGTTCATAAAATAATATTTATGATACACGAATATTAGATCTACAGTTTCTCAATAACTTATTTCTTGATACACGAATAAAATTTTGTTCCGGTCAGATCATGCTGGACATGTATCCAAACGATACATCCATAATTAATGGACTAGGATGGCACTTATGTTTATGTTGTTTGATCAAAATTGTTGGCAGTACTACACATGGTGGGTTATAATTTATGGTGGAATATAATTTATATATTTTCTTAGTGTTGTACTAGATGGCTAAATAAAGAGAACAACTATTGGGATATTGTCTTCTACTTCTGAGTTGTTTCCGTACATAAACAACTGTTCCAACATGTTTGCACATCATAATTTATTTATTTTATTTTTTGCATACATGGTTCTCCATTGCTTACAAGTACATTGATTTGTTGTCAATCCTTCGTTGATTTGATCGCCATATTAATAAAATCTTGATAGAATTCATAATTTATGTATAGTAATGATCTCTCAGTTCATGCTTAAATATTAGATATGGACGCATGTGATAATGACCGTAGAAATTCTCCATTATATTAAATATGCATGAATATGCTAATTGCTGGACATGCGATAATATGGAATGTCGGTTAGATTTCAATTACTCATGCTGATAGATATTTGGTGTTACTCAATTTAGAGTGTTTTCCAATCTAAGTTGATCATTGGAGGACAAATTGGAATCAAATATAGACAATTTTATGTTTGGCATAAATTTAGTTTCCAATAAATTTATGTTCTAAGTCATATATTTGATGTAATCTATTGACGTACATATCTTCAGCAGATTATTTTAATATAATCTTTATGGGTTATTTGAAGCAATCTATTGGTCCATATCTTCAGTAAAATATTACGTGAATTTTATTATGTTGACAATGCTCAGTTTAGTCAAATTAAGAATATTTGTTTGAATCATGTAAAGAGATTCACATTCTTATAATTATCTTATTCGAGTTGTAATATTTTAATTATGTATGTACATAAAGTTTTGGACATGATTCGGTTTTGTAAAATTTAGTCAACATTCAAAAAAAAATTGTTCCTTTTGTGACTAGCAATAGTCGTCTTATATTCTAAATAGACACATTGAAACAAGATGTCGCCAAAGTGACCTCTCTTGCGTAGATAGTCTATGAGGGATGTTAGATGTTTGTGTGTGTAAATTCATGCAAGTATTAGCCGGCCCAAAGGAAGGTTAATACTTGGCCGAATTGCACACATACTTGTGGTGATAAATGTTTGACAATTATACGGTTTACATGTGAATAATAACCCGATCCAAAGATAGGCTTATTATTTGACATGACTTATTGTCAACGTTTGATCATTACACCAAGAATACCACTTGCAGTTAATATCACTGTCAAAAGACTTGATATTAATGATGTACTAGGTATCTTGAGATGGGGTTCACCATTATTTGAATTTGTTTGACTATATTTTACGCTTTGGTTATTTGTTAGAGCATGTTTGCTTTTTGTTGCTTTGTTCTCTTTACAGTTAATGTTGTTAAAATATCTGCCAATAAGATTTTAATTTTCATGTTTAATGGGATAAACTTTAAGGGCAAAAAGAAATAAATATAGTAGCTGCTAAGGGTCCAGATCAAAAGAAACAACAATATAAAACTAAGGGTTGTTCTTTTGTGATAAGACATGACACATAAGGAAGAAATGTACAAAGTACCACGCATGACGTATAAAAAAAGTACATTTCTAAATTTGATCTGTTCTGAGGTTAATTTAGATTTAGTACTAAGAAACTCATAGTAGTTAGATTCTGGTGAGACTACCCACATTAATGTTCTAGGCAAGGTTGCCTGAGTTACCGAAAATCAATTGATGGGAAAGATACATCTATGTGGGTGCAATTCGGTATAAGTGAAAGCAATAGGACATTTTAGGTTATTTTTAGGAACCGATTATTATTTGGATTTGATAGACACTTTTATTGTACCGTCTTTTAGACGAAATTTAGTTTCAGTTTCCTTAATGGACAAATCTGGTTATCATTGTTCATTTGAAAACAATAAGTTTAGTCTATCTTTAAATTTAAATATTATTGGTAACGGTTCCCTTAAGGTTTATGATAACCTATATTCAGTTGAAACTATTGCATCTTATAATAAAACTTTGCAAGTGAAGTCATGTGGTACTAAATGCAAAATTAACAATATATATATTTTTAGCCTCATTATGACATAAGCATTAGGTCACTTCTCTAGAAATAGAGTTGAACGATTTGTGTTTGATAAGATTTGGATTCCATTGACTTTATAGACTTTAATGTTTATATTGAATGTGTAATGGGAAGACAGACCAAAGTTAAATTATAAGCAGCTACTTTATTGGTTATGCTACATATCAAGGGGTTGATATTTATACAATCCCACACTAAGTATTTTTTTTGAGACGAGAACTGTAATATTTTTTTAGGATGTTGAGTTTGGGGGAGAAATAAAGTCCGGATCATTGTCTTTGAGAAGGAATCAATTACGATTCCTACTATCACTTTTGACGATGTGCAGGATTCTATACATATCATGATCAAGAAGTGAATTCGGAGTCTCAAAAAGACATTGTCGAATTACTGCTATAAGTCGTTGTTGAGATACGTTAACAACGACAACGTAGCGGCACCCCATTCAAGATAAGGCAATTATTCCTAAGGAACAAACTCAACAACCTCAAGAACCAGTAATATTAAGATGGTCCACCAGAGAAAGGAGAAATATAATTTCGGATAATATTGTCATATTTCTCTAGGAACGTGAGGAAGACTGTGGATACTGGAAGATGATCTAATCAACTTCCGTCAGGCCATGGAAAGTTCCAGTTCTCAAAGTGGATTGATACAATAAATAAGGAGTATAAGTTCATACAAGATAATAAAGTTTAAGAACTTGTCCCATTACCAAAAGGTATGAAATCCATTGGTTGCAAATGGACGTTTAGAACCAAGAAGGATTCGAAGGGTCATGTGGAGAAGTATAAAGTATGTCTTGTAACTAGTAACTTTACTCAAAATTTTGGGTTTGATTTTAAAGAGTTTTTCTCTTCGCTATCTTAAAAAAAATCCTTTAAAACAATCATAGCACATGTTGTACATTTTGATCTTGAGTTACATCAAATGGATGTCAAAACGGCGTTTCTCATAGGGGTGCAACTCGGGCGGGTTGGGTCGGGCTTGAGGTCAACCCGAGCCCAACCCGATGAATCATAAGCCTAGCCCGAGCCCAAGCCCGGCCCGACCTCGGGTTCAACATATGAAGCCCAAGACCAAGCCCGGAGGATCGGGTTTGGCTCGGGTTGAACTCGGTTTGGTCGGGTCCATCGGATTTATCGGGCTCTAATATACTAACTGAAATAATTTTAAACAAAAGTAATATTAAACACATAATTAAATAGCAATCAAGTCTTGATCATTACAAAATACAGACTGAAATAAGATTTTGGATAAAGAGTTGAAGAGTTTGGGTGAAGAAGTTTAGGAGTTAAAGAAGTATGACTATATATATATATATATATATATATATATATATATATATATATATATATATATATATATATATATATATATATATAAAGTCGGGTTTCGGGTTCCTCGGGTAACCCGACATATGAACCCGAGCCCAACCCAATTTATGATCGGGTTCAAATATTTAAACCCAAACCCGAGCCCGAACCCAAGTATCTTCAACCCTAACCCAACCCATTAACGGGTTTACCCAATCGGGCTCGGGTTTAGCCCGCCCAAGTTGCACCCCTAGTTTCTCAATGGTAACATTGACGAAACTATTTATATGGTGCAGCCAGAAAACTTTGTGTCGAAAGATCCAAATAATATGGTTTGCAAATTGACAAAATCCATTTATGGATTCAAGCAAGCTTCTCGTCAGTGGTACTATAAATTTTACCAAGTTGTTACCTCGTTTGGTTTTGAGGTTAACGTTGTTGAAGATTGTGTGTATCACAAATTCTGTGGGAGTAAAATTATTTTTTTTGTTTTGTATGTTGATGACATACTGCTTGCCGCAAATGATATAGGCATATTGCATGACACCAAGAAATTTCTATCAAATAACTTTGAGATGAAAGATCTTGGTGACGCCTCTTTTGTATTAGGAATTCAAATACACCGAAATCGTTCTCGAGGTATTCTTGGATTATCACAAAAGAGCTATATCGATAAAGTGCTTAAAAGATTTGGCATACAGGAATGCAAACCAGGTGACACTCCAGTCGCTAAAGGAGACAAGTTCAGTCTCAATCAGTGCCCTAAAGAATAGCCTTGAAATTAAGAAAATACAATATATTTTTCCTTCATGATCAGTTGTAGGGAGTCTAATGTATGCTCAAGTATGTACGCGTCAGGATATTGCGTACATATTAGGATGTTAGGCAGATATTTAAGCAAATATGAATGGATCATTGGGTAGCAGCCAAATTACTTAAGTAATTAATAGAGAACAAGAAATTATATGCTCTTTGTAGGAGATCGAATAATTCTGGAGATCATAAGGTATTTCGACTCCGATTTTGTTGGATGCCAACACAGTAGGAGATCCACATCAGGTTATGTATATTTTGGATGAGTGTCAAATATGCACTCATAATTTCTTTTACCATGGCAGCAAGGTTTATAACATGCTGTGGGGCATCTATTCAGGGAATATGGTTGCAAAATTATGTCACAAGGCTGCGCCTACAGTACGGTGTTGAAAGACCACTTAAATTATGGTGTGACAATAAATCAGCAGTAATGTATTTCAATAACAACAGAAACTTGTATAAGTTAAGGATATTGACATAAAGTTTCTAGTTGTGAAGGAAAGAATTCAGAATGGTTAAAGTGTCCATATAGCACATTATGACAAACTCTATTTTAGCGGATCCGCTCACAAAAGCATTATCATCCAGGGTCTTTCATGAGCATACTGTTCATATAGGTGTTATCTCAATCAAGTATATGGCAATATAGTGGAAGTTTGTATTTTATGTATTTGGGTGCTATTTGGTTTTGGACACATTTATGTATTAAAGTATTTTGGTTATTTATCTGATCAGATATATGGAAATTCAGTTCATTCTGTTTTTATTATGTTAAAGTATTGATCTCACTAAAGTTAAGAAGGACCAGTTGAAAATAGACATGTATTGATCACATTGCATGTAATTTTCATGCTATTCATCCATGATTTGATATATGTCGTTTAGCTATATTGGTATATGTGACCATTGATGGTTTAGTTACGCTATATATGACGAATGCCGCTTTGATCCTATGTTGATATGGTTAATGGACGAGATTGTCCGGATATACCCTAAGGATTAAGATAGCAATTTATGAGCTCACTAAGGTTAACACAATTGTAAGGTTATATATGTGGCCCAGTGGAAGATTGTTGGAATTATTTAATAATATGGGCCACACATGTAAAATTATTTGTGTTGGGCTATCTAAATAATTAAGCCAAATTAAAGTGGTCTATTTGGAAATTGGCTTAAGGGTATAATTGTCATGGAATTAATGTGTAGATACCGGAGATAATTATAATTTGATGAGGGGACAAATTAGAAATATCAAAACATATAAATATATGTATTTATTAGGGTTATGGTCCCAAACTTATACGGCCACCAAAAGAGAGTTTTTCTCTTTTTCTCTTCTGCATTCCCATCAACAGAAAGAGAGGGACAAAGGATTCGGATTCTTCTTTGTCATTAAGGGTCGTAGCAAGTTGGAAGATCGAACCCAATAAAGAGACGTTCGCTTCAAGATCCATCAAGTCTAGCAATGGACTCAGGAACGCTTCCGTAATATAATTTATGTTCTTCATCTCATGAATCGACAGGGCACAATAAAATTTCTAATGCCCCCTAGCACGTCTTCCCTCCTCCCGCTATCCCTGAACGCAACCCCATCTTCCAATGGCTAACCTTCTCCTGCCGTCGCTCATCGTCGTCGTTGCCGTCGCCAAGGAGAGAGAGGAGAGAGAATGGAAGTAGGCTTTTTTTGTCTTTTTTTAAACACTGGTAGGATATTAAGTTTTACAATAATAGTTGAGGTATCAAGTTAATATATATCAAATTTATGGTATCTGTCAGCCCCTGTTTTTCAAAATTAATTAAATTAGAATTAATTAGTTGCTAATGGCCTGTTTAGCATTAAAATAATTTATTATGATTTTTAGAAATTTTTTTAGAATTTTTAAATGATTTTTAAATAAGTTTTAATAGCTAAAATATTATTTTGCAATTAATTAAAATGTTTTAATAGCATTTTGTAATTTTTAGAATTATTTTAATGGTAGTTTGTAATTAATTCAATTGTTTTTATTAAGTTATGCAAATTTACTTTTGCATTATTATAGGGTAGGGACCTAATTGTAATAAACCTAAACTCTAGGGACCCCACTGTAATTTGACCGTCATCCCCCCCCCCCACATACTCACCCACCCCCGACGACTGCCCGACGACCGACGCCGACCTGCCCCCGTATTTTCTGTCACGACCCGCACCCTAGCGTTAGGGCACGAGACGTGGGTACGTCCAGCCTACGCCGCAGTGTCGGCGGTAGAACGCTGTTCTAGGTCATAATCACATCTAAAACAATATGCTATACTCTCCAGACGGAGGACAAACACATAAGGATACTATCTCAATCACAACTCTAAAGATAGATAACAACACGATGAAACAGATAAGATAATCCACAAGAGAGAGAATCAGGAGTGATAGTAAAACAGTTCTATTAAACAACCACAAGATTTCCAATACAACTCTAAGACAAACAATACAGAAAATGAACAACCTCTAGGTAAATACTCCAAGCTCTACCAGTGTCCTCTAGGCTAACTGTGAACTCCAAGTACCTGTAAAATTTTATCAACGGGTCCAATCAGGACAGGAACGAGTACATATCTCTCACAACAGTTCATAACAGGAATGGACATATAAAGCAAGCTATAGAAAACTATACATGAATCGCTGTAAAGAGAAATCAACAGGAAAGAAGATATAACTGAGATATAAATATGATAAATAAAGAATATAACCTTCTACGTGAAACAGAGCATGAATTGGTTATGTAAACAGCTTGGGTTGTACATGGATACAACTATGGAATGCACATGGATAACTACTGGGGATAATGATCACATAACCAACTACACTCTCCCTGCCCCCAACCAATACACAAGGATCGAAGCATGTTATGTTATTGCATATGGATAACAACTACTGTGTACATGGGGCTCATATGGTCATGAGTATACATGAATAACACATGAGTGCACATGGATAGAAGTGAATACATGGAGTACATGATGAACATGATAAAGTACATGAAACATGACATACTCGATGTATCCGAGGGGATAACATCGCATGAAAAGATCCATAGGGTACCGATCCGTGTGAACGTCGTGTCAGCATCAAGTATACTAGTCTATAATAAGAGTACATATCCAAAGAAGCATGAAAAGATCAGAGAATGTACTCGCCTGGTAATCCAAGCCGCTGATAAATGTAGATGTCTAACTGGAGTCACAATATCCTATTTAGAGCAATCATAAGTCACAAAAGAGTCTAACATGAAATAAAAGTAATCTATAATACATTCTAGGTAGTTCTAGGTCCTTCTAGGTCAAAGTCTAATCAACAAGTCCACTAGGTCAACTAAAGTCAAGATTAAAGTCAAACTAAAGTCAACTAGTCAAGTTCTAATTCAATCCGGGTCAACTAAGCCAATGGTTGACCTATAGTTGACTTTTGGTTAATATAGTCAACCTGGTCAAAAGGGGATCAACTCTAGTCTCTAAGTATTAAACTATGAGGTTGTACTAATTCCGAATTACGAAAAAATAAGAATTGACTAACTAATGGTGACACCTAGAGAAAATATCTACAAACATTGTCGGATGATAAAACAAACATCACCAACGTGTCCAGAAGGGTCAAATCAGCTAGGATTGCCTGTCCTTAAGTCCAATTCTGGACACAGGAGCAAAACGGTAATTTCGGGCGAAAACGATGTCCGCCGTTGGATCCGCTTTGCACCGAAAAGCGTGCCAGAGTCAACGGTCTCTAAAGTCATCAAACTACATGTCTACAGATCCAGTTTTTTGATACGAACCCAACCGTATGTCCAAAGTTGGATTCCGGCGGGCCGTGCACAAAATCGCCCGTTGAGTGGGACCGTGGAGCCCACAAAACGACGTTCGATTCGACTGTCTCAGATTTAGACCAAACTTGGCATGCAGGACCAGAAAAATGATACAGTTCTGTTGGCACAAGTTTCGTCTCGATCTGACGAGCGTGCACAAAGTAATTGAAGAATTTGCAAAGTGCACGATACGGGGAATTTTGACGGATACGCATCAAATTCGTCGCGCACACGCGACCAATTTGAATTCCGTCAAAGCCCACACGACCACGAAACCGTTACACAGTTTTCGATGCTTTCGGTTCGCGACCACGTCGTCTCGATTGGCGTAACGCACGTCGTGTGGAACAATTTTCAAGTTTTGAAAACAGATTTTTGGGAAACTTTGGGATTCGATTTCTCGACGCTCAGTCGATGAATTCAAATTCCGCAAGAAGGAATTCGAAGCCCTACATGTTGTCAAAAAGTCTCTTCAAAAAGTTTTCTAAAATTCCTAACTGGTTGATGAGAATCTATCTCGAAACATGAGGGTTTCGACTAGAAAACTGTTCTGATTTTTGAATGGTTTTTCGTCATGTTCGCATATGTTTTATGGGCAACCTAGCGCTGAAAAATTTAATCTACCTAAAGGGGATTCAAGGGGGATATACTGGGTCCATACCTGAACAATCGGTTCGAAGAACCGTCGACCGTGCGCGGAGAAAACGCCACACGAATTGGCCTCGTCGCTGCTGCTGTTGCGCGTCCTGGTTGTACGCGCGCGGCCTGTTCTCGGCCTGCTGGCGGCGCGCGGCGGCGCCAAGCGCGCGCGCGGGGTCGCCCAGCGGAGGAGGGGGGTGGTTGCGCGGTGGTTCGGCGCTGGGTTCGAGGGGTTAGGGTTTTTGGAAGGTTTCTTCTCCGCCGCTCTCGTATACAAACGTGTATATATACACAACTTATAATCCGAGAACCGTTCGGTTTGTCACAGACGGGGGGTCTGGGCTATGATAGGCCGGGCCTGGCCAGTGAAGCCTTGGCTGGGCTGGGATTGTATTCCTGTTGCTGGGCTTTGCTATTAGAAATGGGTTTAATCCTATTAAATGTGGGTTTGTAAGGGTTAAGCCTATGAGCTTATGAGCTTGGATTTGGGATAAGGGGCTTGAGCTGGGGATTAAGATAGCAGAGCTCTCGGCTGGGGTTGGGCCCTGTGTGGGAAGACTCAGCCTAGCTTGGCCTAGCCAATGGGCTGGAGTTTGCTGCTGGGTTTGAGGGGAAAACATTGGTGTATATATATATATACACACACCTAATACATATATACTTGTATATATATAATCCTTTATATATATATACACATAAATATATCTGCATATATTCAATTATATATATATATATACGTATATACATACAATTATATATTAATATATATATATATATACACACACATATAATATATTTGTATATACACACAATTTCTCACGTATATAATATATATACACATATATAAATATATATATATATATATATATACGTATACATGTATATAAATTCCTATATATATACATATATCTATATATATATATATATATCCTCACACATAATACAATTAATATCTATATACGAGACATATATCTTTATATATACATATAAATATATATATATATATAAATTCATGTATACATATACCTAAATATATATATATATATATATATATATATATATATATATATATATATATATATATATATATATATATATATATATATATATACATATATCTAATATATTTATATATACATACAAATATACCTATATAATATACATTTATATATTCATACTCACATACATTTTATTTATTAGACAATAAAAATAATATAACCAATAAAATAATAATATTAGATAACAATCTCAATAAATAATAATAATAATAATAATAATAATAATAATAATAATAATAATAATAATAATAATAATAATAATAATAATAATAATAATAATACTCATTGTATAAATAACCAAATATCCTTAAGTCTATCCAAAAAGCTAGGAAATATTTGTACATACCTAAAAGTAGGTCTACATAGGCTTGAGCTTGGTCTGGGTCTAATTTGCACTAGTTTGGTACAACCGGGTTCCCTAAAACTAAATATTATAATTAATACATAAATAATCTTCGATAAGGGTTACGTCGTAACTTGGCCTGGTTTTCCTAGTTAGGACATCTCTATGGCTCGGCCTTCTCTACTAGGGCTAATACACTAGTCAAAGCATGCCACTGCACTACCCGTGCCATAATTCCTAGTCACATTTTACTCCAAATCTCAACCATGGCTAAAATCATCTACCGTAATAATTAATTAAAATAATTATTCATAAAAATCTAAAAAATCACCATCTTAATTAAAATAAATAAAAATTTTCAAAATTCCGGGAAGGGAGGCTACAAATCTACCCACCTTAAAAATAATTTCGTCCTCGAAATTTAGGTCGGTCGTACTCCTTCTAGGTCAACACCCAACAATCAAAGTCTCTAAGAAAAAAAAATTTTAATCATACAATTAGGAAGAATAACATTTGCAGGTGTTGGCCCATTGGTCATATGGTCAACCTGATTTTAATAATTGATCAAAACTCTGTCTGGATATACGAAGCTTGTTGGGACATCTCAGCTTCTTGGACATAAGCAAAATTGGATATTCACTCCGTTCAAGACTGAAGATCTGTTTGCCTACTTGAGTCTGTACTTCCTATGCAATGTAATTTTTCACTTTATTTGAGTCTAGGAATACGTTGTACACCGAGTCGTACTGGCAAATAGGCTATCCCCAAAATAGTTCAAAATGTTTTTAAAATGACCTATCAAAATGTTTACAAAAAGGTTTTCAAAAAGGTTTTCAAAAATCACCAAAAATCTATTTTAAAACCCTAACCTAACCCTGACAGAACTCGGCCAGAGTTCGGCCAGAGTTCGGCCAGAGTTCGGCCAGAGTTCGGTTGGTGGCCGTTTGATTTTTGAATTCTCTGCAGTTGCGGATTTGACCGAGATTTGCTCATCGAGTTCTGCCCGAATTCTGCCCAAATTCTGATAGAGTTCTCCCTTTGGAATTCCTATAAATAGAGATGGATTTTGATCATTTCAATTCACTCATTCACTTTCAATCTTCTCTCTATCTAAAAAGCTTTCTGCCTTCCAAAGAGTTTTCTAGAGCTTACAATTTCAGATCCCAAGCCAGTTACAATCCTCTAGTCGATTTGCCAGTGCGGTACGGTATAGAAGTTTCTGAGAGATTGTAATCAGAAGGCTTGATTGAAGAATACCTCTTCACATTTGAAGTTGGACGAGTTCTTCGTATCAAAGCTCGCGTTGTAGAAGTTGCAAGGACTTCGTAAGAAAACTTGCGGTTTTTTTCTATAGTGGAGTTGTAATGCCTGTTGTTCGTATTACGTATTTGGAATACGTATACATATTTTATCTTGTATTTGCATATCTCCTTGGTTTGGCTTGGCTTGTTTACTCTCGGTTTGGGTTGGCTTGGTTCGGCCGGCCCACTGTTTGGTTCATCATGGGCCAAGGGTGGAACACCTTAGCCTATGCTTCTCCTTCATTTCTACCACAACCCCCTACCTACCACCACCTTTGATATTTATTGCCATTTCTTTTTTCTCTCTCTCCATAATTCTCATTTACTTCTCCCTCCCCCACCATTACTCTTCTCCACCAACCAAGAACACCATAGGCAAGTGCAACTTGCTTCCACAAGAGAACTCCTTTTGATGGTTTCATTAGCTTCTCCTCATGATTCTAAACCACATTAGAACTTGTCATTTTCCATTTTGAGGCTTTATTTCTTGTAGATCTAGAGTTTTATTACCTTCGGATTTTGGTGGTTTTGATCTATCAAACTTGCTTGTTTTCAAGTTTTGATGGTTCCATGTTTTAGAGAATTTTATTCTACCCAATTTTGACCTTTGGAAAGTTGGATTCGGACTTGTTTTGACCAAGATATGGACGATGGAAGCTTAGATTCAACCTTAGAGTTCTTGCTGTTCTTGCCATTTGGAGAAGACAGTGAACAATGAGCTAGCTTTTTAGCTTACGCCACTGAGTCGTACGCTGCTGTTTAGCGAGCGTACGCTAGCCTTCGTACGCTGCTGTTTAGCGAGCGTACGCTAGCCTTCGTACGCTGCTGTTTAGCGAGCGTACGCTAGCCTTCGTACGCTGCTCTTTGGTGAGCGTACGCTCACCTTGATACGCTGCCTGTTGGCAGCGTGTCTTGAGCGTACGCTAGCTTGAGCGTACGCATGCCTTGGTACGCTAGCTTAAGCGAGCAAGGCGTACGCTGGCCCCTTTCGTACGCTAGCTTGAGCGTACGCTGACCTATAGCTTGAGCGTACGCTGACCTATAGCTTGAGCGTGCCCTTGTGTACGCTGACCCTTGCGTACGCTTCCCATTGGAAGTGTATGGATCCTTTGGTACGCAGTCTTGAGCGTACGCTAGCCTGAGCGTAGCCTGGCTTGAGCGTAGCCTGATTACCTGATAATCATGGATTTATATCCTTTGGTACGCAGTCTTAACGTCCATTTTATATCCTTACGCCTTTTGTCATGAACTTGATAATCATGGATTTATTTAATATGTTTGGAAATGATACCTGAGCACGACACGATAGTGACCCGTAGTGGTGCACTCCTGACATAATGACCTGACACGACCTGATAGTGGTCCGTCGTGGCGCACTCCTGACAAGTACACTTGACATGATAAACCTGACATGTTATATCTTGATAAGCTGTTGCGACGGCTACCTGACATGACATGACCTGTATAAATAACCTGGACACCGTGGGCGATTGTGCTTATATAAATAAACCAGTCCTGTCTTGCATCATGTCTAGGATGGAACTCCTGAGTACCACGGTCAGGAGTACCTATTGAAATGAACTAAGGACTAATAACTAGATTAATACATTAGTCATGAAGAGATTTCCCAGCTACAGGCAATCCCGTTACCTGGGCACGCCTTGGGATCTGTAGCCTGCCGTCGAGTAGGGCACATTTCCAGCACACTGTCATGTGTTGCACCCTTCAAGCTACCTAAGGGTACATTCGTTTTCTGGACGATGTACCCACCTGAATTTAACTCTAAACTTTTAACCCGGGGAACCTGGATAGTCTGCAGGGCTTGTGGCTGTAGAATAATCTCACTGCATCTTGTTAGTAATTAGGCTTGTGATAACCCTAGTTAGTTAATGTATCAAGCCGTAATTCTTGCTTGGCCGTGAAATAATTAGATAGAGTCTAACCAGTCTAGTCTTGTCCTGATCCTGTTCCAGATTATTGAATGACCAGAATGCTTGTATTTATTTTACCGATAAATGGTGAGAAACCAAGCTCCGTTCAGACGAAGGGTTACAACTCCGGTCCTTGTTTGGTTTACGGATTGTAACCTGGCTATCTGAATAGTTCCATGGTTATCTCGTCGTATATCATCCTGATATGTTTCCTTTTATTCCAGTCCTTATTTTTTATTTATATTTATATTCCTGTGCTGATTGCTGGTTTTAGTTCTTAAGTGAAGCTTCCTTTGTGGCACTTGCTCTTTCTGGGGTCTGACCCAGCTGGTTTTGTATGGCCAGATTTCGGAGCAGCTCCAGAGGATCTACCGACCTTCCAGCCAGATGGTGAACACTAGAAGGAATCCTGGCAACGAGTGGGTTATTTTTGGCTCTCCCACTCTATTGTAAATATATTCTTTTGAGGCGTTTAGCCGACGAGCACCTGTTTAGCTCGGTTGCACTTTTATTTACTGTCTGCCTACGGGCTGTAACATGATTGACAAATCCTAGGGTTGATCATGTATGACTAAACTCTTGCTAGTCCTAACATTTTGTAACGACTAGCAACATGATCAGCTGAATATGTAATATTTGGGACGCCTTATTATTGTATATTTAATGATCATACATCTTGTAACTCTTACTTACTTGCTTATGATTGAGACACTAGGCTTGTTCATGACCTTAAGAGACTGATGGCTTGTAGATAAACCCTCATGTATCTAGACAGCCGTGACCGTATAGCGAGATGGAATCCATTTCAATATACGTAGCTGGCTATGTCTGCCCCCGCTCTCCAGTATTCTGGTTCTGGGGCGTGACAGGATTCAACTGGTAGCAAGAGTTCTACCGACTGGATTAGTCCTCAACAGAGGGATACCAGTATACATCGCTGTCTTTGCGTTTGCTTTCTGAACTCTGCCTTTACATTAATTCAACTGTGATTATATACTGTGATTGTGTTGCTAACATTTTTTAATTAGCATTATTCCGCTGCCAACTCTATTCACCCCCCCTCTAGAGTATTACGCTTTACTATATCGTTCCTACAATTGGTATCAAAGCGGGTGTTACAGGTAAAGCGAGGTAACAGTGCTATTATTTATTCATTATTTATTAGATCACAGCACATCACATGGCTAATATGAAATTCACAAGTGAAGGTCAGGCCACAAACAGACCCCCACTGTTTGATGGTACTAACTACACTTATTGGAAAACACGGATAAGTTTCTTCTTGAAATCTCTTGATTTTGACTTATGGGCTATTGTTCTTGATGGCTATCAGAAGCCACCTCGTATAAATGTCGAGGGAGTTTTGGTTGAAAAACCCCAAAGCAGTTATACAGAGAAAGAAAAGAAAAAGGCCAGTCTTGACGTACGTGCCATTAATGCTCTTTTTTGTACCTTAGACAGAACAGAATTTAACAGGGTATCTACATGCACAACGGCAAATGGTGTGTGGAAGCTTCTCGAAGTTACACATGAAGGCACGACTCAAGGAGTCAAAAGTCAGCAGACTTACTCAAGAGTACGAGGCGTTCAAAATAAAGCCAAATGAAACAGTCACACAAATGTTCGAGAGGTTCTTGGATATTGTAAACCCTTTGTCCTCCTTAGGCAAAGATTACAGTAACCACGAAAAGATTCGCAAACTCCTGCGAGCTCTCACCAAGAACTGGATTCCAAAGGCTACAGCTATCATTGAAGGAAACGACCTCACCACAATGTCACTTGAAGTACTCATGGGTAAACTACTCACTCATGAACTGGAGCTACAAGATTTTGAAGAGCCTGCTCCAAAGGAGAAGACTATCGCCCTCAAGGCTCAGCACAGAAAAGCTGCTGAAGATGACTCAGACAGCAGTGGATCTGACGCTGAAGATCAAGCTCTCCTAGCAAGGAAGTTCAAAAGATTCATGAGACATGAGAAGAGAGTCAAAGAGAACAACAGCAACAACTGGTATCAAGAAGATGCTGTCTGCTATGACTGTAAGAAGAAGGGACATATGAAGAAGGACTGTCCCATCAACTCATCATCGAGCAAGAAGAACAACAGGTATGAAAAAGGCAACCTGAAAAGATCAACGTCTCGGAAATATGCCAACACCAGCATATGGCATGAGAGTGAAGCTAGCGACTCAGAAGATGAACATTCAGAGGACGCTGCAAACATTTGCTTCATGGCAATCGATCAGGTACCTACTGAACCTGTAGAAACATATGATGACTTCACCTTTGAGCAATTAGGAGATGCCTTCAGTGACCTGATGCTTGACTACAGGAAACTGCGTAGTAAATATCAGACCGCTAAGAAGGTACTCAAAGAGTACAAAGGAGAAATAGGAAGACTTACCGACCTACTAGCTGAGGTTAGAGCTAATGTTAGTGAGTCTGGTGAGCTTTCCTCTATAAAGCTCTTATTACACGAGACTAAACAGTCATCCGAAGAGAAAGACAAGATTATAGACCAATTGATAGAAGATCTTTCTAGAGAAAAGAAAAGTCTTCAATCTGCACAAATCAGAATGGAATCACTCACTTCTGATTATACTAAGTTATATGACACTTCCAAAAGGTTGGAAATTAGGTTAGAAAAATAGCCTGAGCCTGCTGCTTCCTATCCTAACACGTGTCACTTACCGAGAATTCGAAACATTCCCAAGCCAAACACTGTCAGACCAAACCATATAAAACCTTTACCCCAAAAGGTTAAGCCCAAACATGATCATAGGTATGCATTCTTCTATACTAGAAAACCCAAACCTACCAACCATGCACACCACTCAGCTTTCAACACTCGACATGCACAATGTCATTATTGTGGCCTCATTGGTCATATATCATCCGCATGTAGAATGAGAAAGCTTGTAGATTTAAATGTTTATGCTTGGATACCTAAAGCTAACAATTCAGGACCCTACAAGAAATGGGTACCAAAGGTTTCATCTGCAAACTGTTTTGTAGGTGGAACACCCTTCACATGCTAGAAGCAAATGGATCCTCGACAGCGGTTGCTCACGGCATATGACCGGTGACGCTACCCTATTTGCAACACTGTCGAAGAAAAAGAAGGAAGGTTATATTTCCTTCGGTAATAATTTGAAAGGGTATATTATTGGTATCGGTGATGTTGTGGTGAGAGTCATCTATGGCACATGAGACTCGGTCATGCAAACATGGATACAATTTTAAGATTATCCACAAAGAAGTTAGTACACGGTTTACTAGACATAACATTCAAGAAGGATTCGGTATGCAGCCAATGTGAAAAGAACAAGGCTACCAGATCCATATTCAAGTCTGTAAACGCAGTATGTACTACTAGACCTCTACAATTGCTACACATGGATTTATTCGGTCCTAGCAGAGTTGCTAGCCTCGGAGGTAAATTATATGCATTTATAATTGTAGATGATTTCTCTAGATACACGTGGGTATATTTCTTGACACGCAAAAATGACGCATTATCAGAATTTGTCGCCTTTTGCAAGAAAGTACAGAATGAAAAAGGTTACATGATCACTCGCATTAGAAGCGATCATGGTGGCGAATTCGAGAATGCTGATTTTGAGCAATTTTGTGACACACATGGTTTTATTCATGAGTTCTCCTGCCCTAGAACTCCACAACAAAATGGAGTTGTGGAACGTAAGAACAGAACTCTAACCGAAATGGCCAGAGTGATGTTAAATCAATTTAGCCTACCCAAATACTTTTGGGCTGAAGCTGTCAATACAGCTTGCTTTGTGCTCAATAGAGTTCTAATTCGACCCAAATCGAAGAAGACTCCATTTGAGTTATGGTTTAATAGAATTCCTTCAGTTTCATACTTTAAGATTTTTGGCTGTAAGTGCTTTATTCTTAATACTAAAGACAACTTGGAAAAGTTTGACGAAAAGGCCGATGAAGGTATATTTCTAGGTTATGCGGCCAAGAGCAAAGGGTACAGAGTCTTCAACAAACGTACCATGATCATCGAAGAATCAATCAACGTCACTTTTGATGAAATGAACCAAATGACTCACGATGATAGTGATGAAGATCTGCATACATCAAGTTCAACATCAGCTGAACCTGAACCAAGCTCTGCACTAGCTGAACCCCCTAGAGGAGATCCAGGAACCAGCTACCTACAGAGTCTACCGAAGAGGTTAAAATTCACAGCTGATCATCCACAAGATTTGGTAATTGGTGACATTACCAAAGGAGTAAGTACTCGATCATCCAGTAGAGATATTATTTCTAGTGTTGCATTTATTTCACAGCTAGAACCTAAATCTATTGATGAAGCATGTAGTGACAGTTTCTGGATAGATGCCATGCAAGAGGAATTGAACCAATTCGAACGGAATCAAGTTTGGGAACTTGTTCCCAAGCCTATTGATCATCCGGTCATTGGCACCCGTTGGGTATTCCGAAACAAACTAAATGAGGATGGTTTAGTAACTCGTAACAAGGCTCGACTCGTAGCTCAAGGATACAATCAAGAAGAGGGTATCGACTACGATGAGACTTATGCCCCAGTTGCGAGATTAGAATCCATTCGAATGTTATGTGCATTTGCATGTTTTCATGATTTCAAACTTTTTCAAATGGATGTAAAAAGTGCTTTTCTAAATGGCTTTATAAAAGAAGAAGTTTTTGTAGCACAACCTCCGGGTTTCACGGATTTCAAAAATCCTGACCATGTTTTTAAGTTGAAGAAAGCCTTATATGGTTTGAAACAAGCCCCTCGTGCTTGGTATGACCGTCTAAGCTCTTTTTTACTTGACAACGGTTTTTCAAAACGAAAGGTTGACACTACACTATTTATTAAATCTTTTAATGGCAAGCTGCTTTTAATTCAAATCTATGTTGATGATATCATATTTGGATCCACTGATGAATCTCTTTGTCAAGAATTTTCTAAGTATATGCAGAATGAGTTTGAGATGAGCATGATGGGAGAGCTGAAGTTCTTTCTCGGATTGCAAAACAAACAAACCGACAATGGGACGTTCATTAATCAAGCCAAGTACACAAAAGATTTGCTAAAGAAGTTCGATCTGGACAATGTCAAACCTATTGGCACTCCGATGGCAACTTCAACAAAGCTTGATTCTGACGAACAAGGCAAGCCAGTCGACACACGTAAGTATCGAGGTATGATTGGTAGTTTACTTTACTTAACTGCTAGTCGTCCTGATATAATGTTTAGTGTTTGCCTGTGTGCACGTTTTCAAGCTAACCCAAAGGAATCACATCTGACCGCAGTTAAGCGTATCTTCCGATACCTTAAGGGCACTTCTTCTGTCGGCTTGTGGTATCCCAAAACTAAATCCTTTGACCTTATTGGTTATTCGGATGCAGATTTTGCTGGATGCAAGGTTGATAGAAAAAGTACTAGCGGTACATGTTATTTCTTAGGCAAGGCTCTAGTCTCTTGGTTTAGTAAAAAGTAAAATTCTGTAGCCTTATCAACAACAGAGGCTGAGTATATCGTCGCAGAACGTTGTTGCGCTCAGATTTTGTGGATGAAACAAACCCTAGAAGACTTTGATTTATTTTTTACACATATTCCCATTTTCTGTGATAACACGAGCACCATTAATTTGACTAAGAATCCTGTATGTCATTCTCGTACTAAACATATCGAGATTAGACATCATTTTCTTAGAGATCATCATCAAAATGGAGATATAAACCTTATGTACATAGATACTGAAAATCAATTAGCTGACATCTTCACTAAACCTCTAGCGGAAGATCGTTTCAATTATTTACGTCGAGAATTAGGAATTTTGGACGTCAATAATATTAATTGATTTTATTTTATGATTATATATCATTATGCAAAAACTGTGTTAGAGACAAGCTAATAAAGAGTCTGTCTGTCACCACAACTACGGTTGAAGCGAAGCGGTACTTAAGAGTTCCCCGGTGAACCTCCGCCAGCTGGGACAGTACTCCTACAGCTAATCTGAGACAGTCACTATATAATAACATTTAATTCATAAAATATTATTAATTATGTTATTTGAAGACTAAAATAACTAATCTTTGAATTAAATATTTGCAACGAGTCAATGAAAAAGAAGTAGCAAAATCAACCTGAAAGAACCCCAGGCGAATTCGGCCAGAGGTCTGACCGAATTCGGCCCGAGTTTGGTTGAGGGTGTATGTGTATATATACAGAACCCGAGAGCTTCTTCTCTTCCATTGCTTCCAAACTTTCAAACTGCAGCTCCAGCCGCCCGAAACTCCTCCAAACCCTAGGTATTCACCAACCCATTGCTCCCTATCTACTTGGTGAAATCCTTCCAAATTTTGGAATCGTGCGGAGATCGTTTTTCTCTACAACATATCCAATTTTCGTGAGGTATAACTCCCTCTATCTCTCCACCTTTTAAATTAGTGCTTTTTATTTCAATGGCACCTAGATTTAATCCGTCTAAGAGGAAGAAGACCACTCCTAGTGAGGAAGGGTCCTCTTCGAATCCTCACACGGATTCTTTATTTTCGCCGGTCCAAAAGAGCGACGGCGCTTTCGATGGATTCTTCTTTCAAACCCTCGATCAAGCTTTATTATGGTACGGTGACTTTTCCACCCGATCCATATGTAGCGGCGCTCCGGTTAAATGGACGGTATTCCCTGATCATCGTCACTTATTTGAGGCATTAGGGTTACACTTACTTGTTAAACTGTGCTTCCCAATTGCTACTAATGCCATTAGATTGTTCTATTGCAATCTCGTAGTTAACACTTTTGACGTGAGTACACGTGTTGGAGGCATAGACATTGAGTTCAATGATGTCCTCCTAGCGGAGATTCTTGGTATTCCCAATGAAGGTGAACCGCTAGTTGATATCACGGAATTCGATTTCCCCGAAGGCACTACACTCACGAGTTTCAAAACGAAACTCTGTGCACCTGACAGAGTACATTCTGGAAAGTTCAAGGCTAACAACCTGAACTTGTTTAACTACGAATTGCATCGCATCATCTACTCTACTCTTCTTCCAAAATCCACTTCCAAGGATGATGTGACTTCGCTTGAGCTGTCCGCCATGTACCATCTTATCAAGGGGATTCCTTTTTCCGCCCCTAAGACTATTATTCAGATGATGGGACGTTGTCGTGCTAGAGATCGAAATCTCTCTTACGCGATGATTCTCCCTCGTATCTTTCAGCGATTCGAGATCGATCTATCGACTTGTACTCAGGACTCTGAGCCCAAGTTACTCCAGCTTTCTCGTCGCAGCCGGACTGCTTCAGCTCCACCTCCTGCTCCTCCTACTGTACCATCTTCACCACATCAGCCGTATGCCATGACTTTTGAGGGCATACATCAGCATTTATCATCTTTGCACGTCTCGATGACGGACATGGCTCGCGAGCGTGAGTTCCGCGATGTCACCCGTTATCAGGCGATGGCAAACTCCTTGGCTGATCTTCGATTCGCTCAGACTGGTTATTCAGCCGGTTCCATCCCTCGAGATCCAGCTTTTTCGGGTTACCGCTGTGAGGATGAGGCTGTTCATGCCTACTTCCAGCCAGGTAACGCATATGACTGGTATCGTGCACCTCGAGATTACGTTAGTGAGTTCTATGCTGGCGCCCCTACTCATCCTACTGGCGCTGGTACTTCTGGTGCTGGTACTTCCGGTCATGCTGGCCACGCTGCTGATTATATTGATGAGGATAGTGATGATGAGATCTGATTTGATTATTAGTGATATTCTATTGTATACTTGGAAATGCTCCGACATTCCAAGTTTTTATTATTTACTTTTTATCAGTACTTTGTAGTTTGCTATCAGTACTTTTTATCTTCATGGACATGTTTATGATGTTTCATTTATGACATCTCAGTTTATTTCAGCATTTTGTTTAAGCACTATCTCTTTATACTGCTTCTCCATTTTAAACTGCCTGTGAAATAGCATGCCTGAGATTTTTTATGTTTTTGAAGCAATACATGCCTGTGATGATAATTTGTAGAAACATTACATGCCTATGATGCTATATCTCTAATTCTTATACTATATTTCTTTTATTTGTTTTCTCGCTATTTGTTACTTATGTATTGATTGCGGGGGAGTCTTCTGCATTTACTGCGGGGGAGCCTTCTCTTGTGCAATTATTTTGCTAAGTGACAAAGGGGGAGAAAATTAAAAATGATCTAACATTTTTTTTAGTTAAATACAGGTTATGAAAAGATCTTTTTGATATTTTTGAACAAGCTTAATGTTATATCATTCATAGTTTGTCAATTATCAAAATGGAGGAGATTGTTGGCCCATTGGTCATATGGTCAACCTGATTTTAATAATTGATCAAACTCTGTCTGGATATACGAAGCTTGTTGGGACATCTCAGCTTCTTGGACATAAGCAAGATTGGATATTCACTCCGTTCAAGACTGAAGATCTGTTTGCCTACTTGAGTCTGTACTTCCTATGCAATATAATTTTTCACTTTATTTGAGTCTAGGAATATGTTGTACACCGAGTCGTACTGGCAAATAGGCTATCCCCAAAATAGTTCAAAATGTTTTTAAAATGACCTATCAAAATGTTTACAAAAAGGTTTTCAAAAAGGTTTTCAAAAATCACCAAAAATCTATTTTAAAACCCTAACCTAACCCTGACAGAACTCGGCCAGAGTTCGGCCAGAGTTCGGCCAGAGTTCGGTTGGTGGCCGTTTGATTTTTGAATTCTCTGGAACTTGGTCCTCCTGCAGTTGCGAATTTGACCGAGATTTGCTCATCGAGTTCTGCCCGAATTCTGTCCGAATTCTGACAGAGTTCTCCCTTTGGAATTCCTATAAATAGAGATGGATTTTGATCATTTCAATTCACTCATTCACTTTCAATCTTCTCTCTATCTAAAAAGCTTTCTGCCTTCCAAAGAGTTTTCTAGAGCTTACAATTTTAGATCCCAAGCCAGTTACAATCCTCTAGTCGATTTGCCAGTGCGGTACGGTATAGAAGTTTCTGAGAGATTGTAATCAGAAGGCTTGATTGAAGAATACCTCTTCACATTTGAAGTTGGACGAGTTCTTCGTATCAAAGCTCGCGTTGTAGAAGTTGCAAGGACTTCGTAAGAAAACTTGCGGTTTTTTTTATAGTGGATTCAACTGGTAGCAAGAGTTCTACCGACTGGATTAGTCCTCAACAGAGGGATACCAGTATACATCGCTGTCTTTGCGTTTGCTTTCTGAACTCTGCCTTTACATTATTTCAACTGTGATTATATACTGTGATTGTGTTGCTAACATTTTTAATTAGCATTATTCCGCTGCCAACTCTATTCACCCCCTCTAGAGTATTACGCTTTACTATATCGTTCCTACAGCAGGATCATGGTCAAATCATAGGAGTTGAATGTCTCACCTAGGTGTATAAGTCATACTAGATTAAGCCAGTCATCGGGTATAAAACATACAAACAGTCTAGGGAGTCCAATTGGAAAGATAAGGGAACGTCAATTATCAAGGCCGTAGGGCAGTCTACCAACCTTTATGAAATTGGCAACTATCAAAGAACATAACTAGTAACTAACTCTGAAGGGTTTCTAATTCCAAATAAAGTCAAGAAAATCAAAGTTTACATCACGACTTGTCAATAGCACAAAATCCAAGCACACTATGCATATATATAAGAAATTTTTAGTCCCAATACGATCTAAGTTGATCAATCAGGATGGATCGATGCTTGGGCAAGATAGAGAACGAGGTCATTGAAGTCTGAGCACGAGTATCCAAGATTTGAAATCTATGTCACAATTGGTTTGAAATCCATGTCACAATTGGTTTAATTCAATTGAATAAGATCCCAATATATTGGATGATAAGAAGGATGACCAAGTCAACTGGTCGGTCAAAGGAATTAGAATTTAAAGGATGATAGAATTGAATCAATGTTCTCCTTTGGATAGGGAAACTATATGTGATACCTCGGGTCTGTCTAATAAGTATAGTGTCTTGTCTTTCTGAAATATGTGAAAGGCAGACTATAAAGAGTTCAAAGGCGATGTTATTGAGTACAATACGTGGCTCATAGACGATAAAATAGTTCAAAGGGGAATTGTCAAGGCTGTCGCGGATGAGATATATGTCCTAGAGTCTCATCCACGTAGAGTAATATATGAAAGCGAACCAAAGTGCAATAGGTTGATCAGACCATCTTGCACCGGTTCTGATTAGACAATATGTTAGTGGGTGCCGGCCCCCAATAATATTTGTCATGATCAAGCTCGAAAAGAAGATAAGCTTGCAAAACTGGTTCTAAATTAGCAACATAAGGTAGTCAAAATATAAGTAAGAATAATGATGAAAGAAATTAAATAGTCTAAGTGAACTTATCAATGTGGTTCACAGTGACTAGGATTTGCTGGGTAGTGAGGCATTCTACCCACCTTAAAAATAGTTAAACTAATAGGGTGATGGAACAACGGGTCAAGCCATCAAGATAAAGTACAAGGTTGAGCATTTAAAGGATCAAGCAGAACACCAACACATGTCGGGTCAAAAGAAATGAGTCAAGTTGGATTTCTAATTGAAATTGAAAATAGTTGGTATTATGGTACAGATCATAGTTAGTCATTTCGACTCGAAAGTCATATCAAAAGGATAATATACAAGGAGATGAGTTTAATGGGACATGATATTCCCACACGAAGATGGACACGTCTGGGCCTTGTACACAATTTGTTGGAGGGTAACAGCTAGTATTACACTCCGAATATCAAAGTCATGGTAAGAAATGTCAAGGATTCAAAATAGAAAATGGAAGTTCAAGAGGTGACAATTAATGCACAAAGTAAAGGAGATCAAGTTGAAGCACGAAATAAAATCAGTTACAGAATAAAATAATTTAGGGATACAGTTCTAGAGAGAAAATACTGTTAAGGAACAATCAAATCATTATTCAATATTACGAAGGGTTAGAGAGTCACAATAAAAGATCTAGATTTGAGGAACGTCAAGTATCATCTGCCTCTGAAATCCTGAAGTTCACCTGATCATAATTGCCAATCGTATCTTTACCTTACTGGTCTCCCTATGATAATTCAATCATCATATGTTTACCATCTAGATTTTACAACCTTCCGTTATCTAAATCCTTACCATGATCATCATAAGCAGGATTCTAAATTTTCAAAATATTTCTCATGAAGCATGCCCCTTCTTATTAAGAATCAATACTATTCATTTTAAATCAATTTTCATATTTCTTCACATTGTCCCAATTTAGATCCGAAACCTCTAACTCAAGTTCATGCGATCTTTAAACTGTTTAAATTGTTTTCTCGTATCATTCAATTCACAAAACCTCTAGGCCTTACAAATTTATTTTTCGTCGTAAAATCAACCTTCATATTTTCTTCGACATACACCCATGAATATTATTCTCCAAATTTAAAAAAAAAAAAATCACAATAATGTCCAAATTTCCATAGCCTTGTATCCTCTCTATCCCTAGTCATTTTCTTGCAATATCTTGTTCAATTTCATATCTTTATCGAATACACTTTAATTCTCTTTTCCATTACTAACCTTCTTTAAAGCCTTAGGGTAAAACTGCCCGAGAATCAATAACCAAAATTTTGAAGTGCTCAAACTAAGTTGACCTTGAATATCCTCATCAGTTTTAAAATACACTTACGAATTATTCATACCAAATTTTCTCTAAGTGTGGTTTGTTTCCGGACTGGTAGTATACATCTCTTTGATTTCATCCTAGACCTTCACCACATATCATTCTCAAGTTTTCATGTTAACATCCAACCCTTTGGATTCCTATAAAATCATCACACGATAACCAGTTCAATCATTTTTGAGCTACATGATTTACGACACTTCCTCAACCTTTTCCATGAAAAATACGAAGACTCAAGGGTTACAAAGTATGCAGGCACGACAGAGTTTAAGAAAATGGAAATACAAGAAGTAATGGTAAGGAAGGAAAAATGAAGATCCGCTCAAAAGAGATGAACCAATCAAGATCAAATTCAAGAGGAAAAGGAATTCAAATCAAAATTCGTAATGAGATTCTCAAGGGTCGTCCCTGGAATCTCTCAAAGGATCCAAAGTGTGATTGAGTATCTCTATTTCTAACACCTTATTTCTTATACTCTATAGCAGGCTCGTAGCAGTACAACTAAGTCGTCGCGCTACTACGAAATCGCACAAATACGAATCTCGACCTGCATGGGCCACCACTAAAAATGTGTCACGACCCGCACCCTACCGTTAGGGCACGAGACGTGGGTACGTCCAGCCTACGTCGCAGTGTCGGTGGTAGAACGCTGTTCTAGGTCATAATCACATCTAAAACAATATGCTATACTCTCCAGACGGAGGACAAACACATAAGGATACTATCTCAATCACAACTCTAAAGATAGATAACAGCACGATGAAACAGATAAGATAATCCACAAGAGAGAGAATCAGGAGTGATAGTAAAACAGTTCTATCAAACAACCACAAGATTTCCAATACAACTCTAAGACAAACAATACAGAAAATGAACAACCTCTAGGTAAATACTCCAAGCTCTACCAGTGTCCTCTAGGCTAACTGTGAACTCCATGTACCTGTAAAATTTTATCAACGGGTCCAATCAGGACAGGAACGAGCACATATCTCTCACAACAGTTCATAACAGGAATGGACATATAAAGCAAGCTATAGAAAACTATACATGAATCGCTGTAAAGAGAAATCAACAGGAAAGAAGATATAACTGAGATATAAATATGATAAATAAAGAATATAACCTTCTACGTGAAACAGAGCATGAATTGGTTATGTAAACAGCTTGGGTTGCACATGGATACAACTATGGAATGCACATGGATAACTACTGGGGATAATGATCACATAACCAACTACACTCTCCCTGCCCCCAACCAATACACAAGGATCGAAGCATGTTATGTTATTGCACATGGATAACAACTACTGTATACATGGGGCTCATATGGTCATGAGTGTACATGAATAACACATGAGTGCACATGGATAAAAGTGAATACATGGAGTACATGATGAACATGATAAAGTACATAAAATATGACATACTCGATGTATCCGAGGGGATAACATCGCATGAAAAGATCCATAGGGTACCGATCCGTGTGAACGTCGTGTCAGCATCAAGTATACTAGTCTATAACAAGAGTACATATCCAAAGAAGCATGAAAAGATCAGAGAATGTACTCGCCTGGTAATCCAAGCCGCTGATAAATGTAGATGTCCAACTGGAGTCACAATATCCTATTTAGAGCAATCACAAGTCACAAAAGAGTCTAACATGAAATAAAAGTAATCTATAATACATTCTAGGTAGTTCTAGGTCCTTCTAGGTTAAAGTCTAATCAACAAGTCTACTAGGTCAACTAAAGTCAAGATTAAAGTCAAACTAAAGTCAACTAGTCAAGTTCTAATTCAATCCGGGTCAACTAAGCCAATGGTTGACCTATAGTTGACTTTTGGTTAATATAGTCAACCTGGTCAAAAGGGGATCAACTCTAGTCTCTAAGTATTAAACTATGAGGTTGTACTAATTCCGAATTACGGAAAAATAAGAATTGACTAACTAATGGTGACACCTAGAGAAAATATCTACAAACATTGTCGGATGATAAAACAAACATCACCAACGTGTCCAGAAGGGTCAAATCAGCTAGGATGGCCCATCCTTAAGTCCAATTCTGGACACAGGAGCAAAACGGTAATTTCAGGCGAAAATGATGTCCGCCGTTGGACCCGCTTTGCACCAAAAAGCGTGCCAGAGTCAACGGTCTCTAAAGTCGTCAAACTACATGTCTACGGATCCAGTTTTTCAATACGAACCCAACCGTATGTCCAAAGTTGGATTCCGACGGGCCGTGCACAAAATCGCCCGTTGAGTGGGACCGTGGGGCCCGCAAAACGACGTTCGATTCGACTGTCTCAGATTTGGACCAAACTTGGTATGCAGGACCAGAAAAATGAAACGGTTCTGTTGGCATAAGTTCCGTCTCGATCTGACGAGCGTGCACAAAGTAATTGAAGAATTTGCAAAGTGTACGATACGGGGAATTTCGACGGATACGCATCAAATTCGTCGCGCACACGCGACCAATTTGAATTCCGTCAAAGCCCACACGACCACAAAACTGTTACGCAGCTTTTGATGCTTTCGGTTCGCGACCACATCGTCCCGATTGGCGTGACGCACGTCGTGTGGAACAATTTTCAAGTTTTGAAAACAGATTTTTGGAAAACTTTGGGATTCAATTTCTCGACGCTCAGTCGATGAATTCAAATTCCGCAAGAAGGGATTCGAAGCCCTACATGTTGTCAAAAAGTCTCTTTAAAAAGTTTTCTAAAATTCCTAACTGGTTGATGAGAATCTATCTCGAAACATGAGGGTTTCGACTAGAAAACTATTCTGATTTTTGAATGGTTTTTCGTCATGTTCGCATCTGTTTTATGGGCAACCTAGCGCTGAAAAATTTAATCTACCTAAAGGGGATTCAAGGGAGATATACTGGGTCCATACCTGAACAATCGGTTCGAAGAACCGTCGACCGTGCGCGGAAAAAATGCCACGCGAATTGGCCTCGTCGCTGCTGCTGCTGTGCGTCCTGGTTGTGCGCGCGCGGCCTGTTCTCGGCCTGCCGGCGGCGTGCGGCGGCGCCGAGCGCGCGCGCGGGGTCGCCCAGCGGAGGAGGGGGTAGTTGCGCGGTGGTTCGGCGCTGGGTTCGAGGGGTTAGGGTTTTTGGAAGGTTTCTTCTCCGCCGCTCTCGTATACAAACGTGTATATATACACAACTTATAATCCGAGAACCGCTCGGTTTGCCACAGACGGGGGGTCTGGGCTAAGATAGGCCGGGCCTGGCCAGTGAAGCCTTGGCTGGGCTGGGATTGTATTCCTGTTGCTGGGCTTTGCTATTAGAAATGGGTTTAATCCTATTAAATGTGGGTTTGTAAGGTTTAAGCCTATGAGCTTATGAGCTTGGATTTGGGATGAGGGGCTTGAGCTGGGGATTAAGATAGCAGAGCTCTCGGCTGGGGTTGGGCCCTGTGTGGGGAGACTCAGCCTAGCTTGGCCTAGCCAATGGGCTGGAGTTTGCTGCTGGGTTTGAGGGGAAAACATTGGTGTATATATATATATACACACCCTAATACATATACTTGTATATATATAATCCTTTATATTATATATACACTAATATATCTGCATATACAATTATATATATATATAACGTATATACATACAATTATATATTAATATATATATATTATAACACACATATAATATATTTGTATATACACACAATTTCTCACGTATATAATATATACACATATATAAATATATATATATATATGTATACATGTATATAATTCCGATATATATCATATATATATATAGATATATATATATATATATATAGTATATATATATTATATATATATATATATATATTATATATATATATATCCTCACACATAATACAATTAATATCTATATACGAGACATATCTTTATATATACATATAAAATAGATATATAATATATATATAGACTATATATATATATAAAAAAAAAAAAAAAAAAAAAAAAAAAAAAAAAAAAAAATAATATATATAAATTCCTGA